>CM046031.1:44565642-44855310 GCA_025215565.1 Flaveria ramosissima | reverse complement strand
AGAAATTGAGGCTTACACTACTAGAACCCACGAGCTAGCAACATTATGCCGGGGATGGTAAATGAGATGCACAAGAGGATCGAGCACTACATACGGGGACTTGTACCCGAAATACAGAGTATGGTAACTGCTTCTAATCCAGCCACCATACAGCAAGCCATTCAGTTAGCCCATAAGCTAACTGACCAAGCAGTGGAACAGGGTCGTCTACCCAAACGGGGCGCCGTGGCAAGCGTGCCCGATAACAAAAGAAAGTGGGATGGTAGTAGTAACACCAAAGCATCATCATCTTCAGGCGGTCAACCTCAGCCTCAGCAGCAACAACAACCGGTCCAACAGCAACGTAGGTTTGACAACAATCGTAACTTCAACCAAACAACTGCAACTAATCAAGGACCCAGTGGTTATGGTGGAAGACACCCGAAGTGCAACCGGTGCAACTACCATCACGTGGGACGATGTGATAGCTTCAAATGTCAGCGATGTGGTAAAATTGGACACGCTGCGAAGGATTGCCGTGGCGAACTGGTTAGGAGGACGCAACAACCCCAGGAAACTCCTAAGGGTTGTTTTGAATGTGGAAAGGAGGGGCACTACAAGCGAAATTGCCCGCAACTAAGGAGAAATGGAAATGGCAACAATGGAAATGGACACAACAACAACAACAACAATAACAACAAACAATGGTAACAACAACGGTGGCAATGGCAACGGTAATGGCGGTAATAAGGATGGAGCAAAGGGGAGAGCCTTCGTCATTGGCTCAGGTGAGGCTCTAAATGATCCTACAACTGTTACTGGTAGATTCTCTGTTAATGGTTGCTTTGCTACGGTACTATTCGATACTGGAGCTGATAGGAGTTTCGTGTCCTTAAAATTCTGTAGTCTTTTAAGTGATATACCCTCCGCCCTAGAATCTAAATACACCGTAGAGTTGGCTGACGGTAAACAGATTCACGTAACTCATATCCTTAAAGACTGTAAGATAGAGCTTGCTGGTCATACTTTCGTTATAGATCTTATGCCTGTTACTCTGGGGAGTTTTGATGTTGTGATAGGCATGGATTGGCTTTCTAGCAAGCAAGCAGAAGTTATATGTCATGAAAAGATCATACGAATTCCTGTTGATGACACAATTCTGACAGTCCGAGGTGATAGAAGTGGTGGTGCTGTGATAGGCATCATCTCGTTCATGAAAGCCCAAAAGTTACTACGAAAGGGTCGTGTGGCTATTCTAGCACTTGTGACTGATAAGCAGGCGAAGGAAAGAAGAATGGAGGATATTCCCATAGTGCGCGACTTTCCAGAGGTGTTTCCAGAGGATCTTCCTGGATTACCACCTCATCGTCAAGTGGAATTCCAAATTGAACTAACCCGGCGCAGCCCCGATTGCTAGAGCACCTTATCGATTAGCACCGAACGAACTACAGGAGTTGTCGTCACAACTCCAGGAGCTATTAGATAAGGGTTTTATTCGCCCTAGTACATCACCCTGGGGAGCCCCTGTCCTGTTTGTTAAGAAGAAGGATGGCACGTTTCGGATGTGTATTGACTATAGGGAGCTAAATAAAGTAACAGTCAAGAACCGATACCCTCTACCCCGTATCGATGACTTGTTTGACCAACTTCAGGGATCAAGTTACTATTCGAAGATTGACTTGAGATCTGGCTATCATCAACTCAGAGTACGCGAAGAAGACATTTCCAAAACCGCGTTTCGTACCCGCTACGGTCATTATGAGTTCTTGGTCATGCCTTTTGGGTTGACAAATGCACCTGCTGTGTTCATGGACCTCATGAACCGTGTGTGCAAACCCTACCTCGATCAGTTTGTCATTGTGTTTATCGATGATATACTGATATATTCCAGGACCAAGGAAGACCATGAGGAGCATTTGCGAATGATCTTAGAGCTACTGAAAAGGGAACAGCTGTACGCCAAATTCTCTAAGTGTGACTTTTGGATACGAGAAGTACAATTCTTAGGTCATATTGTTAATGAGAAAGGGATACATGTTGATCCTGCCAAAATTGAGGCGATCAAGAATTGGACCACACCTAAAACGCCGAGTGAAATAAGACAATTCTTGGGATTAGCAGGTTACTATCGGCGATTCATAGAGGGATTCTCTAAGATTGCACAACCTCTCACAGCTTTGACTCACAAAGGGACTACATACAAATGGGGTGAAAGCCAAGAATCGGCTTTTCAATCATTAAAGCAGAAGCTATGTACCGCGCCGATACTAGCACTGCCAGAGGGGACGGATGACTTCGTGGTATATTGTGATGCATCCATTCAAGGCTTGGGTTGTGTCTTAATGCAGCGAGACAAAGTGATAGCCTACGCCTCGAGACAATTAAAAGTTCATGAGAAGAACTATACTACTCATGACTTAGAGTTGGGTGCAGTAGTCTTTGCCTTAAAGATTTGGAGACATTACTTGTACGGTACCAAGTGCACTATCTACACCGATCACAAGAGTCTTCAACATATCTTTGAGCAAAAGGAATTGAATATGAGGCAACGACGTTGGGTGGAGCTGCTCTAACACGACTATGATTGCGCTATTAAATACCATCCGGGAAAGGCGAATGTGGTTGCTGATGCCTTAAGCCGGAAGGAAACAGCTAAACCCAGACGGGTGCGAGCTTTACAGCTCACTATTAGTACTCAACTGCCTGAACAAGTTAAGGAGGCACAGGTAGAAGCTTTGAAAGCAGAAAACATTGGTTCTGAGTCGCTGAGAGGAATGGATAAACAGCTGGTGATGAAGAAGATGAATGGAATTCGATATTTCATGGATAGACTTTGGGTGCCTGCCTATGGAAATTTGAGAGACCTGGTTATGAGTGAGGCACACAAATCCAAGTACTCTATACATCCTGGATCTGATAAAATGTATCATGATCTGAAGGCGCACTATTGGTGGCCTAATATGAAAGCGGATGTGGCTACATATGTGAGCAAGTGCTTGACCTGCTCGAAGGTAAAGGTGGAGTATCAAAAACCATCCGGACTATTGCAGCAACCTGAGATACCGATGTGGAAATGGGAACAAATCTCCATGGATTTTATTACCAAGCTGCCTAGGACTAGTACTGGTTGTGATACAATATGGGTTATTGTGGATCGATTGACAAAATCTGCTCATTTTCTTGCTATAAAGGAAACTGACAAGATGGAGAAGTTAACCCGCCTGTACCTCAAGGAGATCGTTTCCAGACACGGTGTACCGATCTCCATTATCTCTGATCGTGATGCTCGTTTCACGTCACACTTCTGGCAATCATTGCAGAAATCTTTGGGAACACGATTAGATATGAGTACTGCTTATCACCCGCAAACGGATGGCCAGAGTGAGCGTACCATACAGACGTTGGAAGATATGCTACGTGCTTGTGTAATTGATTTCGGGAATAACTGGGAAGTTCACCTGCCATTGGTGGAATTTTCTTATAACAACAGTTATCACACTAGCATACAAGCAGCACCTTTCGAGGCTTTGTATGGGAGAAAATGTAGATCACCTGTTTGTTGGGCGGAAATTGGCGATAGTCAACTGACTGGTCCCGAGTTGATTCATGAAACAACTGAGAAGATCGTACAGATACGGAACCGTATGGCAGCAGCGCGAGACCGACAAAAGAGTTATGCTGATAAAAGACGGAAACCTTTAGAGTTTCAGGTTGGTGACAAGGTTTTGTTGAAAGTTTCACCATGGAAAGGCGTAGTTCGGTTTGGCAAGCGAGGGAAGCTAAACCCGAGGTACGTTGGACCATTTGAAATAGTGGAAAGAATAGGTCCAGTGGCCTATCGTCTAGCCCTACCTGATTCGCTAAGTGGAATCCATGATGTATTTCATGTATCAAACTTGAAGAAATGCATAACTGATGAAACGATGGTCGTACCACTGAAGAGGTTCAAGTGGATGAGCAACTACGTTTTATTGAAGAACCAGTGGAGGTGATGGACCGTGAGGTGAAAACACTTAAGCAGAGCAAGATACCTATTGTCAAAATCCGTTGGAATTCGCGACGTGGACCGGAATTCACATGGGAACGGGAAGATCAAATGAAGCTTAAGTATCCTCATCTATTCGAGAAGACGATGTCTGCAGACGAAGGTATTGATTTAAATTTCGGGACGAAATTTCTTTCAACATGGGGATGATGTGACAACTCATCCAAAACTCACTCGATTTCGATTTCTGTGTGCCAATGCAGTAGACCAGTGATGGAACACTCTCACCATGTAACGCAATTTTCGGGACGAAAATTCTTTCAACATGGGGATAATGTGACATCCGGTAAATTTCCGTTACCAAACTCCGTTAGTTTCGTTAAGTCTTGCATACACGTGTCGTGAACACACACTAGTTGTCGTTTAACGTTGGTGACCTAATAATAATGAATAATGTTAAATTAATGTGAATCTAATTGATTATGTGATTATTGTGTTATGTTATATGGTTGCATGTTTTATATGTTAATGAGAATTAATCGCGTATCGTGGAAACGCGTATATTTAGATTGTTAGTTGTGTTTGTGAAAATAATGTAAACATTATATTGTTGATTAATAATGTTGGTATTATTAAGTTAAAACCTTTCAAAAGTGTTTTAAAAGAGTTTTTATAAAAATATAAAATAAAGGGGGTTAAGGTATTACCTAAAACTAAAACTTAACAAAATTAACCAACCCTAATCCCCCAAACCCCAAAATCGGCCGCAACCCTCATTCCTCCTCTCAAACCTGCGATTTGATCAAGTATAAGCAAGAACACATTGAGTTTGATCGATCTAAGGCCTACAAGCATTACAAGTCTCAATTTTGTTGCATTACACGTTAAAGGTTAGATTTTTCATGTTTTGTGATGTTCTTCATATGGCCGAACTTGATCACGAAATTGATGTTCTTGGTGTTGAGTTTTGATAAATTGTTGATGTTTATATGTTAGTTAGGTTGATTACATGTTAGTTAACGTGGATTATGTATGAATTACATGTTTTAGTGATTTAATCATGGGTTTTGATTCTTGACAAACCCTAGTTCGAATTTGTATGATTTTGGGTGGATGATTGTTGTTTGATGAATGTTTGATGATTATTGGGTTGTATGAATGTTAGAATACATTGATCTTACAAGAAAGTTGGGATTTTGATGCATTGTTCATAGGTTACTAAGAATAGTAACTTTATTTTGCATAAAGTAGTGATCTAGTGATGGATTGATGTTATGGATGAGTTCATGATGATAATTAGATGCTAGATTGTTGTTATGAATGCTAGAAATCTTTGAATGCATGTTGTTAGTTCATAGCTTGCCAAAAGTAGAAACTTTTGTTTATGAAGATGATGGATTATGAGGTGTTTAGGTGATGTTAATCATGTATAGATGTTGATATGAGCTTGAATTGGTATATTATTAATGAATTCATGAATGTATAGGATGTTTGATAGATTTTGGGATGTTCTTCCCAAAAGGGAAACTTTATTTGTGTAAAGTTTGATGTATGATGATATGAACATGTTTGGGATATTAGGAGCATGTTAGTATGATCATGGATGAATTCTAAGGTGATGAATCATGTTGAATTAGTTGTATGAGATGTTTTGGATAATCATGGATGATATTTGGATTGTGGTGATCATGTATAAAGGTGGTGTTGATTAGTTGCTAGGATATCATGTTTGGGTTTGGTGAGTAATGATTATGGTGTATGTTGAATGCTATGAGCATGGCTAAGACTTAAGGGTTATGTATGGATAATGTAGCATGTGTATGATACTATTTGAATGTTAATCATGTATGTTATATGTGCTTATTGGCTTTATTTGAATTATAACCATAATGTCACCAACGGGTCAAACGGGTCAACTAGGTCAAACGTGTCTATTTGTTTGGAAGCTTGAGTCTTTGGTTTTGGTATGATTAGGGTTTCACATGTCTTTATTTACACGTACTTATGTACTCGCATGATCTAGGTAACCTTTGAAGGTTGGCTATCCACTCGTTTCTCAAATAAACCCTAAGTACTCTTTGCATACATCAGGTGAGTTCATGCCCCACGCTTTATTTAATCTCTTTTGGGGGGGGAGATAGCATACTGGTATTTTATGAACGCTTTTAATATTTAAGTTGTGTTAATATTGATATAGTGTTATTTATCATGGAAAGTCCTCACACTTTCGAATTGTTAATATTAAATAGCGGGGAAACTTGGGTAGTACTACTGGGTCTGACGAGCCCCACCTGTGTGACTCGAGGTCAACCGGGTGCAATTTGTCCTATTGAACATTGTCACGACATGGTAAGTCGTGACAGGAGGCAACAACTATCACAGTCAGCTTCAATTGCGAAATCACTATGTATTAATATTTGCTGTTAATAGACTAGCTATCTATTGCAATACACTGCTTATATATATATCACAACTGTTTATATGTTTACTGAACTCAAACTCTTGAACTCACCAACCTATGTGTTGACATTTAGTATGCTTTTCTCAGGTCATTAAGCTGCTTGCCTCTAGGAGCACTCCACGGTTCACTTGCATATTAAGACTCAGTTTTCAAGACATTAGCATTTTAATGATTGTGGTTTACTGTTTGGGTTGGCACTTGTTTTGCCATATTTATACTTTTATTTGTTGAGTTGTATTCAAAACGCTTCCGCACTTTTCAAACTAAATCTTGGTTGTTTTATTTTATTGTGGCATATAGAGTCGTTCTATGTAACTACTGAGTGATCCTGGTTTGTTCACACGCCTCGCGGTAAAACCCCGCACGTGGATTTTGAGGGTGTGACACATACTCTCTTGTTTTGTCTCTTGCTTTACTTGTGTTCTTTGTATCACTTTGGTTAACCCAGTTCACTGTTTGATTAAAATTTAATTAATTCCTCTTTGTGTTGTTGTGTTGTAATTGTTTTAAAGCCCTTAAAAGGTCCTGCAATGGTATCAGGCTTTCAGGCTCTTGATATAAGATCTAACCATCTAAGATCCTCACACACACAAAAACTAAACTCTTCAAATGGCTTCCATCTCAAAGACTGATATGGAGACTGGAACCATGAACGAATCCCCACTGATCACTCTTGATGATTTTGACACCTGGTGCATGAGGATGGAAGGCTTCATCTGGTCTCTTGATTCAAGAATGTGGGAATCTGTTGAGAATGGACCTTTCATACCCAGCACCCCCTCTGCTATGGTGCTGGTATGATTCTAAAGATGTGGCCAACTACTCAGATGAAGATAGAAAAAGAGTATAGATTGATAGGAAGGCCATGACTGCTCTTCAGACTGCTCTCCCAAACTCTTATACAGAGGTTTTAAGAAGTGGCAAGATAGCCAAACAGCTGTGGGATGCACTGAAGCTGATGTATGAAGGCTCCTCTGAAGCCAAGGAGAACAAGAAAGATCTTCTGAAGCAGCAGTTTGAAAACTTCACCTTCAAAGCAGGTGAAACCATGACCTAACAATACTTCAGGTATGTTGAGATTGTGGATACCCTAGTGGATGGAGGAGTTCGTCTTGAGAACAGGGACATTGTAAGGAAGTTCATGTCCTCACTTCCTAGGCAATGGACACACTATTGTGTGGTGATCAAGAGGACTGAGAACCTTAAAACTCTTACTCTGACAGAGTTGTATGTGATTCTCAGTGGATACCAGATGGAGATGAACATGCAAGGTTCATCTGGCAACTCCAACAATCAAATGGGTTCAGCCCTACATGTGGTTGAAAGGGACATCATAGAACCCCAACATCATCTCATATGCTACCCTGACAACTTACAAAAGGGTCCTTTCATCACCTTCCCGGAGACACCAAGGGAGAACTTTACTCAAGGAAGCCCATTCCAAGAGACAAGTTCTTCTCAAGCCTTTGTGTCTACTGATGAAAGCTGTGTGGGAATTATATCTTCACTCTTGAAGACCTGGACTGTATCCATCCAGATGACCTGGAATACATGGAGATAGTTCAACAGATGGCTCTCCTCACTCACAGAGCCAAGAAGTTCTACAAGAGGACAGGAAGAAGATTTCCAAGCAATGCTACCAGTGGAAAGTTTGTGCTGGACAAAAGCAAAGTTAAGTGTTACAACTGTAACCTTATGGGTCACTTGCTAGGGAGTGTAAGGCACCTAAAGCAAATGGGGGCCAAACACAACCCAGATCAAACTACACTGACAAAGCCCCTCAGGCTGAGAAGACAAAGCAACATGCTGCTGTTGTGTTGAAGAGGGAGGCTTTGACTGGAGCTTTCAGGTGGAAGATGCTCCTCCAAACTAAGCACTGATGGCTGACCATGATGAAGCCAAGGTATTGGAACATCTCTGCACTCCTGAATGCATTGCTAAAGTAAATAGATACAGGTCCTACAACTTAGAGATGAGATCTGATCTTGAGTCATTAAACATATTAAAATCTGATTTTAGAAAGTCTGAAAATGATTACAAGTTAAAGATAGAAGATTAGAGGACTTGGAGAAAACCATTTCAGTACTAAAACATGAACATACAGATTTTAGAACTCAGATCCAAGATCTCATAACTAAGTTGACTGAGTGCTAGGCAGAGCTTGTGATCAGCAAAGCCAAGGCAGAGAAAAGTGTTCTTGAAGAAGAGACCTTCGAGAACATGATATCCTCATCCGTGCACAACAAAGTGTGCTATCAAAATAGACAGGGACTGGGATCAAATGAGATAGCTCCTCCACACAAATCTTATCTGTAAGATCTCCTATGGGTGGAACTTGTGAAGATGAGCTTCTCTCTCATAGATCCTATAAGTGAGGATGAAGAAGTGATAGTGAAGAATTCCTCCGAGAAGAGTAAAGAAGAGGATTCTTCCAAGGGACACTGTCCTTCTGAGGAGAAGAAATCAACTATGATGACCAAGTCCAAGAGAAAGAACTTGATCAGGAAGAGCAAAAGGAAAGCAAAGAAGGCTCAAGAAATCAAGGCTACTTTTGATGCTAAGCAGAAACAAGTGTTTATTTGTGCAGGTTTCAAAGTAGTAAGGACTGAAGACATCAACCAAGACTCCTCAGCTAAGAGTCCTGGTTCATGTTCAAATCATCTCAGTACAAAGAAGAAGACTGAGCTGCTGTGTACCACTGCTGCACAGCCTGGACCATCAAACTCCAAGAACAGTTCAAAGCCCAAAAGAACTGTCTCAACATCTACCAAGATGAAGGTGGAGAAGGGATGTGACCAAGGCCAGTCTTGCTCTCAAAAGGAGACTCCTTTGAAGAAGAAAATGTTATGTGTCATGTGTGAAAGTACTTCTCACATTGCTAAGGATTGCCCATACAATCCTAAAAGTACCATCCACATGACTAATACAAAGACTTCAAAGAGTCTCAAGAAGTCTCAAGCTTCGGAAGGAAAGTCTGTTTCCTTCGGAAGCTCCAAATCAAAGAAGAAGGTAAATGGAAAATTACCTTCGGAAGCTCCCAAATGTTTTGACAAAAATCTGATCATAGCTTCCAACCTTTCCCTTTCTTTTTCATTGCAACTGGCCCATCTATTCTCAATCTCTTGAATCTCTAGCCGTCTGATCTTAGAATCAAGTTTGGCAGTGTCAAAGCCTTGTTTGAAGAGCTGATCAATGATCTTATCCATAGATCTGCTATGTTGCTCATCAGCTTCTTTGATCAGTTCTTCTAACTTCTTCTCATCTTCAGTCTGTTCAGCACTTTTCTTTCTCTTATAAGTGATCATCTCCTTTTTTCTTTCTTCTCTTTTACTTTTTCTTCTTCAACTCTCTTTCTTTTGTCTTCTTTCACTGACTTAGACTCCTCCTTTTTGGTTGCATTGGGTTCAGGGGTTTGAATGTCAGAAAGTTTCTTGGAAACAGCATCATCAACTAGTGATGATTGGAGTGATGAGAGGTAAGGAGGATTTAAAGGCAGCAACCATTTGCTCAAAGGGGTTCTGTCCCTGAGAAATGGTGCCTGAAACAGAGGCTGGTGGCTTAGTTGTTGAGAGTGGCTCAGTGTTTGGGAAAGCTTCAAAAGAAGCTGCCATCTGTGGGTTAATTGGGGCAGATGGACTTGATTCTTGAGACATTTTGGCAAGCAGTTCTTGTAGTCTGCATACCTCAGCCTCAAGAATGGTGTTTTGGGATAGAACATCAAAGAAAAAGCCCAGGTCATCATCAGGCTTTGCTGAATCAGCAGACCTCCTGAGTAAATTAGGATGAACATGTGCTGAGTGTAGATCAGTATTCATATGTGCCCCTATGTCTTGGAACTGGGGACTTCCTGCCTCAGGATTAAGTCCTTCATTGGCAGTTGCCTCTGGTGAGGTCTTAGAGATGATACCACCTTCATCCTGTTCATGTGCTGAAACAGGA
The DNA here is from genome assembly GCA_025215565.1 of Flaveria ramosissima. Taxonomy (NCBI): domain Eukaryota; kingdom Viridiplantae; phylum Streptophyta; class Magnoliopsida; order Asterales; family Asteraceae; genus Flaveria; species Flaveria ramosissima. Next base: position 44,844,946 of record CM046031.1, on the reverse strand, counting down.
GAATAGGTAGCCTCACCAGATGTTCGAATCTCTTCCTCTACACACTGGGAGATTGAACTTGTAATCCTGTGATGTGGGTTGTCAACCACATTATAATCTCTCTCCCTCAACTGTTGAGGATTTCCCAGTGGTAATAGGTTTCTGGGGAGGGGTAGAGGAATGTAGTTGAGTCAGCACTTGTGCAATAACTGCAGTTGGGCTTGTAGGGGTGGTTTCAGTGGGAGATAAGGGTGAAAAAGATTGCACCTGGGGTGAATGATGCTCTTCAATGGCAATCTTCTCAACTGAGATAGATTCTAGTAATGTGGTTTCCCTAATTTTGGTTGCATCAGGATCCTGTTGAGAGGATACCTCAGCGGTTTCAGCTGGTAGAGTCTTGGAAACTACAAGGGGATTATGACCAGTAGTTTCAACCTGCGTTTGTGTTGCAGGGGCATCATCAGGGGACTCAACTCCCTGAGTAGCCTTTTTGGTTTGCTTGGATTTTGGTTTGGAGGGGACTTTAGATCTGGAGGTGGAGGCTGTGGGTTCCCTCTACTTGGGTTTTAGCAGTTTGGCAGCCTCTTTGAGTTGTGGGTTTGAGTTGTGCCTAGAGTATACCTCTGGCAAAACTACCATAGCAGGGACTCCAAGGCCAACAAGGCCATCAGATTTTAACTGATTAATAATTATGGCCATAAAAAACCTTGGATATAATATCCATCTGTTAGCCACAGGTTTCATTTGCCAGATCTTTTAATTCCAAAAATATTATTTCAGAAAAATTTAAGCTTTGGCGTTCAAGGATAGAATACAATACCTGTTGCCATCTGGAGGACATTTGATCCCATGAAGATGTTTTGGGGGCAAGGCAGACATTGATCATATGAAAAATGAGACGCTCAGCATCATGGAAGTGCTTCTTCATAATGGTGGTAGCACTTAGGTCACCCTCATATCCATGGTTAATAAATGATAAATTAATGGTGCCTTTGGGGTATTTGGTGGCTTAGGTGGCATCATTCAGGTCTAGGGTTTGGCGAATGATATCAGAAGTGATGACCACCTTCTTCTGGTTGACAAACGACTGGAGAGTGATCGAGTCATCATTCTCATCAGTATGGACAGTGACGTTTGTCCAGAATTGGCGAAGGGTATCAGGATAGATGGTTGGATTCAAAAGAAAAGATGTGTGATATTGGGAATCAACCATCAGATCAATGGCAGCATCAAACTTAGTCCAAAAGGCTGATTTGGTGAGGTAGGCAACACAGTTGTGTCGAGGTTTGATTTGCATGGTCGCCATTAATGGAAGATGAACGTTTGGAAAATGACTTATGAAAAGGTTGAAGTTAGGGTTAGGTATTTATAGGTTATGAAGCGACTGAAAGAAAACAACTGAAAGTTTTGGTGTGAGTCATCAGTTGTTAGAAAACAACTGAAGACATGGTTTGAACTTTCAGATGTTGTAAACAACTGAAGACTTGGTGTTAGTCATCAGTAGTTTTAAACTACTGAAGACTTGGTTTGGCTTCAGTTGTTTTGAAATGAAACAGCAGTTGTTGTCGTCAATTCATGGAGTTCAGTTGTTTCAATGACCTTAACACTTACTCAGCAGATTATCTGATTTTCAGATGTTTCATTGGTCATCAGTACTTATCTATTAGAAAAGACATCAGTAGTTTTAACTACATCAGGACTTTTTAACAAATAAAGTACTTCAGTACTTTAAGTAATTTAGTCTTCAGTAGTTATAAAAACTGCTGAAGATAAAATAACTTATCAACACTTATTTTTGACAGCTGTATACTAATGCTCATCAGTACTTGTTAACTAAGAGCATCAGTAGTTGTCAAATCATTCTAGCTGCAACATACCAAGCCTGAGCACAAGATTTTGGAAAGTTGCACTGTCCAAAGGCTTAGTAAATATATCTGCAAGCTCATCAGCACTAGGCACAAACTTTGGATCAATCAGACCTTTTTCATAACAATCCCTGATAAAATAATGTCCGATCTCAATATTTTTGGTCCTAGAATGCTAGAAAGGATTCTTAACAATACAAAGAGCTGAAGCACTATCCATCAGTAAAGGAGTCTTAGTCTCTGTAATGTCATAATCCAATAAATGATTTTGAAGCCAGAGTACCTGAGATGTACAGCTTGCAGCAGCAATGTACTCTGCTTCAGCTGTGGATGTAGCAACAGAAGTTTGTTTCTTACTCCGCCAAGAAACTAAACAATTGCCTAGAAATTGGCATCCACCAGAGGTTGATTTTCTGGTTAATTTACACCCTGCATAGTCACTATCAGAGAAAGCAACTAATTTGCAAGAGTGCCCAGTGGAATACCAAAGTCCTAGAGATTGAGTTCCTTCCAAATATCTAAAGATCCTTTTGACTGCAATCATATGGGATTCTTTCGGTGCAGCTTGAAATCTAGCACAGACACAAGTTGCAAACATAATGTCTGGTCTAGAGGCTGTAAGGTACATCAAGGAACCAATCATACATCTGTAAAGAGTTTCATCAACTGCTTTACCTTTCTAATCAGCATCCAGTTGTGTGTTGCTGCACATGGGAGTAGAACAGGGCTTACAGTTTTGTAAATCAAACTTGGTCAACAAATCCTTTGTGTATTTTAACTGATGAATGAAAGTTCCATCAGCCATTGTTTGATTTGCAAACCCAAAAAGAACTGTAATTCTCCCATGGCACTCATTTCAAACTTTTGTGCATCAACTTAGTAAAGGCATCACACAACTGTGGATTAGAGATGCAAAAATAATATCATCTACATAAATTTGAACAAGGAGCTTATGCATGCCTACTTTCTTAATGAACAAAGTTTTATCTATGGAGCCTCTAGTGAAATTATTTTGAAGAAGAAAGTTAGATAGTGTTTCATACCAGGCTCTGGGAGCTTGTTTTAACCCATAAAGAGCCTTATCAAGCTTATACACCCAATCTGGATGTTTATGATCTTCAAAACCTGGTGGTTGACACACATAAACCTCTTCTTTTATTTTACCATATAAAAATGCACTTTGACATCCATTTGAAAAACTTTAAGATTATGAAAGCAGCATAAGCTAAGAACAATCTGATTGCCTCCAGTCTGGCTACAGGGCAAAGGTTTCATCATAATCAATACCTTCTTCTTGTGAAAACCCCTATACAACCAGTCTGGCCTTGTTCTTGACAATTTGGCCTTTTTCATCAGTTTTATTCCTAAACACCCATTTTGTGCCTATTGCACACTTACCTTGGGGTAGAGGAACCAGTTCCCACACTTGCTGCTTTGAAACTGAAGAAGCTCAAGCTGCATGGCTTCAACCCATCCATTGTCTCTTAATGCTACATGATAGTTCTTTGGCTCTTGCTGACTGATGAAGAGAGCATAGAGACAAAAATTGGACAATTGACTTCTAGTTGAGACACCAGCATTGATGTCACCAATGATCTGAGACATGGGATGATTCTTCAGTTCTTGGTACTCAATAATATCTGTGCAAGTGTTTGTAGGAGATTCAGCAGCAACAGATGTTGATTCAGACTCTTGAAACCTAGAATGAGATGGCAGTTCAAATGAAGTAGAGGATTCAGAGATTTCATCAGCATTTGTTGTGGATGGAACTGCTGAAGCTACAGGAACATCAAGTGTAGTAGACACAGGCAGGTGATCACTACAACTTGCATTTATACCACCAGATGGAGATGATGGATCCTCAGAAACTGCAACAGATGGAGACTGATATGGAACATATTGCAGTATGTCCAAATCAAATAACTCCACAGGATTTTGAGGAATTTTTCTTTGGAGATTCATTAAACTTGACATGCAAACTTTCTTCAACTATCTTTGTTCTGCAATTAAAACTCTATATGCTTGCAAGTAGATGAATACCCAACAAAATACCCTGCATCCACCTTTGATTCAAACTTCTGAAGTGGATTCTTTGTGTTAAGAATATAACAGGGACACCCAAATGCTCTAAAGAATTAAATCAGAGGGGCCAACTGATGTAATAACTCATAAGGAGTCTTCATCAACCTCTGATTTACTAACACCCTATTCTGTACATAGCAAGCTGTGTTGACAGCTTCAGCCTAAAAGGTTAGTGGCAAACCAGAATCAGCCAACATTGTCCTTGCGGCTTCAATAATGGTCCTGTTCTTTCTCTCCACCACTCCATTTTGTTCAGGAGTTCTTTGAATGCTATATTGCCTCTTGATTCCCTTAGATAAATAGAATTCATCAAGAGTGTGATTTCTAAATTCTTTGCCATTATCACTTCTCACACATTTGACTGAAAGTGAATACTGCTTTTCCACATACAACACAAAGTAGATTATGATTTGGACAACCTCATCTTTTGAATGTAAGAAGAAAGTCCATACAAATCTGGAATAATCATCCACAATTACCAGACAATAATTTTCCTTTGCCATACTCATCACTCTTACTGGACCAAAAAGATCCATATGCAGTAATTGCAAGCAGGCTGTGGACTTTGGTTCTTCTATTGGAGGGAATGAAGCTTTGTGTTGCTTTCCTTTTAAACAAGCAGAACAGTTGTCATCACATTTGAACTCCTTCAATGGCAAACCTCTCACTAAACCATGATGAATAAGCTGGTTCATGTTTTTAAGATTCACATGACCAAGCCTTCTATGCCATAGTTCAGATTCCTGAGGAGAGGCCTTAGAGAACAGACATGGATGGCCTTTTAGATCAATTTTCTTTGATAAATCTAAGGCATATACTCTTCCAATCCTTTTGGCTTGCAGGAGAGTATATTCATCCAATATCTTGTCAATCCTCTTCAGAACTTTGGAAGACAGAATCCGACAGTTCTGACTTGTGAAAAGTGCAACATGCCCTTTATCACACATTTGACTGACACTCAACAGGTTGTACTTGAGGTTCTCCACATGGTTAATCATCAAACCTTATCTCACCATTTGACACAAAACCTTTTCCTATGATGTAACCCTTAGCATCATTACCAAAAAACAAATCCCTTCTTTCCTTGAGAGTAATCATGAAGAAGAGAGCTGCTCCCTGTCATATGCATAGATCCTCCACTGTCTACATACCAGATGCTTCTTTGGCATGCTGAAGAACCCTGCATTTATCACAAGAAATTAGTTAGCCTTTGAGACCCAAACCATTTTGGTTTTGGGTCTGTTTTCATCAACAGATTTTAAACTAACTGATTTTTCATGATTGACAGCCTTTGAAGGTGGAGATGGTGCTGAAAAGGATTCCTTTGATTTTGGCTTAGTTTTCCTTTTCAGTGGTTTAATCACAGATACATCTAATTGGTTAACTCTCCCCAACAGATGTTGAACCATCATAACAAGTTGTGTCTGATTGTTTGTCAAAGCCTTCAGCTCAGCTGACACATCAGTACTTGTTTTTTATTTGTTCGTGTGACTCACCAAATCCTCCTTTTTGAAGGACACAGACTTAGTCTGGATTTTTGATATTCCATGAGAAATATCTTCAGCTGTTTTGTAATAAACTCCTTCCTTCTTTTTAGCTTTTTAGAAAAATTTTGGGTTATCAGATTGAGATGTTTGTGGTACAAACTTGGTTTGAAATTCATCTTTCATTTTATTCATTTTCTTTTTAATGATTTTCTCTTTGTAGAATTTTTAACCCTTGTTATACCAACATTCATCAGTAAGATGATTAAACAAACCACATATTTCACATGGCTTTTTCTTCATCTTTTGTTGATCAACTGCTGAAGATGATGAAACTACTGAAGATGTGTTCTTCAGTACTTTCTTCCTTTCAGTACTTATGGTAAGTACTGAAGGATTTGTAACAACTAAATTTGTTCTTCAGAAGTTTTCTATCAGTACTTTTGGATTTCCTGATAGGCTTTTCAGCAGTGGCAAACCATGCTTGTTTTCATTTGGTTTGAAATGCTCTTCAGGTGTTGTGACTTGCCCTTAGTACTTTGAATACTTTGTGGAACAACACCTGAATTGCTCAGTTTCTTTTTGATCATGTGTTTAGAAGCAGTGATACCATCAGCAATTTGATTAGCTGAGGTAATAACACTGACTTCATCCTCTGATTTTGACTTATCACTTGAGGATGAGACACATGATGATGTGGTTTGGAATTGCTTTCACCTCAGATTTTACTTCTAGCTTGGGAGTAAAATTGTAGGAGGTATAGTGTGATTATACCCAATCCCAAACTTCACATTTGAAGCTGTTTGCTTGCTGAGAAGCATTTCAAACCCCTTGCATGATGTTACCCATGTTCACAATTAACTTGAGTAGCTGCAAGTGTTTCTTTGAGATTCTTATGATTCTCCAAAATGACCTCTACCTTTGCTTTTTCATCATGATTTGGCATTTTAATTTGTAAATCTCCTCATCCTTTTCTTTTAAAACAGACTCAAACTCAGCTTTTCTTTTGGAAATCACTTTCTCTAGGTCAAGATTTTGATTAATCAAGGCTACATTTGCTTCCCTAATTGAAACAAAAGTAGCTATGCATGACTCAGAACACAACTTGGCCTTAGCCTCAGAAGAAACATGTGGTACCTGTGATGATGAAGCATTTCCATCAGTAGACTCCAGGGCCATAAGAGCAAGATTTCCAAAAGGATTTTCACCACCATGTTGACCAGCACCAGAGAATAATTGTTCAGAATAGCCAGAAATATCATCTGGTAAGATGCTCAGTCAACAACCTCAGGTGTGAAGATGCTTTGATGTGATTGAGATTGAGATTGTTGATTTGATTGAGATGGTTGAGGATCAGGTAGGGCATGTGGTTGTTGAGTCATGGGTACAGGAACCTGACTAGACTGAGGCATGTGAAAACATGGATAAGGATATGGCATTGGACCTTGAGGGACAAAAAATGCAGGAGATGATTGAATTTGTGAATGATGATCAGAACTGGTAGAATGTTGCCCTTTGGTTTGTGAGCTATTGCTTGGAAAAGTCACAAAGGGTGCAGATGAGTTAGATCCAGATGATCTACACTCTCTTGCAAAATGTCCAAGTCTATGGCACTTGTGACATCTCAACTTGCTCTTATCAAAACCAACTTTGGTTTTTCCAGAGAGACCAGGGAATTTTCTACGTTTCCTTTTGTAAAACTTTTGAGATCTGATATTGATTAATGCCATTTGGCTCAAAATATCCATCTCTTCCAGATCATCATCAGCAATTCCTTTCAAATCATCCATTAAAAAGCACAAATTATCAACACTAAACCCTGAATTACCATCAACACCAACAAAAGCATGATCTCCACTATTTGAAGAGAAATCTATATGCTCATCATAAGAACTTTCTGATGCAGCATATTCTGACTCATGACCAACCAGAGCAGTATTTCCTGGTACAAAGTCATCAGTGAGCTTCCCAGATGAAGCCAGTTTCCTTTTCTGTTCTATCTCTCTTTCAAATGTTAATAGTTTCCCATGAAGTTTAGTAAGAGATAGAGTGTCCAGATTTGCACTGGAGCGTAGGACAACGGTATATGTGTCCCATCTCTCAGGCAGGGATCTGAGGAATTTGTTGTTCATCTGACTGTTTGTATATTCATGTTGAACCATTTTTAGCTCAGATATCAAACAGGAAAATCGCTCAAACTGTTGAGTCAGTGACTCACCCTTTCTATGAGAGAATGTCTCATATTGCTGGGCAAGGATTTCTCTATTGTTTGCTAAGACCTCATCAGTTCCTCCAAATTGTTCTTTCAGAGCAACCCAGAGATCATGAGTAGTTTCATGATGCATAAGTCCAGAGTAGATTTCATTAGGCAGTGCCATGGCCAGAATTCCATGGGCTTTAGCATCAATTTCAAATAGTTTTAGATCCTCATCAGAATATTGCTCCTTCTTCTTCGGAACCATCTCATTGGTTTCCGGATTACTCACCATAGGCTTATATGGTCCATGAACCACAGACTTCCAACAACCTGAACTGTTAACAGACAGGTGATGGAGCATTCGGCGTTGCCATATGTTATACTCACTCCTAACAAGCATCGGAGGCTTTGTTGAGGAGCCAGTATTGTGAGGATCATTGATTGATGTAGTCATTTTCACCAATTCAAATAAATTCAATGAGATTTTAATAAGTCTAGCTCAAAACTCAACAACACAATTCGAATCTCAAATTAATTGACCATAAGCAACAGAAAATCAAACTCTATTACCAATTCTTGCAAATTTGCTAATTCGATCAAACTTAGATATCAAAAGAGCAGTTTCAATGATCAATTGTTAAATCGATCAATGATTAACCAACTCTGATACCATTTGATAGGATCGGATCTAGTTTGTTTAATTAGATTAGAATTTGCAGCGGAATATAACACAAATTAGGTCAAATTTAAGCAAGAGAAGTATGAATATTCAATCACACAATGACGATTATAGAGATATGATTTTCTGCAAATGGAAGATTTTCATTCACGCAAATGCTTCGGTTACAAAACAATTAGGTCAACATTCCTTTTATAAAGGAATGTGACGTCAGTTGATGTCACTTGATAGTGACATCTAACTGGTTTATACAAACTACTGAAAGTAAACTAATTTACTGAAGATGTCCACAACAGCTGAGGACACCTTCACAAAAAGCTAAGTATAAACTACAATTACAACTACTGAAGTTATAACATCTGAAGTGTAAGAACTTCAGACGTTTTACAATAATACAACTACTGAAAACAAACTACTGAAAAGTAAAACATCACAACTACTGAAAAGAACTACTTCAGCTGTTTGAGACAACTTCTGAGAACTTGGTCTTCAAACTTTGTCTTCAGCATATGTCTTCAGACTTTGTCTTCAGCTTATGTCTTCAGACTTTATCTTCAGACTTTGTCTTCAGACTTTGTCTTCAGACTTTGTCTTCAGCAGATGTAGATCACTTCAGTTGTTATGATGTCTGTGGGACTTAAAGGTTTTTCTGATCTGGCTCATTGGTTCTTTTGGTCCAACAAAATCAAAACTCCAAAAATAGAGTCTTTGTCTAATTGTCAGTTTATTTTTAGAAAAGAATATGTTTATGCAATATGTGAGAAATGATAGTATATTAGTGAGATCAGTTGCATATTACTCATTAATAAAGTCTGACATGACCAGATATGCTGTGTAGACAATATCATGCTATCATACTGAAAAAGTAAATTCTTGTGATTACACTAAATCTTATCTTCATGCTTGTTGTATTCATCTGAGTACTTTTGAGATGTTTTGGCTTATCAGATTGATTGCTTGTTAAGTTAAACCACTCACACCTGTTGGTAATGTGATTAATCATGAGATCTGTTACAAGCATCATATCACTTCTCTGTTATGAGTCATCATAGACCTGAAGTGCTGAGATATCCTTTGTTGTAAGTGATTACAGACCTGGATTTCTCTTTGATGCAAAAGATGCCAATGTGCACAAACTATTCAAATGAATAGTTAGAGCTGACCAAATGGTTATCCATGATCATTCTCCATTAATTTAAGTAACATGAACTCTAGTGATACATATGTTTCAGGTAATAAGTTGAGTATGTGTTCTTTCTTGCATGTCATGATGATAGTTGAGCTCTCTAAGTCTCTGTATGATTTACATCATCTCATATCTAAATATACCATAATCAATCCAAGAATTGAAAAAGTAAGTGAGTTGATATTTTATCAAAAACACTCATATTCTATCCTTAGATCTTGTGTCTCCTTTGTTGTGATATCACTAACCTGGAACACACTTCATCAGGATTTATTCATTGTCTATGACTATTCACAATTTTTTTTATTTTAATGTGTTGATCTTCATTGATATGATCTCACTGCAGACATTAATTCTTTTGTTTATATTAGATTTTGATTCTGCTTTCATTTTGATTTTATGCATGTTTTCTGTGTGTGAAGGCAATGTAACAATGAGATGTGTGATCTTATTATGTTACCTAGGAAACTTATAAGTTGTTCAAACTTAAAAGTTTAGGGGGAGTAATAAATGGAAGAGTTTTTCTCAGAAAATCAAAATCAAAGTTAAAATGTTGAATTGAAAGGATGATGCTATATGTTCAAAGTGTATGTGAGTTTGATAATGTAACTTTTGAAAATGATAATATGAACCTATATAAATTTGCAAGTGGAAATGCTTCTTTCAAAAGTTGAAAAATATATTTGATTTGAGACTAAAATGAAGGGAAAGATAATTTAAAAAAAAAGATTAAACAACAAGTGAAGAATAAAAATTGTTAAAAAATTAAAAATTGAGTGTGCAAAATGCAAAAAGTTCAAATTTGAGGGACTAAAAAGTACATTTTGGAAAATTCAAAATTATGCTTAAAATGTATAAATATTAGTATGAAATATTACTAATATGTTTAAACATTGTGCAGGTGAAGAATTTTAAAAAACACAAGTGTAAGACTCATGAAAGTCAACTCAAAGTCAACTCATGCGCCTAAATAGTGTTCATACGTCTAAATAGAAGCATGGTGAACTTTCAGGAATTATCCAAGTGTTTGGGCGTTTTTCACATTCCCATGCGCCTAAACAGTTGCAATAAGTCCATGAATTTAACCAAGTGTTTGGGCGTTTTACACAAACCCATGCACCTAATGAGTCTGATATTAACCAAGTGTTGGACGTTTGAAATGTCTCATGCATCTACACAGTGTTAAAATGTTTCAAGAATTACAAGTGTTAGACGTTTTAGGAACTTCATGCGGCTGAACAGTGCAAAAGCACCTAAAAAGTGCTCATGCGACTTAACAGTTCTCATGCGTCTGAGTCAAAACGCACAAACAGTGCTCATACGTCTCATTATTTTGTGAATTTTAGGGTTTCATACACACAAACAGTGTTCATACGTCTAAAATTTCACTTAATATAAATTGAACACTTACACTTGTTTCTCATTCACACTCAAAATTCTCCAAAAACAAATCTCTGAACTATCGACTCTCAGTCGTCATCGAAATCTCAGATTCTCAGTGATTGCAACAAATCTTTGTTGATTGTTAGATATTACTTGAGTTTATAAACGTAAGTTTGTGATTCAAATCAGTAAATTTTGGTTAAAACATGATTATTGGCATAGTCGTTTGACTGCTATTTGGGCGCTCGAACACTATAACATTCAAAGTTTAACTAATCAAATCTAAATCATATCTAAAATTGATTCTGGATTGTTGATATGTATCAAATTTCGAGCAATTTGATATATAGTTCATCGACTGAAATTATGAATGATATTGATTATCGATTGATCAGTCAGTTCTTCAAAGGAAGAAGAAGAAGATGAACAAACAAAATTCAATTTTTGAAATAAAAATAATAAAAACAAAAATTAAATAAAAAGTAGATAAATCAGAATTCAGATAATTGATCAATAAAAATGATAGATGCAAAATGAATAAATTTTACGATTTCACAAATTAAATTCATTAGTCAAAAGTCAAAATCATAAGTCAAAATTAAATTCAATATTACAAAATTGCAGATTCATATGTAAAATGAAATTCATTAATAAAAATTTTAATGTTCAATATTCTTTTTCTCTATGTTTTGCAGATGGCAGCTTTGAAGTTTGAGCCTAAACATAATGTTGCTGCATTCTTAGATGATGAAAACAGAGAAGCTATTGGTTATGAAGAAATTATAAGATTTCTACTAAGATCAAAATATGTGTATGCTATGTGTGCAAGACCTATGATTAATGCAAGATTGATCAACAGATTCTGGAGAACAACAGAAATAGAAAGAGATGAAGAAGGGAACAAAGTTTTGAGAGCTTTCATTACATCTGAAAGAATGCTTGAAGTGTCTAAACAAGCAATCGGAACAGCTCTTAAACTTGGTGAAATGATCCAGAAGACTTATCCGAGTATACTTTCAGTGAATGTAGAGATGTATTTCTACAAATGGGTCATCCTGATGACTTTCCTAAGAAACAATTCTTCAGAGCAAGAGTATATAAACACTGGAAATTGTTGTGTTATATATTTCAACATTGCATGTGCAAAAGAAGTGCTGGTTGGGATTCATTCCCAGTGGACATTGCATCTCCTATCATTGCTCTAGCCACAAACAGAAGGGCTAACATGGCAAAATGGATAATGAATGGATTCATATTTAATCTTGAAAGAGGAAAGAGAAACCAATACTTGATGTATCCAAGATTTCTCCAACTGCTCATTAATGAAGAGAATCTAGATTTATTTGTTGAAGGAGTTGAAGGAGATAAGTTGCAATTAGAGCACATGTCTGAAGCCATGTATAAGAGACTTGCTATGATTACTGGTGCTCAAAACATTCCAGTATTTGATTATATAAGGAATGTAGCTATGGATGAAGTAGAAATCAATCAACAACACTATCATTTATCTGAAGATGAACCAATAGATCCAAATGATCTTATTGAGGATGTTGTAGATGATATGATTGATGATGATGATGAAGAAAGTGATGATAATGTTACTGAAAGTTCATCTGATGAAGATGATGATGATGAAAATAATGATGATGATGACGATGGTAATGATAGTGCAACTGAAGCACATCAAGAAGCAATTGATGAAAGGAATGATGATGAAAATGTCAATGAACCTCAAAACTTAGCTGAAGAAACTACTGATGCTAATATCCATGATGATTCTGTACATGAAGAAGATTCACAAAATTAAACTTTTGATTTTGATTTCATGAATGATATGTTATTTGAACCAGTGTTTCAAGCTGAAGTGAATGAAGAAGTTGAAGAAATTCCTGTGAGTACAACACACAATGTGTCAGTACAAACAGAGGAGATAGTTGATATAGATGAGATGGAGAATTTGAAAGAAGAAAATGTGATTAAAGAGAAAGAACTTGAAGAATTAAAAGTTGAGAATGAAAGATTGAAAGAGATGAATACATCTCTTGAAAATGAAATTCAAAAGCTTAAGGATGAAAATTCTAAGTTGAATGAAGAAAAGTTACGGAAAGATGAAAAGCTTGTGAGCTATGCAAAAGACAAAGAAGATGTTATCAAAAATTTAGAAGTTATGATAAAGGATTATGACATTCTTGAAGAGAAATTAAGAAATTAACTGATGAAAATGAAAAACTGAAAGATGATTTAATAAAGGTAAAAGAATCTCAAAAGCCTATCTCACTAGATCAAATGATAAGAGCTGAGATGATTGTTAAAGAGAATCCTGAGGTGATCAAAGGCAAAAGGAAACTTAATAATGTAGCAGATACAAATTTAACAGATTCATCTTTAAAAGTACAAAGAATAGAAGAAACTGTAGAAGAGCAAAACGTTCAAGAACAAATTGAAGCTTTAGAAGACATTGAAGAATTTTACAATGATGACTAGTATGACGAAGTCTTAGATGAAGAAGACATAGATGAAGCTCAATTTGTATCAAATTTCTATTCACAAGAACCAACTCAAGAACAAGATGAAATTCCATAAGACTTTGAAGATAGATACAACTACCTTGTGAATATGAAATACAATAGAGTATTTTTGGATGGACTGACTATTTCTCAAATAAATGATGAATATGAGAAATGCATTACTGCAGAGTCAGTTGCTCCTGTTGATCCAGATGAGATTGTAATGGAACATGGTGAATGGAATAGAGCTAAAGAAAGTATTAATGTAGAAGAATTATCAAGCTCTGAGCTGCACCACCCTGATCCTGATAATATGAGTATTCCGGCTTTAAGGTCTTGGTTGCAAGCTAGGAATTATCCATGGAGGAAATTGAAAAGATTACAATCTGTATCTTTGAGGAATCTTGTTAGAAGTTTTCAAGAAACTGAAAAACAATCGAAGAAGATGATCATTCTTGACACTGATAATCCTCAATACCTTGAGATTACCAAAAGAACAAGAATGTTGAAGCCTCAAGAGATTAAACAGATGGCTAGAAAATCAGATGCTCATGATAGCAGAAAAGATTTGATTAAAATGTTTCCTGATCCTGAAAGGCAAGCATATAAAGCCACTTCTAAACAAAGACAAATTTTTGATAATGCCAGATCAACCGGAGACTTGGTGAGAAATGTATTACAAAGAGGACAATCGGTTGCTGAGTTGTTAAATGCTATGATTGCTCCTGATTTCACAAACCAAGTAAAGATAATAGCATGGAAGTATGATGAGATATTTGATGCATATTTGATAAAAAGAGTAAATGCAGTTTGTGATGTATATAATTTTTACTCAAGCATCATAAAACTTCTAGTGCAAGATTTAAAAGAGTTAAACAGATTACCTTTGATTAATCCATCTGATTCTAAACGTGGTAAGATGATGATAGAATTATTGAGAAGATGGATGGATAGATCAAGTAAGTTTCTTCAAACAAGATGTGATCAAGAAGACAAGGAGTACTTTGCTACTTTAAAGAAAAACAAAAGGCTTAAAGGATTACAATCTGAAGAAGAACATTTAATGATAGAATTTTGTGACAAGTATTTCGAAAAAGTAACAACTCCTGGTCTATAAGTGATTGATGGTAATCAAAAGTCAAATCCAATTCTCAGATGGTTCTATAACACTGAGACTTTTGAGCTTAAACTGGTCCGAAATCTCGAACAATGGGATAAGGATATGATTACATTATTTGGAGTTTTTGAATTGAAACTATTGCATCCAAGTTATATATCATTTTTGTTGGTGCAAAAGTTTGAAAAGGTATCTCCAGAAATTGCAGAGCAAGATAAGAAGTATTTTCTTTCCATCATCAATGTGATGAATGCTGCAATGGAAAGAATATCATTAAGGAAAGCTCTTGCTTATGCAAATATTGTTATGAAAGACATCAAAGACATTGAATTCATAAGAATTTCAAGAAAAGGAGTATTAGAAATATACTCAAAGGAAAGTCAAAATCCTATTGAGTTATATGCAAATATTGATATCTCATGTCTATAAAAAGATACATTGGAAAGAATGAGCAAAATGGAGATAAAGACAAATGAAGCAAAACCAGAACAAGGCATTCTTGCTAGCAAATTTACGTCTGCTATTGCTAATGCTTTGAAATAACAGGAGATGTATACAAAGAAGCCATGTTCAAGATCAAATAAGAACCTTAAGATTTCTTTGAGTGATGAAGATAGAAGATAGAAGATAAATGCTGAAGATTGAAGATAGAAGATAGAAGATAAAGCTGAAGAAAAGATAAAAGGAAAACAAGATTGAAGATTTTGAAGACCGAAGACCATGTAAATCTTAAGGGGAGTATTGTTACTTCTCTAGAAAGATTAACATGTTGTCTTTATGTGTCTTTTTACTATTTGTAATAGTATAGGGACTAGTTTTGTAATTTTGTTAGTTCCTTCTGTTTCATTATAAATAGCTTAGACTTGTGGCAATTAGAAAAGAAACGAGACTGCTTACTTACTTTGTAATTGTCTTTGCTTGATATTAATGAAACTGTGAATTTTGTTAATATCTTGCTTGATTTGATTACTTTGTTTGTATTTCTTTGAATTGTGTTCATACATAATCACAGATTGGTACATTTGATCCTATCATGTAGTATAAAGTATTTCAAGTACTTGTAACATTTATTGATGTAACATTTGTAAAAGAACTTGAGAAGCAATATTCAACATTCTTGAAAACCAATTACTTGTGTTGTTTGCTATATTGTTGTGTCTCATTCTTACTTGTGTTCTTAGCATCTTTCACTAAAGTTAAGCAGTTCCCTATTTGATCTGTTAAGTGTTCTAAGTAACTCTCCTCATTGTGTTGTTGTGTTGTAAGTGCATACCCTTTAACGGTCCTGCATTTGGTATAAGAGCATTCCAGGCTCTTGATATAAGATCTCACCATCTTATAATCCCTCATACACACAAAATACTTAACAACTCAAAAGACAGCTTTTACCAAAGCTGATATGGAAACTGGAACTATGACAAAGTCTCCACTGATCACTCCTGAAGACTTTGATACTTGAGGTCAAAGAATGGAAGGTTTCATCAAGTCTCAAGACTCCAGGATGTGGGACTCTGATGTTGAAGGACCTTACATACCTAGCACCACTTTTGCTACTGGTGGGGGTATGATTCCAAAGGTTGTGGCTGGGTACTCTGAAGAAGACAGGAAGTGAATAGAGATTGATCACAAAGCCATGACAGCCCTTCAAACTGCTCTTCCAAACTCCAACTACAGAGGCTTCAAGAAGTGCAAAACTGCCAAGAAACTATGGGAAGCACTGAAGTTGATGTATGAGGGGTCTACTGAAGCAAAGGAGAATAAGAAGGATCTCCTGAAGCAGCCGTTTGAAAACTTCACCTTCAAGGTAAGTGAAACCATGACTCAACAATACTTCAGGTATGTTGAGATTGTGGATACTCTAATGGATGTTAGAGTAACCCTTGAGAACAGGGACATTGTAAGGAAGTTTATGTCCTCACTTCCTAGACAATGGACACATTATTGTGTTGTTATCAAGAGGACTAAGAACCTTAAGACTCTTACTCTCACAAAGTTGGATGGTATTCTTAGTGGCTACCAAATGGAGATGAACATGCAAAACTCATATAATAACTCAAGCAATCAACTGAGTTCAGCCCTCCATGTGGTTGAAAGAGAAATCATTGAACCACAACATCATCTTATATGCTACCCTGACAACTCACAAAAGGGCCCTTTCATCACCTTCCCAGAGATTCCAAGGGAAAGCTACACTCAAGGAAGTCCTTTCCAAGTGACAAGTTCTTCTCATGCTTTTGTCTCTACTGATGAAACCACAAGCAACTTTCTCTCCACCCTTGAAGACCTGGACTGTATCCATCCAGATGACCTCGAGTACATGGAGATAGTTCAGTAGATGGCTCTTCTCACTCACATGGCCAAGAAGTTTTACAAGAGGACATGGAGAAAGTTTCCAAGCAATGCAGCCAGTGGAAAGTTTGGGTTGGATAAAAGCAAAATAAAGTGTTACAACTGCAACCAGATGGGACACTTTGCAAGGGAGTGTAAGGCACTAAGAACAAATGGTGGCAAAACACAAGCCAGACCAAACTACACTGAGAAAGGCCCCCAGAATGAGAAGCCAAAGCAGCAAGCTGCAGTTGCTGTTGAAGAAGGAGGATTTGACTGGAGCTTTCAGGTAGAAGATGTATCTCCAAACCAAGCACTCATGGCTGACCACAATAAAGCCAAGGTATTGAACATCTTTGTACTCCTGAATGCATTGCTAAAGTTAATAGATACAGGTCCTATAAATTAGAAATAAGATCTGATCTTGAGTCCTTGTATATCTTAAAAGCTGATTTTAAGAGAGCTAAAAATGATTATAAACTAAAGCTAGAGGACTTAGAGAAAACCATTTCAACTCTTAAACATGAGCACACAAACTACAGGACTCAGATCAAAGACCTCATTACTAAGTTAACTGAATGCCAGGCTGAGCTTGTGATCAGCAAAGCCAAGGCATAAAAATGTGTTCTTGAAGAAGAGACCTACAAGAATATAATATCCTCATCCTTGCATGTAAAAATTTGTTATCAAAATAAGCAGGGTCTGGGGTCTTGTGAGATAGCTCCTCCACACACAATCTTGTCTGTAAGATCTCCTAGGTGTGGAACTTGTGAAGATGAGCTTCCCCTTATAGATCCTGTGACTGAAGAGGATGAAGAGGAGATGGTGGAGAATGGCTCTGAGAAGAGTGAAGAAGAGGATTCTAAGAAGGGCCACCACCCCTCTACGGAGAGCAAAGTTGTTGGGATGACCAATTCAAGGAGAAAGAACTTGATCAGAAAGGCCAAAAGAAAGTCCAAGAAGGCTCAAGAGATCAATGCCACCTTCAATTCTGTATAGAAACAAGTCTTCATCTCTACAGGATTTGAAGTGGTGAAGGCTGAAGACACCAACCTGAACTCCATCAACAAGAGTTCTGGTTCATGTCCAAATCATCCTATCATCAAGAAGAAGGCTGATCAGTTGTGCACTACTGTTGTACAACCTGAACTATCCAGCTCCAAAGGTAGTTCTATCCCCAAAAGAATTGCCACAACATCTGCAAAGATGAAGATGGAGAATGAAAGTGATCAAGTTTAGCCTTGTTCACAAAAGAAAACTCCTAGAAGGAAGAAAATGGACTGTGTTATGTGTGGGAATACCTCTTGTCTTGCTAAGGTTATGTTTACAATCCAAAGAGTACTCTCCACATGACCAAGAAAAAAACTTCTAAGAGTTTGGAGAAGAAGAAGCAAGCTTCAGAAGGAAAATCTAGTTCCTTTGGAAGCTCCAAAACGAAGAAGAAGACAAGTGGAAACTTGCCTTTGGAAGAAAATTTGGTCTTGAAAGAAAGGAATACTTCCAAAGCACTGAAGCCTGTTGTAGTGAAAGCAAGATCTTCCGAAGGTCCAGTCATCAAAACTTCCGAAGTATTGAAGGTCAAGTCTAAGCTTCCAAAGGTGGCGTGGAAGTCAAAGAAAGACCAAGTGGCTGAAAGTTCTTCATTAACATCAGCAAATGATCCTTCTAGCATAGCTATAGGATCCATTATTATTGCATTGTCTTCAACTTCTTTTGAATGAGCCCAAGACCAATGAGGCTTGGGTTTCCAAATGTAACTAACCATCTCTTTTGGGCAGGAACAACTCAAGACAAACAAAAATGTATGGATCATTGATAGTGGTTGTTCCAGGCACATGACAGGCAAGAGGTCACTACTCCAAAAGTTTAAAAGAATTGATGGAGGACCAGTTCCTTTTGGAGGAGATGCAGGAGGTTACATTACAGAAAGGGGCAAGGTCATAAATGGTAAGCTCAGTATTTAGAAGGTAAACATTGTCAAGGAGCTTGGGTACAATCGTTTGAGTGTATCTCAATTTTGTGATCAGAGTCATAACATGCTCTTCACTAAGCATGAGTGCATTATTCTCAGGCCCGGGTTGGTCATTCCTCATGAGCACATCCTGCTCAGAGCCCCCAGAAAATGGAACATGTACAAGATGGATTTGCAAGAAACATCTCCCTCAGGAGAAGTTTCATGCTTTCTATATAAAGCAAATAATCATGAGTCTTTCCTATGGCATAAAAGAATATGCAATGTAAACATTAAAAACATGAATAAATTAATTAAGAATGCTTTGGTAACTGGAATACCGAAGAAAGAGTTTACAAGTGATGACCATTGTGTTGCATGCCTGAAGGGGAAGCAACACAACGTATCTCACAAGCCAAAGGAAAGAAATTCCATCATTAATCCCCCACACTTATTACATATGGATCTCTTTGGCCCCACTAGTGTAATGAGTCTTGGAAAGACCTCTTGTTGTTTGGTGACAACAGATGACTTTACTAGATTCACTTCAATCTTCTTTCTTAGAACTAAGGATGAGACCCTTGAAATTCTAAAGAATTTCATCTTAAAGATTGAGAATCAATATGATCACAAGGTCAAAACCATAAGATGTGATCAAGGAACTGAATTCAAGAATCAAATCCTTGATACATTTTGTGATGAAAAAGTTACTACAAGACAATATAGTGCTCCCACGACTCCTCAGCAAAATAGTGTTGCTGAGAGGAGAAACAATACACTAATTGAAGCTGCAAGAACTATGTTGTCTGACTCTAAACTGCCCATCACCTTCTAGGCAGAGGCAGTGAACACTGCTTGCTATGTGCAAAACAGAGTTTTTAGTAGTTAAGACACATGGTAAGACTCCTTATGAACTTTGGCATAAGAGAAAACCTTTTATTGGTTTTCTCATGTCATTTGGATGTCCTTGCACCATCTTGAATACCAAAGATCGAATTGCCATGTTTGCTGACACTTCATTGGATACTCTTCTTAAGCTAAAGCTTATAGAGCATACAATCTCTGAAGTAGAGTAGTTGAGGAGTCAGCCAATGTGACTTTCAATGAGCAGACTCCCAGTGTGAAAGGTTCTGGTCCGGGCTGGCTATTTAGTCTTAATTTAGTTACCAACTATTTTATCAAATTGTGTGAGAATGTTTCAGGGTCCATAGATATACTACCTACAGGTGATCTTGACCCAAGATTTAAGCTAAGAAGACCTTCAAGCTACACATCTTCAGCTCCAGTGGTAACCAATCCTGCAACTGAAGCTTCTACTAGCACATCAATGACAAATCTTGATGATACTTCTAGGGTGCCTTCAAATTCCAGCTTAGAGGCACAAAACTCAAATGAAGGAGTTTCAAATGTTGGAGCAAATGGTGGTGGTGAAAGTGATCAGGAATTTCATGATGCTGATAACCACTCCATTGAAGACAAAATCAATGATGTCACACACTCATTGGATCAAGTCAATCTTGATAAGTGTGTTGATGTGGAGGGTGAATCTCCCTTGCCAGATTAGAATTTTTCAAATTTAGATCTGTATAAGCAACTTGCTATGATCCATCAACTAAGGATCCATAATTCTCATCCTACCACAAACATCATTGGAAATGTTGATTCAGGGGTGAGAACAAGAGGAAAAACCCATGATGCAAATGTTTGTCTTCACTCTTGTTTCTTGTCCTAAAGAGAGCCAAAGAAAATTGATAAGGCTCTAAAGGATGGAAGTTGGCTTGAAGCTATGCAAGAGGAGCTGCTTCAATTCAAAAGGCAAAAGGTTTGGAACCTATGTCCTCTTCCTCAAGGGAAGACTATTATAGGAACCAAATGGATGTTCAAGAATAAGAAGGATGATAAAGGACTTGTCATCAAGAATAAGGAAAGACCAGTTGTTCAAGGGTATACTCAAGAAGAAGGAATTGACTACACAGATGTTTTTGCTCCTGTAGCAAGACTTGAAGCTGTTAGAATATTCCTAGCTTTTGCTGCATCCAAGAACTTCAAGGTCTTCCAATTTGATGTCAAGTGTGCTTTTCTTTATGGGGGGATTGATGAAGAGGTGTATGTCAGACAACCACCTGGGTTTGCAGATCCTGATCATCCTGATTATGTCTGCAGCCTTGATAAAGCTCTTTATGGGTTGCACTTACCACCAAGGAAGTGGTATGAGACTCTATCTCAGTATCTCTGTTAGCATGGCTACAAAAGGGGTACTATTGATGGAACTCTCTTCATCAAAGGAACAAAAAATGACATAATGCTAGTTAAAATATATGTAGATGACATTATCTTTTGGACAACTAATCCAAAGCTCTACAAAGACTTTGAGAAGCTGATGAAGGATAGGTTTGAAATGAGTGCCATGGGGGAACTCAATTTCTTTCTAGGAATTCAAGTGAAGCAAGTTGACAATGGCATCTTCATAAGTCAGTCAAAGTATGTACAAGACATACTTAAAAGGTTCAACATAACTGATTGTAAGGTTGCTAAGGCACCCATAGCCAGGAATCACTCCCTTGGACCTGATCTTGAGGGGGAGTGTGATGAACATCTCTACAGGGCAATGATTGGGTCTCTTATGTACCTCATAGCTAGCAGGCCAGATATCATGTTTGCTACATGCATTTGTGCAAGATATCAAGCAAACCCCAAGATGTCACACCCGGTCACTATCAAGAGAATTTTAAGATATGTCAAAGGTGCTCAATCACTTGGCCTTTGGTATCCAAAGAATTCTGACTTCAATCTGTATGCTTATACAGATAGTGACTATGGTGGTTACAACATGACTGCAAAGTCTACATCTGCGGGATGTCAATTTCTTAGTGGAAGGATAGTCTCTTGGCAATGTAAGAAACAATCCTGTGTGTCTGCATCAATTGTTGAGGCTGAATACATTGCTGCTGCAAGCTGATGTGCTAAAGTGATTTTGATTCAAAATCAGATGCTAGATTATGGATTCAACTTCAAAGAGACTCCCATCCACATAGACAATAATAGTGCTATCTCAATCACAGAAAATACTGTGCAGCACTCAAGGACTATGCATATAAATATCAGGTATCATTTGATTATAGATAACTTAAAAAAGGGATTAATCAAACTAGTCAAAGTTAATACAAATGAACAATATGTTGATCTGTTCACCAAAGCTGTTGATGGATAGAGATTTAAATATCTTGTATCAGCTATTGGGATGATTTACTTGGAATAACTTTTCTTAAAACTTAATCATATTATTTCTAAAACCTGTGTGTCCTAAGTTGTCCATTTCATCACCTTCATAAGCCCTTGTTTTTCATTGGAAGAAAATCTTTTCAAAAGACATTTCTTAGATTTTTGAAAATTTTGATCTCTTTTCTTTTCGGAAGATTTAAAATTACCTTCAGAAGAAGTTAATGTCTTAGTAAACAAATAACTACTTCAATAATTTTAACTTCAGAAGAAATTTCTGAAATATCTTCCAAAGCACAAAATCAACTTAAGTACTTTTATGTTTTAAAAGAACAAGTTTCTTCCGAAAGCAATTTACCTTCAGAAGTTTTGATTCTTTTTAGAATAAAAACTCTTAGTGTTAATTCTCTTCCGAAGCAAAATTCTCAAAAATCTTGAAATATCATCCGAAGCCAATTTGCCTTCGGAAGCTTTTCCTTTAGAACTTCCGAAGCAAATAACCTTCGGAAGATTTCTCGACTTCCAAGAAAACTACTTTTTGCGCACAAGTAAACTACTTTTAAGAGGTGGGACAGACATCCGGATTTCAAAGTTTATCCTCTTTCATTAACTTTGTCTCAAATCCTTTTCATATAAATACCCAACGGTTCCTCCCTCTTTCACTATCTTCTTCAATTACACATTTCCTTAAACCTAAATTCTCCCAAACCGCCTTTGTTCTTTATCTTCCTTCATCCTTAATCTTCTCAAAATGGCCAACCTAAACCGTAAAAACAACCCAGATTTCTCCATGCAACTTCACAGGCAACACAACCATGTTGCTCTGTTGAACTCTGAGAAAGATGATATTTCTCAGAGGTTTGCCATTTTCTGGCTCTATCCAACTACTTCACCTCCCTAACCATTGATCCTACTCTCTATGAGGATCATCTACTTGAATTCTGGAAGACCTGCCAAGAGGTCATTATGGATGGGGGAGAAGACACTGTCAGCCACAGTGCAAGGGAGGACAATCTTCATCACTCCGGCATTCATCAACACTCACTTGCAGCTGGATGATAAAGAAGGTGAGTTGTACTTTCCAAAGTAAGTACTAAATCATTCCTTTGAGCAGATGGGCTATGAGGGAGATTTCTCTAAAAAGACCTTCAGGAAAGGGAAGGTCTCATCCCAGTGAAAATACTTGCTTCATGTGGTTATCCACAGCTTGTCAAACAAGGATGGAGGGTGGACCAGATTCCTGAGAATCTCTCCTTCATAGTGCATGGTATGGTTCAAGGGGTCAAGTTAAGGTACTCTCAGTTTGTTTATACAAATTTGCTTGCTAACTTGGACTCCTTATTGTATTATATGTTTCCTAGATATGTTCAACACATTTTCAACTGTGAACTTGGCTCATAGTTGAGGGAAACAGATAATATCCTTAAATTTGGACATATGAAGCCCGACTTCTTTAAAATAATGAAGCAGGCAACTGTAGGCTTCTCAGGGGTAGAAACAGCCCTTGTCCCAAAAATGTTAGAGCTCATTGCTCAAGGTGACAACCTAGCAACACAAGCTAGTGTTGAACCCACACCTCTATCTACTCCAACCACCAAAAGACCACAAATCACCCTCACCTACCACAGAAAATCCAAACCAAACGACCCCCGCTAAAGCTATTGAGCTTGTGCAGGTCCCCATAATACACTCACCCATACAGGAGGAAGTGGATACTAGAGCTCCCACTTCCTGAGGAGCAACCCACTCCCATCTCTTCAAGAATCAGTGATGAGGTTCCTCATGCTCACCCTACTGAGCTCACAAGCCCAACTACCTTAAGCGTTCACTCTTAGTCTCAACACTCAAGTGATCAACCTTCAGGCGACAGTTACCATCCCTAGCCTTTAGACTTAAATCAACCCATTCCCAACCTCTCATTATATATTGATGAAGACTTAGCTTTCAGTGAGTACCATGAGTCTATCTATTCTTCCCCTACTCAAAGAGAGATGAGTACTATTGAGTCTCCTTTGTCTAGCCCACATCAGTCACTTATCACTGAGGTGGATCTCCCTGAACCTGTTTAGGAGGTCCATATGAAAGAGGCTCTTAGTTTTGCAAGTGATTACATCATTAAGACCTCAACCATGGCAACTCAGTCCATTAAAACTTCAACTGAGGTTGTCACTGTGCAGAGGAAATCTAGCAGCCAAGAACCTGAAGCTGGTGGTGAGAGAGAGGACTTTGGTCCAATCATCTCATCCCCGAAATGATTATTCTGATGAAGAAGAGGGGAATTAGAGACTAAAGGTGCAAAAACTATCAAAAACATGCTCATATTTAGTCTCTAAGGTTAGTCACCTTGAATCTCAGGTGACTGCTCTGCATAACAGGGTCAATGATCAGCAACTTGAGATATCTTATCTCACAGAAAAACTAGCTGGGAGACCTTTAAGGAGAGCTCAACCAGGAACACAAGAACCTGTGAATGTGATTGACCTAACTCCTAGCGCACCTTTGCAAGAGGGTGATGCTACCAAAAAGGGGGAGAAAGCTATTACAGTCATAGAACATGGGAGTTCTTCAGGGAGTATGGACATTAAGGACTCACCATCCTGACTTGCAATTGTGCATACTCTACAACTTCCTCAAGTTCACATTGATGTGGACACTATGGACTCTTTCATTAGGAGTCTCTTTGAGGAAGGCATTTCAACGGCTATATCATCCCCACCTCAAGGAACTTCAAACTACATTATTGGGTGGATGTTTGATGCTGATAGAAGAGCCCTCATTCTTCAAAGAGTTCAAGGGCAGCAACAGGTGTTCAATTTTCTGACCTTGAACTACTATGAAGGTCTTGACCTGATCAACATGTCACTGTCAACCCAAGCCAATCTAGACAAGCTGACAGGCTAGCACAAAGGATTCAAGACAGAATTACTAAAGAGATCAATCTAAGAAGGAGACAAAGGCAATCAGGTAATGTCATTGGTCAACTGGATGTTGAGCCAGACCCTGAGGTTAGATTCAAAGGGAAAACCTTGGCTGAAGGCCCAGTGATAGAGCCTGAGAGCCCTGTCACACCAACAACTACTTCAGAAATTTATCCCCTCAGTGAAACACCTGCTGGTGAAGGTGTCTCACAACCTCTCTCTGGCCAAAGCTTGGTTGCTACACCAAGCAATGAAGGCCAAATCTCTATCCATCATGTGTCACAAAGGTCTATGGGTGACAAAGGGAAAAGGATTCTAACTCCTGAGGAGATTGAGGAGGAGGAGAGAGAGAGAGAGGAAGAGGAAGCTAAGGGGAGAAAGTTCCTTTCGGTGTTCAAGCTTTATACAAGCTGCAATCAGGGCTGCCCCCAGACAAACACTCAAAATGATGAGTTGAGGGTAGTATGGATTACTTACCTGCAGACTAGGAAATATGACATAGATGAAGTTATATCTCTCCCCTTAGAAGAACTAAATGAACTTGCTGTTATGGAAGTGTCAAGAGAGATGAAGAAAGCAGAGGATGCAAGGCTACTTCTCCAATTCAAAGAGGAGAAGAGACATAAAAGATTATACAAGCATGTTCCTACTCTCTCCCTAGTTCAAGAAAGTCAAATGCAAGAGACTGTGGCAACTACACAAGAACCTCAGGTAGACAAGGAAACAGACAGGCAAAACATGATCAATTACCTCAGTGCCACAGGTCTCTATCAAGCATCTGCACTTCTTCCTTTTTCCTTTGAGTACATTGAGTTTGAGTATCTCAAACAGCTTGAACTTAAAGTTCTCAAAGAAAAAAAGGCAACAAAGAGAAAGATGAGGGAAGAGGCTATAAAGTCAAGAGCCATCATCCAAAAGAGTAAGAAGAAGTCTGCTGACAGACAAAGGATGATGAGCTTCTTGAAGCTGTATGGATTCTCCGGAAGGAGACTTGGCTCTATGTCTCTATCTACAATGGATGAACACATCAGGGTAATCAAGCAGAAGATCAAGAGTGGAGAGCTAATTGACTTACACTTCCCTCCAAGTAAAGCCTTACCTGAAGTGGAGGTTAAGGTTGAATAATTTGAGACAACACAACCTGGACCTCCTGTTGAGCCTCAGCAAGCTTCATCTTCTGATCCATAACAGGGTCAAACTCCCTCTCCTTCTGAACCTGTGAGGGAGGAACACCCAACTGAGCAAGACAAGACTGATCAACAAGGTGCTGCAGACTAGTCTTCTTAGTTAAAGTCTTCAAAGAGGAAGAAGAGGATGACTTCCAAACCAAAGTCAAAGAAGAAGAAAAAGCTTGAATCATCCACCTCCACACATCAGGCTGAGTCAGATAAATCTGAGGAAGTGCATGAAGAGGCAGCCCAATCAACTCGAATTTAAGTGGCTCCTCTTGCAGCTGAGAGACCCATCTTATCCTGGACCTTCACAACTAATCCAGAGAGATGGCATGTGATCAGAGATCAAGGTAGTGAAAATGTCTACACATGGCAAGACTTATTCAACCTACCTCTACATGATCTCTTTGAGATGAGAAGATACTATGAGAGTCTGAGTGATCCTGACCATCTAATGAAGAAGGGCATGGTCATCATCATTATGAGGACTGTTAACAGCTGAAGATCTTCAAGTATTTTGGTAGCATCAGCCTAGGGGGAGTTTGTAAGGATTCCTATAAGTCTGATGCAGCCAAAACATCCAAAGTCTCTCTACATGCATGCACTAAATAACATAAGTAAAATGCTTCGAAAGTTTTACACCTTGCACTAGAATTACTCTAAGTGTAAAATCTTCCACAGCCAAGACCAACATCTTCTGAAGGCAAAAGTGAAGTCTTCCGAAGCTTCAAAGACAAAGTTTTCTGAAGCCAAAGAGTGAATATAGATTTCTTCCGAAGAGTTTTAGAGACATGCTTTTATCTGATGTATTTTACCATAAAGCTAGACCACCTTTCTGGTGCACCGCTGTAAAGTCACCAACTTACATGAGTTGGTGAAAAGGTCCATACTTTTGGTAACTGTACATTGAGGTCTTGAGTTTGTGCTTTCTACTTTATGTACTTTTATTCTTTTTGTAATATATTAGGATGTGAGCTATGGCATGTCATTGTCAGTAGTCAAAAGGCAAATCTGCCTTTTGACTCTATATTTGATTTTGTTTGTTGTCTAGTCTTATGTATCCAGCTACCTTTCAAAGTATGGCTGGTTGTAGGATGTAGTATAAAGTATCTCAAGTACTTATAACTATTATCGATGCTTTGTAACATTTGTAATAGAACTTGAGAAGCAATATATAACATTCTTGAAAACCAATTACTTGTGCTATTTGCTATCTTGTTCTGCTCATTCTTACTTGTGTTCTTAGCATCTTTCACTAAAGTTAACCAGTTCCCTATTTGATCTGTTAAGTGTTCTAAGTAACTCTTCTCATTGTGTTGTTGTGTTGTAAGTTATACCCTTTAACGGTCCTGCACTTCTAAAGACTTCACTTTTGGCTTCGGAAGATGTTGGTCTTCGCTTCGGAAGATTTTACACTAAGAATATATTCTAGTGCATGGTGTAAAACTTCCAAAGCATTTCTACTTATGTACTTCAGTGCATGCATTCAAAGAGACTTTCGATGTTTTGGCTGCATCAGACTTATAGGAATCCTTACAAGTCCCTACTTCCCTACGTCACCCACAGGCCACAACCCCATCAACTTGTAGTCCTACACCAATGAGACCTCATCGGTGGGTGACCAACGACGGACGACAACTCCAGCCTCACACAACCCCGTCGGCCGTCATTCAAGCTTTGTAGGTTGTAAAGTTAGTTTTCTAAGTTTGTTTTTTTATTTATTTTTTTTATATTAGATTCAAACCCTAGGATTTCTATAATAATTTTGTTTTAATGATTTCTAAGTATTAAGTATAGTGTTGGATTGCTAGAAGGTATGTGTTTTCTGATTCTCTATATTTTTCTTCTTCATATGAGTTTCAAAATTATTGATTTCTTGTAAATTTAAACAAATTTAAAATTTTTGAAAATAAAGTGTCCTAATTAAGCTTGAAAAGATGTAAAGATTGAATCTTTAATACAAATCATAAACTAATTACCTACTTAAGCATGGTTTTTGGTTCTTGGTCATGATTTGATTCGTTTTAATGCTCAAAGGAGAAAAAAACTTTAGATTTATCTAAACGAGGGTAATAAGTTAGAAGGTGGATCTTTCATGCATAAGTTACATTAAATTCCCAAAGTTAAAAAGAATAATTCATATGGAATGTTTAAAGCAAGAAACCAAGTTATGCACAAATATGATAAAGACATTAAGATCAAGCCTAGGAATTGAAAAGCCTTTTAATTTGTTAGATCATACCCAATATTACCCATTTGAAATCAAAAGAAACCAATTAGTACCCTATGCTATACATGATGAAAAGAAGAAAAATTTGAAGCCTTTTACTATTTTAGTTTGATTTTGATAAAATCCAAATTGGATAGGTGATTATGTGTTAAAACATGGCCAAAGTGCCAAGCCTCGTACTCCAGTAAGCCAATAAGGACGTTTTAAAATTATATGAAAATATAGGTTGAAAAAGGTCATATCGTTCGAAAAGCGAGAAATCAAAAGAGGGCCAATGTTAGTGTGCCCACAAAAGTAAAAAGATCATAAAAGATGGGCCAATGTTTGCCCCACAATGCAAAATGCATTGATATCAATAAAAGACCTTCAAAGAAGGTAGCCTTACCTAATTTTTGGACTTCATCACTTTTTAGCCATTTTTATCCTTAAATATTTACCCATAACCTAAGCCTAATAAAACCCATAAAATTCCTTTTGATATTTGTATACTTTAGGTGTATTGTGAGAAAATGTGATTATATGCATAGGCAAAACATGAAGGCCTATTAGGCTCGGTTAGGTAAATTTAGAGTTAAAGTTACATGATTTTGTTTGAAAGAACAATATTACAAATATATTTAAAAGAAGAAGTATACAAATTTGGGTTTGACCTTGAACTGAAACTAAAAATGAGTAAGGGATTGGAGAATGTACTTGATGATAGAAGTGAATAGAAAGCTTTGTTTAAGGACAAGCAAAAGGTTAAGTGTGGGGATGTGATCAAGTGTCAATATTTTTGTGTTTAATGGATATAAATGCGTGATTTTACATAATGATTATGGTCGAACAAGTTAGAGTTGTTTGTGTTTTGATTCATAGGGTTTTGGAGCTAAAGGAGGCTTATTTTGGATGAAAAGAACAAAAACAAGCAACTACAAGGACTACAGATGTAAATATCAAAAGTTACAAGAAAATGTACAAATTTAGTTGTACCGGCGTATATACGTCGGATTTGGGCGTATTATACGCTGGGCGGCATATGAGGCGGCATATTAGTGGGCATATTTGACAAAAGGAGCAGAAAGTTGGAAATAGGTGATTTCAAGGATATTTTAAGTGCTTTCAAGCTTCCTAACATATTCTCTATCAAAGAAAATTTATTGAAGATGATGCATGGCTAGGTTTTCTTGATTTCCTTAGGGAGTACAATTCTTGTCAAGTGAGACAATTGGTATGCTGGATTAGGTTTTTTTATAATGAACATTGAGTGATTGATTGAAGTTTTTTGTTTTGATTGATTTAAACAATTTCCTTATTAATAAAGTTGTTTGCATGATTATCAGTTTTCGGTTTCCTTGCATCCGAGCTCATTAAGAAATGTAGACGAAGTAATATAGATAAATTGGTAACATTGTGAACGAACGAATCTTAAAAACTTGTTCTTTTGTTGTCACTTTAATTAAAAGTTAACATCTTGAAGTTACATTCTTACAAACCCTAATTTAAAAGTATCAATTGTGGATCCTGCGGAATTGGAAACCCGGAAGTAATTTTGTTCATTAATTCATCTTTCAGTTTTTAATTCTAAAGTCTGAGTCTTTTAATTAATCGAGTCGCGTTAATTAAACACTTTGCACATATTTCCAGTGGAGACGACCTTACTTACCCTTACACAATAAAGGTAGATAGGACCAATAAATTAACTTGTTTTTGATCGAGTCTTGACAACCAGATCACCATGTCAATGCTTACACATAGCATTGGAGTTGGACATAGAATTTATTCATGACAAAAAACGAGGGAATTTGGAAATGCAAAATCAAAACAAAAATCAGCCACTCTCAACACAGTTATGACGAGACTTGTAACTTTGTGCAAGCCGAGATGACATGGGAATGATCCTTATCACCGAGTTTTGAAACTTAGTTAAGTCACGCAATCACTGTCTACTTCATTTTAGACCACTTGGCAGGCCGACATATGTAACGCCCGGAATAAAGTCGAAACGAGCCAAATAATAATAATGGGCTTAGCCGGGATTATTTAAATAAAATACGCGGGAAATGGAGTATGGACCGAGTAGACCTCGCGAGTTATGTGTTTGGCGAGTCTAAGGTCCTAGGAACGCCCTGTATATATAAAGGGAACAGCTTGAGCCACTCTCATTTGCACTCAACACCCAACTTCTAGAGAGAGAGCTTAGAGAGAGAAAGTAGAGAGGAGGTGAAGATTCAAGGCTTGGTTGACCAAGAGATTGAAGATTGGTGTTTGTGGACATCCAAACAACAAGAAAAGACCAAGAATCCATGTAAGAAACATCGTTTAATCGTTCCTTTTGATGTAAACCCGGATTCTAGGGCTTGGGGTTTTTGAAAGTGGTAAACAATCGCACAAAACTCACGTTTTTGTGTAAGAAAACATGTAAGAAGCTTAGATATAGCTTCATGGATGATAAACCATGGTTTTGGGTGTAAAAGATTAAAGTTTTGGGTAAAAAATGGGTTGGTTCGTAATTTCAGCCTGTTCTGCGAAACTGGGTGTTCATCCAGCGAAATTATGTGTTCAACTAGCGAAACTATGGATCTTCCTGCGAAACTATAGTTTCGCAGGTAGTTTCGCAGACATGGTTTTCCAACAAAAGTTGGGTGAAACTGGCAGCAAAACTGGCAGCGAAGATGCCAGCCAAACTGCTGGTGAAACTGGCAGCGAAACTGCTGGCCAAACTAGTAGCAAAACTACTGATATTGCAGCGAAATTAGCAACGAAACTAGGCAGAAATTAACTCCTTTGAGTGTTAACTTATCTGCAAGCTGTGTACTGTGACCCTTGCTTAGAAAGCTTGATTGAGAAGCTAGTCACTGAGTCCAGGTGAGTTCTAGATCCCCTATTTTAAAGGTTTTAAACTTGTTTAGGGCCGGAAATGCATACTAAATATACATTGCCCCTTGGACCCCACTATGGGCTGCTGCCCCTAGGACCACGCTATCAAGGGCTGCCGCCCCCGAACCCCCGCTATCCCGCGGAGGGTCGGTTATGTTCTATGATGACTTGTGCGTGTTGTGCTTGTGCTTGTGTATGTGAATGAATGATGCATGATGTATGTTATGTTATGATGATGTATGACGATGCTATGCTTATGTATGATATGTTTCCTTATGTTCCTTATTACGTATTATGATGTGACTTTACGTGGTGTGATTATGATAATGAACGTAAAGTATTATCTTAACGATGTAAAAGATTTAAGATAATGAAAGTGGAAAATAATGAATGACGAATGAAAGCCTTGCAAGCAAATGAAAGGAGGTTCACAACTCATTGAGAGTTGTTAGCTCAACTGTGCGTTTACAGCGTGCGATCTTGGCTAACCCTTAAGGGTTCACACACAGGGGGAGTTAGTCTATGTGACTACTCCATGTGTGCGATATGTGCAATATAGGATCCTTGTCGCTTAACCCTAGATGATATGTCTATGTGCTCAAGAGGATGCTTAAGCATACGACAGGAACAAGATAGAAGTGAAA
Organism: Flaveria ramosissima; assembly: GCA_025215565.1. NCBI lineage: Eukaryota > Viridiplantae > Streptophyta > Magnoliopsida > Asterales > Asteraceae > Flaveria > Flaveria ramosissima. Next base: position 44,813,146 of record CM046031.1, on the reverse strand, counting down.
AGATAATAAATGTATGAAAAGTGCGATAAGTACGAGATGTGCGATATGTACGAAATGAACGATGATGGAAGATAATAAATATTACCTTGATGTATGTATGATGTATGATCACATGTGATAGTAAAGTAAACGTTTTAACGAAAGAAAGGTAATATATTTTTATAAAACTAGAACTCCCTGAGCAACGCTGACTTTATATGTATTTTCCAGTTGGCAGGTGATTGTTGCTAAGGATGGCACGGGGCAGCTACTCGGCATTTTTGGGATGGCATCCATTTGTATAACTATGATGTTTTTATGATGTAATGCAACGATAATATTTTTTAACTGTTAACATTAGTGTATTATTTTGCAAAAGTAGTCATTAATAAATGAAATGGTTTTAAATTATTCTGCTGCGATGTTTTTCGTAGATGTAAATGTATATTTTATGTTTTATGTGTGATGGTTGTCCAACTGTGAGTGTCCCGAGATCGGGGCCTTTCAAGTTGGTATTAGAGCCAAAGTTTAAGTGAAACGGGTAAATATTTTCAAAGAAACCCAAACTTAAACTGAGAATGGGACAAGGGAAGGGATGCCAGTCCGAGTAGCTACGTGCCATCAGGTATTTTCTTTAATGATAACCGGTATACGTGCGCATGTTATGTGATTTATGTGCGTTTAGTAGATTTAGATACTGATGTAGTTAGGATTAGAAATGCTTGGGGTATGAAGAGTAAAGTAAGTGGCTAATCACAACTGTCCATTGTAATTACAGACTTACTATACATGACATAAACTTAGCTATTGCCTTGAATAACCGTGTTAGTGTTTGAATCTTATAGCGTGTTTAGAGGATGGCTGGAGGTAGATCGTCAAAGGCTTCACGAGGAAGAAGTCGTGGTGGATGTGGTGTTGGACCATGGGTCATGAGAGGAAGAGCTAAGGCTGCTGAGACGACTTATGAAGAGCCTGAGACCCCTCATCCGGAGGATGGGGATGAGAGTGCTAACTTGAGAGCCTCAGTGAAGGAGGCTGTTGCAGAGGAGGTTCATCAGGTCATGCAGACGATCTTACTGTCTATGGTGACCGAAGTGAAAAAGGCTGTAAGGGAGGGAGAAAGGAAGGAAAGGAACCGGTCCTCCGGAGAAAGGGAGCAACCTGAGACTGAGACGGTTGTCTCCGATGATGAGGAGGAAGAGGAGGTTGTGCCTGAAACAGCTCGAGGCTGTAACTATGGGGAATTTCAAAGATGCAGGCCCCCAACTTTTGATGACAATGGCACAGGTGCTGCTGCCCATTTGTGGGTGCGAGAGATGGAGGCTGTGCTCGATATTAGTGAGTGCAGGGAAGATCACAAGGTGAAGTTTGCCACCCATTCCTTTGTGGATTCGGCCTTGTGTTGGTGGGACAATATTGTCCAGGCTGAGGGCAGCAGGGCGATCGGGAGGATGAGATGGAATGAGTTTAAAAAGTTGGTGATTGAGGAGTTCTGTCCTCATCGAGAGCTCGACAAGGTTGAAAGGGAGTTTCTGCAGCTGGAGGCGGGAACCATGAAACATCAGCAATACACCACCAAATTCAAAGAGATGGCATGGCTGGTGCCAGATCAGGTGACACCTGTGTCACGGAAGATCAATAGATACATCCAGGGCTTGCCGGCAGAAATCCGCAGGCACATGATTGTCGCCCGGCCAGGTTCGTTCAGGTCGGTGGTTGATCTTGCCGAAAGGCTATATGATGAGCGAGAGGTGGTGGTGGCTGAGATGAGCAAGAAAGGAGGTGGTGATCAGAACTGGAATGGGAAGCGGTTTGGACGTGGCGGGGTCGGTCCAAACAATAAGATTGCGAAGGTGGATGACCGGCGTGTGGTTACGCCCGGTGCGGGGTTGAAGAGGTGTGGTAAATGCGGGAAAGAGCATTCGGGAGAATGCAAATAGGGATCAAACATCTGCTTCAAATGTGGGAAGCCTGGTCATATGGCTAGAGTGTGTGGGGTTATAAGGTGTTATAACTGTGTAGAAAATGGGCATCTGAGCAGGGAGTGCTAGAAGCCGAGAGCGGAGAGTTCCAGGGCAGGGAAGAAGACCGGAGCTGAAGGGCAGAAGGCGAGCGCCCGAGCTTTCACAATGGATCGTGAGGAGGCTAGGACGGATCCCGATGTGGTGTCAGGTACGTTTCTAGTAAACCAAAATCTTGCCTCCGTGTTATTTGATTCTGGTGATAGTAGGAGTTTCATTTCTGCTGCCTTTGGTGCTAAGTTGCCCATTAGGAGTAGAATTATTGATGAGCCCTTCGATGTAGAAACTGCCATAGGTAAGTCTACCAGGATTTCTGAGATGATAGAAGGTTGTGACATAGAATTAAAAGGTCATAATTTTCCTGTTAGACCGTTCGTGATGACCTTAGGCGGGTTCGATGTAGTCCTGGGAATGGATTGGTTGGTGGACTCCGAGGCGAACATTGTGTGTTGCAAGAAGATGATCCAATTGACAGCGCCTGACGAGAGTTCATTGACGATCTACGGTGACTGAGTCACTACGATTCTGAAGGTGATTTCGATGGCGGTGGTTGGAAAGTGCATGAGACGTGGATGTAGTGCCTACTTGGCCTACGTGAAGGATGTGGATACGTCAACACCACACTTGTCCGATGTACCGGTTGTGCGTGACTTCCTACATGTGTTTCCAGATGATTTACCAGGTGTGCCACCAGACCGGGAAATCGAATTTCAGATTGACTTGTTGCCCGGTGCCTAGCCGATCGCTAAGGCACCGTATTGGTTGGCTCCGACCAAGATGAAGGAATTGATGGAGCAACTGCAGGAGTTGCTTGATAAGGGGTTCATCAGACCGAGTATCTCTCCTTGGGTTGCTCCGGTCTTATTCGTGAAGAAGAAGGACGGTAGTATGAGGATGTTCATTGACTATCATGAACAAGTTGACTGTGAAGAATCGGTATCCATTTCCGAGGATTGATGATTTGTTTGATCAGCTCCAAGGTGCCAGTTGGTTCTCAAGGATAGATCTTCAGTCTAGCTACCATAAGTTGAAGGTGAGGGAGCAAGATATTCCTAAAAAAGCTTTTCGTACGCGTTATGGACCCTACGAGTTCCTCGTTATGTCTTTTGGTTTAACAAACGCGCCAGCTGCTTTTATGGACTTGATGAATCCTGTGTGTCGGCCAATGTTGGATAAATGAGTGATTGTGTTTATTGATGATATCCTGATTTATTCGAAGAGTGTGGAGGAGCATGCCGGTCACATTCGAGAGGTGTTGGAGACATTAAGAAAGGAGAAGTTGTATGCCAAGTTCTCTAAGTGCGTGTTCTGGTTGCGCGAGGTTCCGTTCTTGGGTCACGTGATCAATCCCGAGGGGATTATGGTAGACCCGGCAAAGGTGGAGGCGGTGATGCAATGGAAGTCTCCAAAGACGCCATCCGAGATTCGTAGTTTCTTGGGTTTGGCGGGCTATTACAGAAGATTCATCCAAGAATTCTCCAAGATAGCTTCTCCGTTGACTAAGTTGACCCTCAAGGACGTGAAGTTTGTTTGGGGTCAAGATCAAGAGAAACTATCCTACTCATGACTTGGAGTTAGCAGTTGTGGTCTTTGCACTTAAGATTTGGAGGCACTACCTGTACGGGACAAAGTGTACCATATTCACTGACCATAAAAGTTTGAAGTACTTCTTCGAGCAAAAGGATTTGAATAAGAGGCAGAGGCGGTGGTGGAGCTTATAAAGGATTACGATTACAAGTTCCATTACCATCCGGGCAAAGCCAACGTAGTGGCAGATGCCCTTAGCCGAAAGGAGAGACTCGAGCCGATTCGGGTGAAGGCTTACCAATTGATTATGACCTCTGATGTGATGACGCAAGTCAAGGAGTTTCAAGTCGAGGTGTTGAAAGAAGATCGTCTTCACTCTGAAAGTATGAGAGGTCTGGTCGTGGAGTTGGGTGAAAACACACTTGGTGTTAGAACCTGATTCGGGCGGATGTGGATTCCTCGTTATGGGGATCTACGTGGAAAGGTCATGGATGAGGCTCAGACTCGATACTCCATTCATTCTGGTGCTATGAAGATGTATTAAGACATGAAGAAAGATTATTGGTGGCCAGATATGAAGCTTGACGTAGTGGAGTATGTGAGTAAGTGCCTTACTTGTTTCAAGTGAAGGCGGAGCATCAGAAGCCATACGGGAAGATCCAACCTTTGGATATACCCGAGTGGAAGTGGGAGCATATCACCATGGACTTTATCATGAAGTTACCACATACCATGAAAGAGTATGATGCCATATGGGTGATAGTCGATCGTTTGACGAAGAGTGCTCACTTCTCACCGATTCGCGAGACGTATTCCTCTGAAAGATTAGCGGATCTATTCATCAAGGAGATTGTAACTCGTCATGGTGTGCCGGTGTCTATTGTTTCTGATCGTGATACCCGGTTTACATCCAAATTTCGGAAGAAATTCCATGATGCTATGGGGACGAGGTTACACATTAGTACGGCTTATCATCCTTAGACGGATGGTCAGTCAAAAAGAACCATTCAAATGCTAGAAGATATGCTTTGGGCATGCGTCATCGATTTAGGAGGAAGTTAGGATGACCACTTACCATTAGCCGAGTTCTCATATAACAATAGCTACCATGCGAGCATTGGCATGCCCCCTTATGAGATGCTATACGGTAGGAGATGTAGAACACCCGCTTCTTGGGTTGCTATTGGACATAAAGAGTTAGGGAACGTCGAAGTGGTCGAGGCTACGACTGAGAAGCTGGAAAGGATCAAAGCCTTTATAAAGGAAGCTAAGGATAGGCAAAAGTTGTATGCCGGCAAACGGCGTAGACCGATTGAGTTCTAGGTGGGGAACAAGGTTATGTTGAAAGTCTCACCTTCGAAAGGTATCATTCGGTTTAGGAAGCAGGGCAAGTTGAGCCCGAGATACATAGGGCATTTCCGAATCATTGCTCGAGTAGGAGAGGTGGCCTATAGGTTGAAGTTGCCCAGTGAGTTAAGTGGAATTCATCCGACATTCCATGTATCTCACTTAAGAAAGTGCTTAGGTGAGGAGGATATGGTGGTGCCACTGGAGGATATTAAAGTTGATGAACGGCTCAATTATGTAGAGCAACCAGTGGCGATCATCGATCGCAAAGAGAAGAGGCTAAGGAATAAGGTGGTTCTCTTGGTGCGTATACAGTGGAAGCACAGGAAGGGATCAGAGTCCACTTGGGAAGTTGAGGAGGAGATGAGGCAGCATTACCCTCAACTATTCAGCGACTAACAGAGTTCGAGGACGAAACCTAAATAAGGGGGGTGGACTTGTAACGCCCGAAATAAAGTCGAAATGAGCCAAATAATAATAATGGTCTTAGCCGGGATTATTTAAAGTAAATACGCGGGAAATGGAGTATGGACCGAGTAGACCTCGCGGGTTATGTGTTCGGCGAGTTTAAGGTCCCGGGAACGCCCTTTATATATAAACGGATCAACTTAAGCCACTCTCTTTTGCACTCAACACCCAACTTTTAGAGAGAGCTTAGAAAGAGAAAGTATAGAGGAGTGAAGATTCAAGGCTCGGTTGATCAAGAGATTAAAGATCGGTGTTTGTGGACATCCAAACAACAAGAAAAGACCAAAAATCCAGGTAAAAAACATCGTTTAATCGTTCCTTTTGATGTAAACCCGGATTCTAGGGCTTGGGGTTTTTGAAAGTGGTAAACAATCGCCCAAAACTCACATTTTTGTGTAAGAAAACATGTAAGAAGCTTAGATATAGCTTCATGGATGATAAACCAAGGTTTTGGGTGTAAAAGATTGAAGTTTTGGGTCAAAAATGGGTTGGTTCGTAATTTCAGCCCGTTCTGCGAAACTGGGTGTTCATCCAGCGAAATTATGTGTTCAACCAGCGAAACTATGGATCTTCCTGTGAAACTATAGTTTCGCAGGTAGTTTCGCAGACATGGTTTTCCAACGAAAGTTGGGCGAAACTGGCAGCGAAACTGCTGGTGAAACTTTCAGCGAAACTGTTGGCGAAACTAGCAGTGAAACTGCTGATATTGCAACAAAATTAGCTGCGAAATTAGACAGAAATTGACTCCTTTGAGTGTTAACTTATCTACAGACTATGTAGTGTGACCCTTGCTTAGAAAGCTTGATTGAGAAGCTACTATAAGGATTCCTATAAGTCTGATGCAGCCAAAACATCCAAAGTCTCTCTGCAAGCATGCACTAAAGAACTGAAGTAGAAATGCTTCTGAAGTTTTACACCATGCACTAGAAATATTCTAAGTGTAAAATCTTTCGAAGCCAAGACCAATATCTTCCGAAGCCAAAAGTGAAGTCTTCCGAAGCTTCAAAGACAAAGTCTTCCGAAGCCAAAGATTGAAGATAGATTTCTTCCGAAGACTGTTAGAGATATGCCTTTATCTGATGTACTTTACCGTAAAGCTGGACCTCCTTTCCGCTGCAACAACGTAAAGTCACCAACTTACATGAGTTGGTGAAAGGTCCATGCTCTTGGTAACTGTACATTGAGGTCTTGAGTCCATGCTTTCTACTTTATGTACTTTTATCCTTTTTGTAATATATTAGGATGTGAGCTATGGCATGTCATAGTCACTTGTCAAAAGGCAAATCTGCCTTTTGACTCTACAATTGATTTTGTTTGTGTCTAGTCAATTGTATCCAGCTGGCTTTCAAAGTATAGCCGGCTGTAGGTTGTAGTATAAGTATTCCTTATTGTTGTATCTTTCGATAATGCTTTGTAACACTTGTAATAGAACTTGAGAAAGCAAAATACTGCATCCTTAAAAACCAATCAGTTGTGTTCTCTTGTTCTCTCTCTTACTTATTACTTGTGTTCTTAGTATCATTCTTGTGGTTAATCGAGTTTACTATTTGATTAAGTTTGGTTAATCTCCTCTTTGTGTTGTTCTGTTATAAGTGACTACCCTTCACCGGTCCTGCATTTGGTATCAGAGCATACAGGCTCTTGATATAAGATCTCACCATCTTAAGATCCCTCACACACACAAATACTAAGCTTTTCAAATGGCAGCCATTTCCAAAACTGATATGGAAACTGGAACCATGAACAAGTCCCCACTGCTCACTCTTGATGACTTTGATACCTGGTGCCTGAGAATGGAAGGTTTTATCAGGTCTCTAGACTCAAGAATGTGGGAATCTGTTGAAAATGGACCTTTCATACCCAGCACTCCTTCTACTACTGGTGCTGGTATGATCCCCAAAGATGTGGCTAACTACTCTGATGAAGATAGAAAAGCCATGAAAGCTCTTCAAACTGCCTTTCCAAACTCTGTGTACAGAGGTTTCAAGAAGTGCAAAACGGCTAAAAAGCTGTGGGATGCACTAAAACTGATGTATGAAGGCTCCTCTGAAGCCAAGAAGAACAAGAAGGATCTCCTGAAGAAGCAGTTTGAAAACTTCACCTTCAAAACAGGTGAAACCATGACTCAGCAATACTTCAGGTATGTTGAGATAGTGGATACCCTTATGGATGGAGGAGTTCCTCTTGAGAATAAAGACATTGTAAGGAAGTTCATGTCATTACTTCCTAGGCAATGGACACACTACTGTGTGGTGATCAAGAGGACTGAAAATCTCAAAACTCTTACTCTAACAGAGTTATATGGGATTCTCAATGGCTACCAGATGGATATAAACATGCAAGGTTCATCTGGCAACTCCAACAATCAGTTGGGTTCAGCCCTGCTCGTGGTTGAAAGGGATAGCATAGAACCCCAACATCATCTCATATGCTACCTTGAAAATTCACCAAAGGGTCCTTTCATCACCTTCCTAGAGACACCCTAAGAGAACTACACTCAAGGAAGCCCATTCAAAGAGACAAGCTCATTTCAAGCTTTTTTGTCTTCTGATGAAAGCTGTGGAAACTCTCTTTTCACTCTTGAAGACCTGGACTATATCCATCCAGATGATCTGGAATACATGGAAATAGTCCAGCAGATGGCACTTCTCACTCACAAAGCCAAGAAGTTCTACAAGAGAACTGGAAGGAAGTTTCCAAGCAATGCAACCAGTGGAAAGTTTGGCCTGGACAAAGACAAAGTCAAGTGTTACAACTGTAACTTAATGGGCCACTTTGCCAGAGAGTGTAAGGTACCTAGAACAAATGGTGGCCAAGCACAAACCAGACCAAACTACACTGAGAAAGCCCCCCAGAATGAGAAGCCAAAGCAGCAAGCTGCAGTTGCTATTGAAGAAGGAGGCTTTGACTGGAGCTTTTAGGTGGAAGATGCTTCTCCAAACCAAGCACTAATGGCAGATCATGATAAAGCCAAGGTATTGGAACATCTCTGTACTCCTGAATGCATTGCTAAAGTTAATAGATAAAGATCCTATAACATGGAGATGAGATCTGATCTTGAGTCCTTAAACATTTTAAAATCTGATTTTAGAAAGTCTAAAAATGATTATAAACTAAAGATAGAGGACTTAGAGAAAACAATTTCAGTTCTAAAACATGAGCATACAGATTTTAGAACTCAAATCAAAGATCTCATAACCAAGCTGACTGAGTGCCAGGCTGAGCTTGTGATCAGCAAAGCCAGGGCAGAAAAGAGTGTTCTTGAAGAAGAGACCTTCAAGAACATGATATCCTCATCCCTACACAACAAGGTGTGTTATCAAAACAGGCAGGGACTGGGATCCAATGAGATAGCTCCTCCACACACAATCGTGTCTGTAAGATCTCCTAGGTGTGGAACTTATGATGATGAGCTTCCTCTCATAGAACCTATAAGTGAAGAGGATGAAGAAGAGATAGTGAAGAATTCCTCTGAGAAGAGTGAAGAGGAGGATTCTAAGAAGGACCACTATCCTTCTGATGAGAAGAAGATTAATGTGATGACCAAGTCAATGAGAAAGAACTTGATCAAGAAGAGCAAATGAAAAGCAAGGAAGGCTCGAGAGATCAAGGCTACTTTTGACTCTAAGTAGAAACAAGTTTTTATCTCTGCAGGGTTTGAAGTAGTAAAGACTGAAGACAACAACCAAAACTCTTCAGCTAAGAGTTCTGGTTCTTGTTCAAATCATCTCAGTACCAAGAAGAAGACTGATCTGCTGTGTACCACTGTTGCACAGCCTGGACCATCAAACTCCAAGAACAGTTCCCAACCCAAAAGGATTGTCTCAGCATCTGCAAAAATGAAGGTGGAGAAGGGATGTGACCAAAGACAGTCTTGTTCTCATAAGAAGACTCTTGTGAAGAAGAAAATGGTGTGTGTCATGTGTGAAAGTACCTCTCCCATTGCTAAAGACTGTCCATACAATCCTAAAAGTACTGTCTATATGACCAAGACAAAGACTTTAAAGAGTTCCAAGAAGATTCAAGCTTCGGAAGGAAAATATGTTTCCTTCAGAAGCTCCAAATCTAAGAAGAAGGCAAATGGAAAATTACCTTCGGAAGAGAAGTTGGTCTCGGAAGAAAAGAATTCTTCCGAAGCACTGAAGTCTGCTGCAGTAACTGCAGAATCTTCCGAAGTTCAGTCATCAAAACTTCCGAAGTTCCAAAAGCTTCCGAAGTTTTGAAGGTCAAGTCCAAGATTCAAAAGGTGGTGTGGAAGTCTAAGAAAGAGCAAGTGACTGAAAATTCTCCATCAACAACAGCTCAAGATCCTCCTAGCACAACCATACGATCTATTACTGTTGCATTACCTTCTATTATACTTAGTAAGCCCAAGACGAATAAGGCTTGGGTTTCCAAATGTAACTAATCATTTTCTTTGTGCAGGAACAGCTCAAGACAAACAAGAAAGTATGGATCATTGATAGTGGCTGTTCCAGGCACATGATAGGCAATAGGTCACTATTCCATAACTTTGAAAGGATTGATGGAGGACCAGTTGCTTTTGGAGGAGATGAAGGTGGTTACATTTCTGGAAGGGGCAAGGTCACAAATGGTAAGCTCAGTATTGAAAAGGTAAAATTTGTCAAGGAGCTTGGGTACAATCTTTTGAGTGTATCCCAATTTTGTGATCAGAGTCATAACATGCTCTTTACTTAACATGAGTGCACTGTTCTCAAGCCTGGAGTGGTTATTCCTCATGTGCACATCCTCCTTAGAGCACCCAGAAAAGGGAACATGTACAAGATGGACTTGCAAGAAACATCTCCCTCTGGAGAAGTTTCATGCTTTCTGTCTAAAGCAAATAGTGATGAGTCTTTCCTATGGCATAAAAGAATGTGCCATGTAAACTTTAAGAACATGAATAAACTAATTAAACATGATTTGGTAACTGGAATGCCAAAGAAAGAGTTTACAAGTGATGATCATTGTGTTGCATGCCTGAAAGGGAAGCATCATAAGGTATCTCACAAGCCTAAGGAAAGGAACTCTATCAATACTCCCCTACACTTATTACATATGGATCTCTTTGGCCCCACCAGTGTAATGAGTCTAGAAAGGACCTCCTACTGTTTGGTGATCACAGATGATTTTACAAGATTCACTTGCGTTTTCTTTCTTAGAACTAAGGATGAGACCCCTGATATTCTGAAGAATTTCATCTTAAAGATTGAGAATCAATGTGATCACAAGGTCAAAACCATAAGATGTGATCAAGGGACTGAATTCATGAATCAAACCCTTGATACATTTTGTGATGAAAAAGGTATTACAAGACAAAATATTACTCCCAGGACTCCTCAGCAAAATGGTGTTGCTGAGAGGAGAAACAGGACACTAATTGAAGCTGCAAGAACTATGTTGTCTGACTCTAAACTTCTCATCACCTTCTGGGCAGAGGCAGTAAACACTGCTTGCTATGTGCAAAACAGAGTTTTAGTAGTTAAGACACATGGTAAGACTTTTTATGAACTTTGGCACAAGAGAAAACCTTTCATTGGTTTTCTCAGGTCATTTGGATGTCCTTGCACTATCTTGAATACCAAAGATCAAATTGCCAAATTTGCTAAGAAATCAGATGATGGACATTTCATTGGATACTCTTCCCAGGCTAAGGCTTATAGAGTATACAATCTCAGAACTAGAATTGTTGAGGAGTCAGCCAATGTGACTTTCAATAAACACACACCCTGTGTGGCTTGTTCTGGTCCTGATTGGCTATTTGATCTTGATTTAGTTACCAACTGTTTTAACAAATCTTGTGAGAATGTTTAAGGATCTACAGAAAATTTAAATACAGGTGATCCTGATCCAAGATTTGAGCTAAGAAGACCTTCAACTCATACATCTTCAGCTTTAGTTGGAACTACTTTTGCAGTTCAGAGGCTCCATAACTAGATAAGGATACCTCTATTGTGGAAGACAACAATGGTGGTGGTGATAGTGATCAAGAATTCCTTAATGCTAATAACCACACCATAGATGACAACATCAATGATGTCACACACTCATTGTATCAAGTCAATCTTGATAAGTGTGGTGATGTGGAGGGTGAAACATATATGCCAGATCTAAATTTCTCAAATTTAGATCTTTCTCATCAACTTGTTGTGATCCCTCAGCTTAGGATCCACAAGTCTTACCCCACCACAAACATCATTGGAGATGTTGTCACAAGGGTAATAACAAGAGGACAAACCCATGTAGCAAATGTTTGTCTTCACTATTGTTTATTATCCCAGATAGAGCCAAAGAAAGTTGATGAGGCTCTAAAGGATGGAAGTTGGGTTGAAGCTATGCAACAAGAGTTGCTTCAATTCAAAAGGCAAAAAGTTTGGAACCTTTGTCCTCTTCCTCATGGGAAGACTACCATTGGAACCAAATGGGTGTTTAGGAATAAGAAGGATGATAGAGGCATTATCATCGAGAACAAGGCTAGACTAGTTGTTCAAGGATACACACAAGAAGAAGGAATTGACTACACTGATGTCTTTGCTCCAGTAGCAAGACTAGAAGCTGTTAGGATATTCCTGGCATTTGCTGCATCCAACAACTTCAAGGTCTTTCAGCTTGATGTGAAGTGTGCTTTTTTGTATGGAGTGATTGATGAAGGGGTGTATGTCAAACAGCCACCTGGTTTTGTAGACCCTGATCATCCTGATTATGTCTGCAAGCTTGAAAAAGCTCTTTATGGGTTGCATCAAGCACCCAGAAAGTGGTATGAGACACTGTCTGAGTATCTTTGTAAACAAGGATACAGGAGAGGTACTATAGATGGAACTCTCTTCATCAAAGGATAGGGAAATGACATATTGCTACTTCAAGTGTATGTGGATGAAATCATCTTTGGTTCAACTAATCCAAAGCTCTGCAAAGACATTGAGAAGCTGATGAAAGACAGATTTGAAATGAGTGCAATGGGAGAACTCAATTTCTTTCTGGGAATTCAAGTGAAGCAAGTTGAAGATGGTATCTTCATAAGTCAGTCAAAGTATGTTCAGGACATACTCAAGAGGTTCAACATGACTCATTGTAAGATTTCTAAGACACCCATAGCCAGAAACCACTCCCTTGGACCTGATCTTGAGGGGGAGTGTGTGATAACACTTATACAGGGCTATGATTGGGTCTCTTATGTATCTTACTGCTAGCAGGCCTGATATCATGTTTGCTATATGTATTTTGCAAGATATCAAGCCAACCCTAAGATCTCTCACCGCATCACTGTCAAGAGGATTCTAAGATACCTCAAAGGTGCTTCAACACTTGGTTTATGGTATCCAAAGAATCCTGACTTCAATCTGTATGCTTATACAGATAGTGACTATGGTGGTTGCAACATGACTGCAAAGTCTACATCTGGGGGATGTCAGTACCTTGGTGGAAGGGTTGTCTCATGGCAATTTAAGAAACAATCCTGTGTCTCTGCATCAATTGCTGAAGCTGAATACATTGCTGCTGCAAGCTGCTGTGCTCAAGTGCTTTGGATTCAGAATCAAATGCTAGACCATGGGTTAAACTTCAAGGAGACTACCATTCACATAGACAACAATAGTGCTATCTCTATCACAGAGAATCCTATACAGCACTCAAGGACCAAACACATCAATATCAGGTATCATTTAATAAGAGATAACTATGAAAAGGGATTAATTAAACTAGTCAAAGTTCACACAGATGAACAATATGCTGATCGGTTTACAAAAGCTTTTGATGAACAGAGATTTAAATATCTAATATCAACTATTGGAATGATTAACTTTGAGTAGATTTTTCTTAAAACTAATTCTAATTATTTCTTAAAATATGTGTGTCCTAAGTTGTCTAGTTCATCACTTTCATAAGCTCATGTTTTCTTTGTGTAAAAAATCCTTTTTGAAGATTTTCCTTAGATTCTTGAAAATTTTCTGATCCTTAGGAAGATATATTTTTATCTCCGGAAGCAAATCATGTCTTCAAAATAAATAACTATCTAAGAAATTTTACCTTCGGAAGAGGTTTCAATCTATCTTCCGAAGCTTAAATACTTGTCTCAGACACTTATTTGTTTTCAAGGACTATTTTCTTCCGAAGCAAAATTAACTCTCGGAAGCTTTGTTGTTTTATATACAAAGCATTCAAGTTTTTATTTCTCTTCCGAAGCAAAATTTTCAAAACTCTCAGGAAATTCTTCCGAAGTCATTTTAGCTTCGGAAGTTTTTTCATTAAAACTTCCGATATTAATTTACCTTCGGAAGCTTTTCGACTTCCAAGAAAACTACTTTTTGAGCAAAAGTAAACTACTTTTTCAGAGGTGGGACCGACATTCGGATTTCAAAGTTTATCCTCTTTCATTAACGTTGGTTCAAATCCTTTTCATATAAATACCCAACGGTTCCCCCTCTCCTTCACTATCTTCTTCAATTCTACTATTCCTCAAACCTAATTTTTCCAAACCGCCTTTGCTTTTCATCTTTCCTCATCCTTATGCTTCTAAAATGGCCAACCTTAACCGCAGAAACAACCCAGATTTCTCCATGCAACTTCACAAGCAACACAACCAGGTTGCTCTGTTAAGCTCTGAGAAAGATGATAGTTTCTCAGAGATTTGCCGTTTCTTAGCTCTATCAAATTACTCCACCTCCCTAACCATTGATCCAACTCTCTATGAGGATCATCTGCTTGAATTTCGGAAGACCTGCCAAGAGGTCATCATGGATGGGGAGAAGGCACTGTTTGCCACAGTGCAAGGGAGGACAATCTTCATCACTCCGGCCATCATAAACACTCACTTGCAGCTGGATGGTAAAGAAGGTGAGTTGTCCTTCCCAAAAGAAGCTCTTAATCATTCCTTTTAGTAGATGGGCTATGAGGGAGATTTCTCTGTAAAGACCTTCAGGAAAGGGAAGGTCTCATCCCAGTGGAAATACCTACTTCATGTGGTTATCCACAGCTTTTCAAACAAGCATGGAGGGTGGGACCAGATTCCTGAGGATCTCTCCTTCATAGTACATGGAATGGTTCAAGGGGTCAAGTTCAAGTACTTTCAATCTGTCTATACAAATTTTCTTGCTAACTTGGACTCCTTAGAGTATTATATGTTTCCTAGATATGTTCAACACATTCTCAACTGTGAACTGGGCTCACAGTTGAAGGAAACATATAATATTATTAAATTGGGACAGATGAAGCTCGGCATCTTTAAAATCATGAAGAAGCCAACTATAGGCTTCTCAGGTGTAGAAACAGCCCTTGTCCCAAAAATGTTAGAGCTCATTGCTCAAGGTGACAACCTAGCAACACAAGCTAGTGTTGAACCCACACCTTCTACCTCTCAACCACCAAAAAGGCCCCAAGTCATCCTCACCTACCAAAGAAAATCCAAACAAACCCATGCTCAAGCTATTGAGCCTGTGCAGATCCCCATATACTCATCAACACAGGAGGAAGTGGACACTAGAGCTCCCACTTCCCCTAAGGAGCAAACCACTCCCATCTCTTCAACAATCAGGCCTGAGGTTCCTCATGCTCACCCTGCTGAGCTCACAGGCCCAACTACCTTAAGCCTTCACTCTGAGTCTCAACACCCAAGTGAACAACCTTCAGGGGACATTTACCATCCCCAGCCTTTAGATCTAAATCAACCCATTCCCGACCTCTCATTCTATACTGATGAAGACTTAGGTTTCAGTGAGTACCACGAGTCTCTCTTCTCTTCCCCTACTCAAAGAGAGATGAGTACTCTTGAATCTCCTCAGTCTAGCCCACATCAGTCACCCATAACAAAGGTGGATACTTCTGAACCTGTTCAAGATATTCATATGGAAGAGGCTCTCACTTCTGCAAGTGATTACATTATTAAGACCTCAACCATGGCAACTCAGCCCATTGACACCTTAACTGAGGATGTCAATGTGCAGAGGAAATCCACCAGCCAAGAACCTGAAGCTGGTGGTAAGAGAGAGGACTTTGCTCCAATCATATCATCTTCTAATGATTCTTCTGATGAAGAAGAGGGGAATCTGAGACTAAAGGTGCAAAAACTGTCAAAAACATGCTCCTATTTAGTCTCTAAGGTTAGTCACCCTTGTGTGTTCCCGATATGAACAGAACAATGAGCATGGATCTTAGGATTCATATTGATAAAGACAATATTTGAATGATTAGATGCTAAAATATAATAATGATGAACATGATGAAGAACACAAACTTGTTTAATGATTGATGTTTATTGATATGTTGTTGAAATCATCATCCATGAAGGATGATGATATAATGTTGTTGGTGATGGACCTAATTCACCCTAACAAGTGATGAATTAGTCACACTTTACAATGATAATATGTGCAAATATTTATACTAGTCTAGCAATAAAAATAATTACAATATAAACCCTAGACTAATATTTTTGTTGATTTTATGCTTCAAGTCTTCAACTTCAATAATATTGAAATCTTCAATTTCTTCCAAGGTAGAATACCCAACAATACTCCCCCTAAATTGTAGATTTCCAATGTGAATTGAAGCTTGATCTTGTTTTTGTTGAATAGTTGTCCAAAGTTAAGAAATTTTGTTATTGATGCGGAAGCGAGGTCTTCAAAACTTTGGTACCACTATATTATGTAACAATGTTACTTGTTTTTGTTGACGAGAGCCCGAATACGAAGCCCAAATTTGTTTTGTTGATCATAAGCCCAATCTTCAACATTTGAGCCCAATTCCAACTAATGTCTTTGTTTAATAATGGAGCCCAAATACGAAGCCGAAATTTGTTTTGTTGATCATAGGCCCAATCTTCAACACTTGAGCCAAATTCCAACTAATGTTTTTGTTTAATGATGGAGCCCAAGAAACAAACCCAATTGTGTTCTCGAGCCCATTTGCAACCCTAGGTTGCAAACCCTAATTTTGTAACCCTAATGTGGCCGCAAACGAACTTTGGTTCGGCAACCCTAATTAGGGCAGCCCTAAGTCGCATGAGGCTCTACTTGGCAGCCACATTTGGCAGCCATGTTCGGCCTCATCACTTGGTTCGTAAGGCATCCTCATTCGGCAGCCTTAATGTGGTTCGGGAGCAGCCCTATTCGCAAGAAACCATAATCCGCAAGAGCATTCATTCGGCAGCCCCATTTTGGCAGCCGAAAATGGCATTTGGCAGCCCCATTTGCAGCTTCTTTTGGTTCGCAAGGTGCCCAATGCAGCCTAAATTCGGAACCCATATTCTGGCAGCTTCATTCGGCCGCTAGAATCCCACAAGGCAGCTTCCATTTGGCTCGCAAGAGCTGCCTTCGGCGGCCTCTTATGGATCCCACTTTGGCAGCCACAAACCCTAATTACCTTGATTGAGGTAGCCGAAAACCCTAGTTGATTGAAACTTGAGGCAGCCGCAACCCTTAATGTTGATTGATTGTTGAATTGTTTTCTTCAAATCTTCAATAATTCCAGCAAACTAAACATGAAATCTCATCAAAATCAATATGAATCCATCAACTCCGGCTCTGATACCAATTGTGTGTTCCCGATATGAACAGAACAATGAGCATGGATCTTAGGATTCATATTGATAAAGACAAGATTTGAATGATTAGATGCTAAAATATAATGATGATGAACATGATGAAGAACACAAACTTGTTTAATGATTGATGTTTATTGATATGTTGTTGAAATCATCATCCATGAAGGATGATGATATAATGTTGTTGGTGATGGACTAAATTCACCCTAACAAGTGGTGAATTAGTCACACTTTACAATGATAATATGTGCAAATATTTATACTAGTCTAGCAATAAAAATAATTACAATATAAACCTTAGACTAATATTATTGTTGATTTTGTGCTTCAAGTCTTCAACTTCAATAATATTGAAATCTTCAATTTCTTCCAAGGTAGAATACCAACAACCTTGAATCTCAGATGGCTACCCTTCAAAATAGGGTCAACGATCAGCAACTTGAGATATCACATCTCAGGGAAAAACTAGCTGGGAGACCTTTAAGAAGAGCTCAACCAGGAACACAAGAACCTGTGAATGTGGTTGACCTAACCTCTAGCTCACCTATGCAAGAGGGTGATGCTACCAAAAACGGGGGAGATAGTCATTACAGTCACAGAACCTGGGAGTTCTTCAGAGAGTATGGACATTGAGGACTCACCATCCTCACTTGCAATTATGCATACTCAGCAACTTCCTCAAGTTCACATTAATGTGGACTCTATAGACTCTATCATTAGGAGTCTCTTTGAGGAAGGCGTTCCAAGGGCTGTGTCATCTCCACCTCAAGAAACTTCAAACTACATTATTGGGTGGAGGTATGATGCTGATAGAAGAGCCCTCATTCTTCATAGAGTTCAAGGGCAGCAAGAAGTGTTCAATTTTCAGACTTTGGACTACTATGAAGGTCTTGACCTGATCAACATGCCACTTGTCAACCCAAGCAAATCAAGACAAGCTGACAGGTTAGCACTCAGGATTCAAGACAGAATTACTGAAGAGTTCAGCCTTAGAAGGAGACAAAGGCAATCAGGTAATGTCATTGGTCAACTAGATGCTAAGGCAGACCCTAAGATTAGCTTCAAAGGGAAAACCTTGGCTGAAGGCCCAGTGATATAGCCTGAGAGCCCTGCCACACCAACAACTACTTCAGAAATTCATTCCCTCAGTGAAACATCTGCTGGTGAAGGTGTTTCATAGCCTCTCTCTGGCCAGAGCATGGATGCTACACCAAGCAATGAAAGCCAAACCTCTATCCACCCTATGTCACAAAGGTCTGTGGGTGACAAAGGGAAAAGGATTTTGACTCCTGAGGAGATTGAGGAGGAGGAGAGAGAGAGAGGAAGAGGAAGCTAAGGGGAGAAAGTTCCTCTGGGTCTTCAGGATTATGCAAGCTGCAATCAGGGCTGCCCCCAGACTAAACACTCAAGAAGATGAGTTGAGGGCAGTCAAGAATTACTTACCTGCAGACCAGGAACTATGACATAGATGAGATTATATCTCTCCCCTTAGAGCAATTAAATGAACTGGCTGACACGGAAGTGTCAAGAGAGATGAAAGAAAAAGAGGATGCAAGATTACTTCTCCAATTCAAAGAAGAGAAGAGACAGAAAAGATTATACAAGCATGCTCCAACTCTCTCCCCAGTTCAGGAAATGCCTATGCAAGAGGATGTGGCTGCTACACAAGAACCTCAGGTAGACAAGGAAACAGATAGGAAAAACATGATCAACTACCTGAGTGCCATAGGTCTCTACCAGGGATCTACACTTCTTCCCTTGTCCTTTGAGTACATTGAGTTTGAGTATCTCAAACAGCTTAAACTTCAAGTGCTCAAAGAACAAAAGGCAACAAAGAGAAAGATGAGGGAAGATGCTGCAAAGTCAAGAGCTATCATCCAAAAGAGTATGAAAAAGTCTACTGACAGACAAAGGATGATGAGCTTCTTGAAGTTGTATGGATTCTCCTGAAGGAGACTTGGCCTTATGTCTCTATCCACAACGGATGAGCATATCAGGGTAATCAAGCAGAAGATCAAGAGTGGAGAACTGATAGACTTATACTCTTCTCCAAGTCAAATCCCACCTGAAGTGGAAGTTAAGGTTGATCAACCTGAGACAACACAACCTGGACCTCCTGCTGAGCCTCAGCAAGCTTCATCTTCTGATCCACAGCAGGGTCAAACTCCCTCTCCTTCTGAACCTGTGAGGGAGGAACACCCAACAGAGAAAGACAAGGATGATCAATAAGGTGCTGCAGACTAGTCTTTTCAGTTAAAGTCTTCTAAGAGGAAGAAGAGGATGGCTTCTAAACCTAAGTCTAAGAAGAAGAAGCCTGAATCATCCACATCTACACCTCAGGCTGAGTCAGATAAATATGAGGAAGTGCATGAAGAGGCAGCCCAATCAACTCAAATTCAAGTGGCTCCTCTTGCAGCTAAGACACCCATCTTATCCTGGACCTTCACTACTAATCCAGAGAGATGGCATGTGATCAGAGATCAAGGTGTTGAGAATGTCTATACATGGAAAGACATAATCAATTTACCTCTGCATGATCTCTTTGAGATGATAAGATATTATGAGAGTCTAAATGATCCTGACCATCAAATGAAGAATGGCATGGTCATCATTGTGCTAAAGAGTACAAACATCTGAAGATCTTCTAAATGTTTTGCTAGCATTAGCCTAAGGGGAGTTTGTAAGGATTCCTATAAGTTTGATGCAGCCAAAACATCCAAAGTCTTTCTGCAAGCATGCACTAAAGAACTGAAGTAGAAATGCTTCGGAAGTTTTACACCATGCACTAGAAATATTCTAAGTGTAAAATCTTCCGAAGCCAAGACCAATATCTTTCGAAGCCAAAAGTGAAGTCTTCCGAAGCTTCAAAGACAAAGTCTGCCAAAGCCAAAGAGTGAAGACAGATTTCTTCCAAAGACTTTTAGAGATATGCCTTTATCTGATGTACTTTACCATAAAGTTGGACCAACTTTCCGCTGTAACTCTGTAAAGTCACCAACTTACATGAGTTGGTGAAAGGTCCATGCTTTTGGTAACTGTACATTGAGGTCTTGAGTCCATGCTTTCTACTTTATATACTTTTATCCTTTTTGTAATATATTAGGATGTGAGTTATGGCATGTCATAGTCACTTGTCAAAAGGCAAATCTGCCTTTTGACTCTACAATTGATTTTGTTTGTGTCTAGTCAATTGTATTCAGCTGGCTTTCAAAGTATAACCGGTTGTAGGTTGTAGTATAAGTATTCCTTGTTCTTGTATCTTTCGATAATGCTTTGTAACACTTGTAATAGAACTTGAGAAAGCAATATACTGCATCCTTGAAAACCAATCAGGTGTGTTCTCTTGTTCTGTCTCTTACTTATTACTTGTGTTCTTAGTATCATTCTTATGGTTAATCCAGTTTACTGTTTGATTAAGTTTGGTTAATCTTCTCTTTATGTTGTTGTGTTGTAAGTGACCACCCTTCACCGGTCTTGCAGCTACTCACTAAGTCCAGGTGAGTTCTAGATCCCCTATTTTAAAGGTTTTAAACTTGTTCGGGCTGGAAATGAATACTAAATATACGTTTCTAATAGACCAAGATTTTAAGAGGTTTTAAAAAGAAGATAGATTATATATATATATATATATATATATATATATATATATATATATATATATATATATATATATATATATTATATATATATATTATGTTTAAAAGTCTAATCAAGATATTAAATATTCACAGCAATTGGAAAAATTTGCTTTAAAAAGATATTAAACCCAACATGTTGATCAATTCATAAAACCGAGATTTATCAAAAGTTTTTATGAAAAGATAGGCCTTTTGACTTTTGGTGTCAATAGGAATAATATATATAAACCCCTTTTCCTGTGCATCTCGAATTGCATGCATTATTGTTTCAATGTGCTTGGTGTGGGTATGATGAATTGAATTTTTGGCAATTCCAACAGCCGCTTCATTATCGCAGAATAGCGGTGTGTGAAGAAAGTTAATCCTATAATCCAACATTTGATGTTGACTCCACAGCACTTGGCAGCAGCAACTTGAACAAGCAATATACTTAGCCTCGCCAGTGGGCAGTGAAATTGTGGTTTGCTTTTTTGCTCTGCCATGAAATAAGGCAATCCCCAAGATATTGACATCCACCGTAACTGACTTTCTATCAAGCTTGCAACCTCCATGATCGCTATCAAAGTACGCATGAAGATTAAAATTTCCTCCCTTTGGGTACTACAATCCCAATCGGAGAGAACCCTTCAAGTAGCAGAAGACGCGTTTAACAGCTTTCTCATGAGATTCCTTTGGATTAGCTTCATATCGAGCACAGTAACACACAACAAATTTAATATCTGGACACTCGCAATGAGATACATTAGGGATCCTATCATTGGTCAATAACGGTGAGCATCGACTAGCTTTCTATTGTCATCATGGGTTAAGCATGTTTGTTCAGAAAATGGTGTAAGCTCAGGAGAAGCATCATTCATATTGTACTTTGATAGGATTTCAAGGATGTATTTCTCTTAATGGATAAGGATTCCATCGTGCTTTTGTTTGACTTGTAATCCTAAAAAGAAGCACATCTCGCCCATCATGTTGATTTCAAAGCATTCTTCCTTCACTTTTTCAAACTCTCTACATAACTTCTCATGTTTATCCGAAGATGAGGTTGTCAACATACACTTGCACAATGAGCACATCTCCATTCACCTCCTTCTTGAGAAAAGTCATTTCTATAGTTCCTCGTGTAAAACCTTTTCCGAGATGATATTGTGTTAGGGTTGCGTGCTAGATTCTAGGAGCTTGATGTAATCCATAAAAGGATGTATCCAATTTGTACACTTTCTTAGGAAAATTTGGATCTTCGAAACCTGGTGGTTTCAAACATAGATCTCTTCTTCAATGTCTCCACACAGGAATGCACACTTTACATCCATCTGGAAGCCTTTGATGTTTTTGTGAGAAGCATGAGCGCAAAAAATACGAATGGCTTCAATCATGGACACAGGGACAAACACCTTTGTGTAGTTAATTCCCTCCTCTTAAGCAAATCCTTGAACAACCAGACTTGATTTGTTTCTTATCACAACAACACGATCATCTAGTTTGTTCTTGAATAACCACTTTGTACCAATAGGATACTTATTTGAAAGAAGTTCGACTTATTCCCACACCTTCAGTTTTATAAATTGTTTGAGCTCTATTGCATTGACTCCAACCAGCTTGGGCTTGAAGTGCCATGGTGACATTTTTAGGAATAATTTGAGATAGAAAGCAAGCAAAGAGACTTTCATTGATTAGCTGAGATTGGCTTTATGTTCTGAGCGTAAAGTAGATGGTTGGTTAGAAAGAGGACTTTATGATATTTGTGATGGTGTTGAAGGGATTTGGTGTTCAGGTTCAGGTTGAGGTTGAGGATTTTGTTGAGGTTGAGGTTGTAGTTCTGGTTGATGTTGCGGTTATGGTTCTGGTTGAGGTTGAAGTTTGGTTCTGGTTGTGGTTGAGGTGTGGTTCTTGTTGTGGTTGAGGTTGTGGTTGAGTGGGAATAAAAGTTGACCACTGATGAAGAAATGTCATCATTAGGAAGGATGGTAAATTGAATGAATTGAATATGGTGTTTGAATTGTAGAACCATTCCGGATCTAAACCAACGTTGGAAACATTCGACTCTTGCCATTCAACATAGAAGGATTTTTGAACTATTCTTGTTTGTTTGTTGTATACTTTATAAGAATTTTGAGTTGAAGAATATCCGACAAGTAGCATTCATCAGACACAACTCCAAACTATGAATTTTGAGCTTGAGTATTTTATAATGTTCATGAGCAAACAAAAGGACAAAAGAAGTCAATCAACAGTTTTCGCTTATGAAACAGTTCATATGGAGTCTTCATCTTGTCTTTTACGATTAGGACTCTGTTTAGAACATAGGGTACACTGTTGACTACTTCTGCCCAGAAAATAATAGGAAGTCTAGTTTCTATGAGCATAGTCCTGGTTGTTTTAATAAGAGTGAGATTCTTTCTTTCAGCAACACATTTTGCTGAGGTGTTCATACGGTAATCCCTTTGCTTGCATAGAATGAATCAAAGATCTAATTTCTAAACTTTGTTCATTGTCACTTCTAATTGCCAAGACCTTATTCTTGCTATATTCTCTTTGGTAAGAATTAGCTTCTGCAAAACCTCTGTTGTATTCCCTTTATGTGACAGGAACCGAACCCAAGAGTATCTAGAAAAATTATCTATTACAACAAGACAGTAAGATTTCTTAACAATACTTTTCACACTTATTGGGCTGAATAAATCAGAATGTAATAACTCAAGAGGATAAGAAATGGAGTTTTCTTCTTAAAGATTATGTGATTTCTTGTGTTGTTTTCCTTTAGCACAACACATGCACTTTTCAATTACAGAAAAATCCTTTTGTGGTAATACTTTGATAAGATTATTTTTAACCAATTTGTGAATTTTTTTTAAAAATTCACATGGCCTAAACAAGTCACGGTGAAAGTTGGAGTTCATAACAAGTAGATATGTGTCATTTTCCTTGGAGCTTGCATAATCACTAAATCATCTGGAACTGAAAATTCAGGCTTAAGAAACAAACATTCATTAGACTTCAAAAGCATAGGAATATTCTTATCACAGATTTATGAAACGCTTAGAAGATTGAAGCCAATTCAGGTGCGAAATTTACCTTCTCCAAGGTTAAAGAACCATTTGATACATCATCTTGACCTGTCATTTTACCTCCTTTCTTATCACCCACAAAAGCAACATATATGTTGTTTATTATCTGATAATTGGTAAGAAGGTCCTTCATCCGAATGAACCTGACAAATGGATTAAAGAAAATCATTTAGACACTAGGATCCAAACCGTTACTGGTTTGGTTCTTTAAGGGGATGAATTTTTATAAAAGAAACTATCAACAAAAATGTTTATTCTATTTCCTAAAGATCTGTTATCTACATTCCTATTTACAACCTCTAGGTAGTGCTTAACGAGGTGATCATCTTTTCCACAATTGAAACACTGAGATTTTAAACCTTTTCTTTTATCCTTTTGAATTGAAACATGATCCATGATAATCTTTTTCTCACATTCAGACATAAGAGAATCACAATCACTGTAAGTGACGTGCACTTCTTATGATTTGTTTTTCAAGTCCATTTGTCTGTCAGGGTGTATTGATTCTCTTATCTCTTGAATTTTACAATCATGTGAGGATGTCGCTTTATTTGGATTAGAATTCAAATTGGAGTGAGAGTGGGGATGGGGAGAGAGATGAATTTTTCAAAGCAATTTGACTTTGAAGAATTTTCATGGCCTTTACAGATAACACAAACTTGTTCATTAACACTTGAAACATCCACTGCATTTGATTCAGACATTCTCAAATGAGAACAACTCGAATTGAAACTTGTAACACCTGGAATTTTAATGAAAAGAAAAATAAAAAGGAAGAAAAGAAATTAAGCCCAAGAAGAGGGGCTAAAAGTGTACAAAAGTACAAAATTATAATAATATTTGTACAAAAGTGGGTGTGGCCACCAACACCCATGTTCCATCACTTTTTGCATCGGATTTTTAGAGAGAGAAAGAGCAGAGCTTCAGTGTTTGAAGTAGGAAGAGGAAGAATTTGGATTCAAGGTAAGAATTTGATGTTTTTAAGTGTTCTTGGTTTATTATAGCGTCGGGTATGTGCTTATATGTGTTTTGTGTGTGTTTGGGTATGTGTTTTGGTGGGTTTTAGGTGTTTGAACTCATAGCATTCACGTTTGAAGGAAGTCTTGCCTGAAAGTTTGATAAGGTGAGTTCTAGAAACCCCTTTTTAAATGTTTTAAACTTCTTTGGGGCTGGAAATGCATGTATGTATTTTTATAAAGTGGGTATGTTACCCGTATGTTCATGTGTATGTGTATGTGGGTGGCGTATGTTTTGGGATATGATGTTATGATTATGCTATGTATGTGTTTCTGTTGCTTAGAATGTAAGAGCTAAGCTTAGAACATGTTAGAATTGGACTTGGGACTGAAATTATGATGTTAGTTAGAAGTTACTTGCTCATGCGCCTAAGTCCCATGCGCCTAGAACCCATATGCCTAAATAGTACCCATGCGCCTAGGTTCATACCAAAATTTGCTAAGTGTTCCCATATGCCCAACTGCCCATACGCATAAGTGACTATGCGCCTAAGTCAGGCTCATGCGCCTGCATAGTTCCCATGCGCCTAAAAAGTTACCTGACTATGCGCATAACTGACTATGCGCCTAAGTGTTCCCATGCGCCTGAAAGGTCATGCGTCTGCATAGTGCTCATGCGCCTGCATAGGGCTCATGCTCCTAAAGACTTAGAATATTTTCTGGAATTTTGGGGAAAGGAAAGTTTTAGGTTTTGACTTGTGATGTTCCCGGGCGTGATGTATGATGACCATATGACGTCTTATTGTCAGGATCAGTGATCACAAGTTTGATGGTTTAGAGTGTAACGCAGTGGAATAAGATCAAGAATTAGACAAATTGTAGCAAGAATTTGATATTCGTATGCATTAAAAACAAATACGAGAGAATATATTTCTGTGACAAGGAATGTTTCAATTATAACAAATATTTCTGCTCAATCATTCACTTATTACAATAAGGTTGACACTCCTTATATAGAGTGCAATCACTGCTGTTATCACGGGATAGTGACAACTGGCAGATCTATTATAAAAATAACTAACACTTAACAAACTACTGAAATGTTCACAACTACTGAGAACATATCAGAGTGCTAAGTACAAAATATAAAACTACTGAAACTAAACTACTGAAACTACAACCACTGAAGAACAAGCTCTTCAGTCGTTTTACAAACTACTAAAAACATAAAACTACTGAAAGTAAACCGTCACAACTACTGAAGAAGTCCTCTTCAGCTGTTATGACAACGTCTGATACTTGGTCTTCATCACTTGTGTCTTCAGACTTTGTCTTCAGCACTTGTGTCTTCAGACTTTTGTTCTTCAGCACTTGTCTTCAGACTTTGTCTTCAGCACTTGTGTCTTCAGACTTTGTCTTCAGCACTTGTCTTCAGACTTTGTCTTCAGCATTGTCTTCAGACTTTGTAATCAGTTGTTTTCTTCAGCTGTTGTGGACTTCAGCGTTTGTTGTGACGTCTGTGGGACTTAAAGGTTTTCTGATCCGGCTCATTGGTTTTTTGGTCCAACAAACTCCCCTGAACCAATGCAGCCAAAACCTTTACTTTATTGAGGTCCCACTTATTGTTGGCAGAATGGTTGGTCTTTTTCCTTCTTGATCAGTTGAGAAGATGACCCATTATAAGCATTGGCCTGGGAATGAGTCTCTGATGATTTGGTTGGCAATGTATGGATGGGAGCTCTGTATTGGGGAATTGGACACTGAGCTGTTCCCCTATCCATGAGACTCACTTCCCATGTATAAGCCTGTAGGATTCTCTGGTGTATGCTCTGAGAAACATAATTTGTTCTTCCATGGTAAGATTTTCAGTTCACCATCAAACAATCCTTCACGCCCATACAGCTCTGAAATGTACTTAGCCTGTTTGCCATTTTTGAGCTCAACTGTTGTAATCTGTCTGTATGCAAACTCATCTGGGTGAGTACCTTCAAGTAACAGACTGAGCTCATTTTGTTTGAAGTTCTCAAGCCTCTTGTAGACTAACCCCTTTTTAATTACTCTGTTCTCTAACATCTTTTGGGGTGGCTGTTTAGTCTCATAGGCCTTCTTGAAATCTTCTACAATTTCCCAGGGTGATACTACCATGACCACTGTGATCTCTTCATCTACGATCCTTTTTACTTGGCCCTTGTATCTCGCAGGAATGTCTTTCTTCACAATTCTGTGAGCCACCCTAGGATCAGGCCATATTCTCACCTTTTCCTTTTGATATTGAAATGTGTTAGCAAGGGTGTACAATCTCAGAGCTTCTTTCTTCATACTGATTATTGATGAAGAAGCAGCATAAGTTTTGTCTATGCTTTTCAGCATCTCATCATCATGAAGCCTTGCTGCTGTTCTTCTTCTATCTTTACTCTCACAGTTTCCATCTGTGAGGTGGGAGTGATGGGCATAGGTTTGGCTTTAGGCAAAGTTAGGACTGCGGAAAGAGGCAGCCTATCTTCTTCCTCATCATCCTCTTCTTCTTCTTCTTCTAGCCTCAAAATCCTTCTCTTCTTCTTCTTGGGTGCATCATCAGCTGTTGGTTTTGAGGGTAAAGGAGTTGGTTTAGTGGTTTGTGGTAGTGGTGATTTTGAAGTGGGAAGTTTTGCAGGTTGTTCTAGCATTCTTGTAGTGAGTGAGGCTTTTGAGTGTTTTGCTAGTTCCTTTCTATTCCCAGCATCTGCCTCATTTAGTGCTTCAATCACCAATCCCTTAGTGTATGCTTCAGACAAACAGATCTTGGTGGTTATTGCCAAGATACTGTCCTGGTCCATGACTTAATCTCGATCAATGATCTCCCAAGGTGCTTTGCAATGAATCTGATCATGATCTCAGTCTTTCTCTTCTAATGCATCATAACTTGCCCATCTTGAGTTAATTTCTTCAACTTCAAGTCTCCTAATCTCTGAGTCAAGCTGTGCAGTATCGAACCCCTGTCTATACAGTTGATTAATAATGGAGTCCATTGATTTACTATGTGTAGCATCCGCCATTTTGATCATCTCATCGAGTTGGAGTTCTTTTTTTTTCTTCAACCTTCCTCTTCTTATAGTGATATGAAAGTCTTTGTGACTTTCACCCACTTGACCAATGTCGGCTCCCTTCACAAACTCTCTTCCTTCTCAGTCTCCTTCACAAACTCCTCTTCCTTCTCAGTCTCCTTTTCTTTCAGTATGCTCTTCCTCTTTGCTTTCACTGACTGACTCTCCCCCTTTTTGGTTGCATTGGTTGTAAGGGTTTGAGTAGCAGAAAGCCTTGTGCTCACAGTCTCCTCCACCAGAGGTTGTATGATTGAGGGAAGCCTCTCATCATGGTCTTGATCACAATGTCTGTGATCATTGGGGTGATGAGAGGTAGGGATTGCTGAAAGATAGCAGCTGTTTGCTCAGAGGGTGTTCTGTCCCTGTGAAGCAGTGCCAGAAATAGAGGCTGGTGGGTTGGAAGTTTTGAGTGGCTGAGTGTGTGGGAGACCTTCAGGTGAAGGTGCCATCTGTGGGTTTATGTTGGTGGCAGATGGACTTGCTTCTTGAGAGAATTGGTCAAGTAGTCTTTGTAGTCTACGGACTTCTTCCTCAAGAATTGTGTTCTGGGCCAGAACATCATAAAAGAAGCCCAGGTCATCATCAGCAGATGCTGAATCACCTGACCTCCTGCTTGTAGCAGGATGTACATGCACTGGGTGTAGACCAGTTTTAGCATGTGCCCCTTTTTCTTGGAACTGGGGACTTCCAGCCTCAGGACGATGTCCTTCATCAGCTGTTGCCTCTGGTGAGGTCTTAGCAATGTTACCAGCCTCAGTCTGATCATGTGCTGATTCAGAAGAGGTGGCAGCCTCACCAGATATTCTGATCTCCATATCCACACCAGGAGACAGAACATTTAAACCCCGGTGCTGTGGGTTGTCAGAAGCATGTTGATCCTCTTCCTCAATGGCTGTGGTTGTCCCCTTTGTTGGTGTTTGGTGGGGAGGAGGAGAGGCATGCAGCTGAGTCAGCACGTTTGCAATTATAATGGTTGGACTTTGGGGGGCATTTGCATGGGGAGATGGGGTAAAAGCAGTATGCACCTGGGGAGAATGGTGCTCTTCAATGGCAATCTCCTCAAATGAGGAAGATTCCAGATTAGTGGGTACCCCTTCTTTGGTTGCTGCAGGCTCCTTTTGAGAGGAATCCTGAGCGGCTGTGGCTGGTAGAGTCTCTGATACTGCTGGGGGGTTTAAACCAGCAAGTATATCCTGCCTTGGTGGTACAGGAGCATCTTCAGGGGACTCATCTCCCTGAATAGCTGTTTTGGGGCGTTTGGTTTTTGGTTTGGTGGGGACTCTGGATCTGGTGGTGGTGGCTGTGGGTTCCAGCTGCGTGGGTTTGCGCAGCTTGGCAGCCATTTTTAGTGATTGGTCAGAGTTGTGCCGGGAGTATACTTCAGGCAATACAGCCATAGCAGGGACTCCCAGGCCAACAAGTCCCTCAGCTTGAAGCTGGTTTTCAATTATGGCCATTATGAACCGAGGATATAATATCCAACGGTTAGCAAGTTGTTTTTGGGCCATATCCTTGAGCTCTAAAAATAGTATTTCAGAAAAATTTAAAGGTTGTTGCTCAAGGATGGAGTACATTACCTGTTGCCACCTTGTGGACATTTGATCCCATGATGAAGTCTTGGGGGCAAGGCAGACATTTACCATATGAAAGATGAGACGTTCGGCATCCTGGAAATGTTTCTTCAATATGGTAGATGCACTCAGGTTACCTTGGTATCCATGGTGGGCAAATGATAGATCTGTTGTGCCCTTTGGATAACCAGTTGGGAAAGTGGCATCATCCAGATTGAGGGTTTGGCGAAGAGTGTCTGGAGTAATGACCACTTTTTGACGATGGACAAACGATTGAAGAGACTCTGTGTCATTCTCCTCAGAGACAAGAGTGACGTTTGTCCAGAATTGGTTAAGAGATTCGGCATATATGGTGGGATTTAACAGAAAAGCCGTTTGGTAAGGTGACTGAACCATTAAATCAATGGCGTTGTGAAACTTGGTCCAGTATGGCGATTTTGTGAGATGTGCGACACAGTTGTGTCGTGGTTTTAGTTGCATGGTCGCCATTGATGAAGAGAGGTTACAGAGTTTTTGAACGTTAGGTTTGAGAAGAGAGGAGAGAAAAACTCTGAAGGTGGGATAAGGTATTTAAAGGGTAGGGTTAGAAAACGACTGAAGGTTTTGGTGTTAGTCATCAGTTGTTGAAACTACTGATGACGTGGTATTAACTTTCAGAGGTTTGAAATGACTGACCGTATTGGTGTGATCAGCAGTTGTTATAAAACAACTGAAGACTTGGTTTTAACCGGCAGACGTTGAAACAGCTGAAGTCTCTGATTTAGTCATCAGTAGTTATAAAACTACTGAAGACAGTTTTGACTTCAGGTGGTGAAACAACTGAGGACATGGTGTTTGTCATCAGTAGTTGTGAAACTACTGAAGACAGTGGTTTTGTCATCAGTTGTTGTAAACAGCTGAAGACTTGGTGTTAGTCTTCAGTAGTTGTAAACTACTGAAGACATAGGTTTGGCTTCAGTTGTTTAGAAACAGCAGTTGTAGAAACAACTGAAGAGAAATTACTCATCAGCTGTTTTCGTCAATTCATAGCTTTTCAGCTGTTTCAGTCTGACCTCCACACTTACCATCAGACTTAAATCTGAGTTTCAGAGGTTTCATTGGTCATCAGTACTTATCTGCATTTCTGACATCAGTAGTTGTAGCTACATCAGCTGTTGTGATTTCATCAGCTGTTGTAACTACATCAGCTGTTTTAACAAATAAAGTACTTCAGTACTTGTGAGGCATGTAGCCTTCAGTAGTTATAAAAACTACTGAGGGTAAAAG
Source organism: Flaveria ramosissima (assembly GCA_025215565.1). Lineage (NCBI taxonomy): Eukaryota > Viridiplantae > Streptophyta > Magnoliopsida > Asterales > Asteraceae > Flaveria > Flaveria ramosissima. The sequence continues at coordinate 44,782,692 of CM046031.1, read as the reverse complement.
AACTCATCAGTACTTATATGTGACATGGTTACCAATGATCATCAGTACTTATTACTGAGATCATCAGTAGTTGTCACTTATTCTAGCTGCAGCATACCAAGCCTTAACACCAGGTTGTGGAAAGTTGAACTATCCAAAGGCTTAGTAAAAATGTCTGCAAGCTCATCAGCACTAGGAACAAATTTTGGATCAATCAGACCTTTTTCAAAACAATCTCTAATAAAATGGTGTCTGATTTCAATATGTTTAGTCCTAGAGTGCTGGACAGGATTCTTGACAATACAAAGAGCTGAAGAGCTGTCCATTAACAATGGGGTCTTAGTCTCTGTTATGCCATAATCCAATAATTGGTTTTGAAGCCAGAGTACCTGAGATGTACAGCTTGCAGCAGCAATGTACTCGGCTTCAGCAGTTGATGTAGCAACTGAGGTTTGTTTCTTACTCTGCCAAGAAATCAAACAGTTGCCTAGGAATTGACATCCACCAGAAGTTGATTTCCTGGTCAACTTACACCCTGCATAGTCACTGTCAGAAAAAGCAACTAATTTACCAGAATGTCTAGTAGAATACCATAAACCTAGAGATGGAGTGCCTTGCAGATATCTAAAGATCCTCTTGACTGCAATCAAATGAGACTCCTTAGGTGCAGCCTGAAATCTAGCACAAACACATGTAGCAAACATAATATCTGGTCTAGAAGCTGTTAAGTACATCAAGGACCCAATCATACATCTGTAAAGTGTTTCATCAACCACTTTACCTTTCTGATCTGTATCCAGTTGTGTGGTGTTGCACATGGGAGTAGAACAGGGCTTACAGTTTTGTAAATCAAACTTTTCCAAAAGATCTTTTGTGTATTTGGACTGATGAATGAAAATTCCATCAGCCTTTTGTTTGATTTGCAAACCCAGAAAGAACTGTAATTCTCCCATGGCACTCATTTCAAACTTCTGTTGCATCAACTTTGTAAAGGCATCACACAACTGTGGATCAGAGGATGCAAAAATAATATCATCTACATAAATTTGAACAAGTAGATTATGCTGCCCAGCTTTCTTAATGAATAAAGTCTTATCTATGGAGCCTCTAGTGAAATTATTTTCCAGAAGAAAGTTTGATAATGTCTCATACCAGGCTCTAGGAGCTTGTTTCAACCCATAAAGAGCCTTATCAAGCTTATACACCCAATTAGGATGTTTATTGTCCTCAAAACCTGGTGGTTGACATACATAAACCTCTTCTTTAATTTTCCCATACAAAAATGCACTTTTGACATCCATTTGAAAAACTTTAAGATTTTGATAAGCAGCATAAGCTAAAAACAATCGAATTGCTTCCAGTCTGGCTACAGGGGCAAAGGTTTCATCATAATCAATACCTTCTTCTTGTGCAAACCCCTGAACAACCAGTCTGGCCTTGTTCTTAACAATAAGCCCATTTTCATCAGTTTTGTTCCTAAACACCCATTTAGTGCCTATTGCACACTTACCTGGAGGTAGAGGAACCAGTTCCCACACTTGCTGTTTCTTGAACTGAAGAAGCTCAAGCTGCATGGCATCAACCCATCCATTGTCCTTTAAAGCAATGTGATAATTCTTTGGCTCTTGCTGACTGATGAAGAGAGCATAGAAGCAGAAATTTGACAATTGACTTCTTGTTGATACGCCAGCAGTGATATCACCAATGATTTGAGACATAGGGTGATTCTTCAGATCTTGGTACACAATGAGATCAGTGCAAGTGTTTGTAGCAGGCTCAGCAGCAACAGATGGTGATGGTGAAGCATTTCCTTGAAACCAATCAGTAGATGGTAATTCAAAGGAAGTTGAAGTTGTAGAAATCTCATCAGCATTTGTTGTGGATTGTGCTACTGGAGCTACAGGAACATCAGGTCTAGCTGAATCAGGCAGTTGATCACTAAACTTGAAGAGGTGAGTACTGCTATCATCATCATCATCAGCACCAGCAGTACCACCAGGTGGTGAACTGTTGACAGGAGCAACAGCAGGAGTTTGATAAGGAACATATTGCAGTATGTCCAAATCAAATATCTCCACAGGGCTTTGTGGAATCTTGTCCTTTGGAGATTCATTAAACTTAACATGTAGAGTCTCTTCAACCATCTTTGTTCTACAGTTGAAGACTCTGTATGCTTTGCAAGTTGATGAATAACCAACAAAGTACCCTGCATCCACCTTAGGATCAAATTTTTGGAGTTGATCCCGTGTGTTGAGAATGAAACAAGGACACCCAAAAGCTCTGAAGAATGAAATTAGAGGGGCCAAATGATGAAGAACTTCATATGGAGTCTTCATCAACCTCTGATTTACTAGAGCTCTATTCTGTACATAGCAAGCTGTATTGACAGCTTCAGCCCAAAAAGTCATTGGCAGTCCAGAATCAGCCAACATGGACCTTGCAGCTTCAATAAGGGTCCTGTTCTTTCTCTCCACTACTCCATTTTGTTCAGGAGTTCTTGGAATGCTAAAATGCCTCTTGATTCCCTTTGAGAGGTAGAACTCATCAAGTGTATTGTTTCTAAATTCTGTTCCATTATCACTTCTAATACACTTGACTGAGAGGGAATACTGCTTCTCAACATACAACACAAAGTTGATAATCTTCTGAGCTGCCTCATCCTTTGAATGCAAGAAGAAAGTCCATACAAATCTGGAGTAATCATCCACAATTACCAGACAGTATTTCTTCTTAGCCATACTCATCACTCTCACAGGACCAAAGAGATCCATGTGAAGAAGCTGTAAGCAGGCAGTGGACTTAGGTTCTTCTATGGAGGGAAATGAAGCTTTGTGCTGTTTTCCTTTTAAACAAGCAGTGCAGTTATCTTCACATTTGAACTCCTTCATAGGCAATCCCCTTACTAAACCATGGTTTATCAGCTGATTTATGTTTTTGAGATTAACATGACCCAGCCTTCTATGCCATAGAGTAGATTCTTGAGGGGAAGCCTTGGAAAATAGGCAAGGATGGCCTTTGAGATCTATTTTCTTGGAAAGATCTAAGGCATACACTCTTCCTGTCCTGTTGGCCTTTAGGAGAGTGTATTCATCCAACACCTTATCAATCAAACTTAGAACTTTGGATGACAGAATCCGACAGTTCTGACTGGTGAAAAGAGCAACATGGCCTTTGTCACACATTTGACTGACACTCAAGAGGTTGTACTTGAGATTTTCCACATGGTTAACATCATCAAACTTTATTTCCCCATTGGAAACAAAGCCTTTGCCGATGATGTAACCCTTTGCATCATTGCCAAATGACACAAACCCCTTCCTTCCTTGAGAGTAGTCATTAAGAAGTGATCTGTTTCCTGTCATATGCATGGATCCTCCACTGTCTACATACCAGATGCCTCTGTGGCATGTTGAAGAACCCTGCAAAACAAAACAAATTAGTTAGATTTTGAGACCCAAACCTTTTTGGTTTTGGGCCTGTTCACATCAACAGATGGTAGACTAACAGGTTTGTTGGAAACAACAGCCTGAGAGGAAGAAGATGGTGAAGAAGAGGAATCCTTTGGCTTGGACCTCCTTTTCTGTGGTTTCAACATAGGAACATCTAATTGGTTAACTCTTCCCAATAGATGTTGAACCATCATAACCAGCTGTGTCTGATTTTGTGATAAAGCTTTCAGCTCTTCAGACACATTGGCATTGGAGTTTGATAAGTTCCTATGTTGCACCTTCTTCTTTTGAGCAATCTCAGCTGTTACCTGTTTAACCCCTTCCTTTTTGGATTTCTTTTTGGACTTAAGGGTTACAGGATTTGATGTTGCTGGTACAAATGTGGCTTCAAACTCAGTTTTCATTTTAACCATTTTCTCTTTAATTTCCTCTTTATGTTTGAGTTTGGATCCTCTTTTGTACCAACAATCATCTGTAAGATGATTAACAAACCACATACTTCACATGGTTTCTTCTTCATCTTATGTTGATCATCAACTAAAGAGAATGAAACTACTGAAGACTTGCTCTTCAGTACTTTGGAAGCATTATTTGCTTTCTTGACTTCCTCTTTAGTAGTCTTCAAACTCTTTCTACTGACAGTTTTCTTCTCTTCAGTGCTGACAGTAGTTGGAGTTTGAACTTCAGGTGTTAAATCTTGCTCTCCAGTCCTTTCAGGACTTCCAGAAATAACTCCTGAGTTGATCAACTCTTTGATCATGTGAGTGTCAGCAATGGAACCATCAACATCAGCTGATTGGTTCTGAGAGGGCTTAGTGCTGACTTCTACTTTTGATGATGCTCTATCAAAAAGTGAATCACATGATGAGGTGGATTGGTTATTGCTTTCTCCATCAGATTTCACTTCTGCTCTTGAAGCAAAATCTGTAGGAGGAGCAGTGTGATTATAACCAATGCCAAACTTCACATTGGAAGCTGATTGCTTACTAAGAAGCATTTCAAAACCTTTGCATGATTGTACCCATCGATCACACTCTACTTGGGTGACTGCAAGGGTTTCTTTGAGACTTCTCTGGTCTTCCAGAATAACCTCTAGCTTGGCCTTTTCATCATTTAATTGGCATTTAAGCTTATAAATCTCATCACTTTTACTATTAAGAGCAGACTCATACTCAGCTTTTCTTTTGGAAATGGTTTTCTCAAACTCAAGTTTTTGATTTATTAATGCTACATTTGCCTCTCTAATAGAGACAAAGGCAGCTATGCATGATTCAGAACATAACTTGGCTTTAGCCTCTGAAGATACCTGAGTTACCTGTGAAGATGATGCATTTGAGCAGGAACCCTCAGTAGACTCCAGAGCCATAAGTGCCAGATTCCCAAAAGGACTGTCACCACCATGTTGATCAGCACCTGTGAACAGTTGTTCATGACCAGACATGTCATCTGGCAAACTGCTCCAGTCAACAACTCAGGGGTGAAGAAGCTGTGTTGTTGAGGTTGAGGAGGTTGATGAGATGGTTGAGGTTCTGGTAGTGCATGAGGTTGTGGTACCATAGGAGCTTGAACTTGACTGGTTTGTGGCATGTAATAACAAGGGTAAGGGTATGGCGTTTGACCCTGAGGAACAAAATATGCAGGAGATTGTGGTTGAGAATGATGACTAGAATTGACAGGATGTTGCCCTCTGTTTTGTTGACTATTGCCAGGGAAAGTCACAAAAGGTGCAGAGGAATTAGATCCAGATGATCTACATTCTCTAGCAAAGTGTCCAAGCCTGTGGCATTTGTGACACCTCAACTTACTCTTGTCAAAACCAACTTTGGTTTTGCCAGAGAGTCCTGGGAACTTTCTTCCAGTTCTTTTGTAGAACTTCTGAGATCTGATATTTATCAAGGCCATTTGGCTCAAAATATCCATCTCTTCTAAGTCATCATCAGCAATCCCCTTGAGATCATCCATGATGAAGCATAGATTGTCATTATTACACCCAGTAAACTGACTATCAACACTCACAAATGCAGAATCAGAAATGTTTGAAGAGAAATCAATATGCTCATCATACTGGCATTCAGATGAAGCATATTCTGACTCATGACTAACCAAGGCAGTGTTGCCTGGTACAAAGTCTTCAGTGAGCTTACCAGATGAAGACAGTTTTCGTTTTGTTCTATCTCTCTCTCAAATGTGAGCAATTTCCCATGGAGTTGGGTGAGAGATAGTTTGTCCAAATTTGCACTGGAGCGTAGGACAATAGTATATGTGTCCCATCTCTCAGGCAGTGATCTGAGAAATCTGTTATTCATCTGGATATTGGTGTACTCATGTTTGACCATTTTAATTCAGAGATCAAACAAGAGAACCGCTCAAACTGTTGAGTCAGTGTCTCACCCTTCCTATGAGAGAATGTCTCATATTGTTGGGCAAGGATCTCTCTATTATTTGCCAAGACCTCATCTGTTCCTCCAAATTGTTCTTTCAAGGCATTCCAGAGGTCATGGGCAGATTCATAATGCATTAGCCCAGAATAGATTTCATTGGGCAGTGCCATGGCCAGAATTCCATGGGCTTTTGCATCAATCTCAAACAATTTCTTATCCTCATCTGAGTATTGATCCCTCCTCTTCGGAACCATTTGATTGGTTTCCGGGTTATTCACCATAGGCTTGTGTGGACCATGTACCACTGATGTCCAACAACCTGAGCTGTTAACAGACAGGTGATGGAGCATACGTCGTTGCCATATGTTATACTCATTCCTAACCAGCATTGGAGGCTTGGTTGAGGAACCAGTATTGTGAGGATCATTGGAAGGAGTAGTCATTTTAGGTCCAAAAACAATTTAATTCAAGCTTTTAAAAGATTTTACACAGACCACAACAGACTCAATGAAAACCAAGAATAAATCTCAGGATGAATGACCAAAAACACAGAAAATTCAATCTCTATAACCGTTTCTTGCAAAAATGCTAATTCAATCAAACTTGGATCTTGAATAGCAGTTTCAATGATCAATTATTAGATCGATCAATGATTAACCTGCTCTGATACCATTTGTCAGGATCAGTGATCACAAGTTTGATGGTTTAGAGTGTAACGCAGCGGAATAAGATCAAGAATTAGACAAATTGTAGCAAGAATTTGATATTCGTATGCATTAAAAACAAATACGAGAGAATATATTTCTGTGACAAGGAATGTTTCAATTATAACAAATATTTCTGCTCAATCATTCACTTATTACAATAAGGTTGACACTCCTTATATAGAGTGCAATCACTGCTGTTATCACGGGATAGTGACAACTGGCAGATCTATTACAAAAATAACTAACACTTAACAAACTACTGAAATGTTCACAACTACTGAGAACATATCAGAGTGCTAAGTACAAAATATAAAACTACTGAAACTAAACTACTGAAACTACAACGACTGAAGAACAAGCTCTTCAGTCGTTTTACAAAACTACTGAAAACATAAAACTACTGAAAGTAAACCGTCACAACTACTGAAGAAGTCCTCTTCAGCTGTTATGACAACGTCTGATACTTGGTCTTCAGCACTTGTGTCTTCAGACTTTGTCTTCAGCACTTGTGTCTTCAGACTTTGTCTTCAGCACTTGTCTTCAGACTTTGTCTTCAGCACTTGTGTCTTCAGACTTTGTCTTCAGCACTTGTCTTCAGACTTTGTCTTCAGCACTTGTCTTCAGACTTTGTAATCAGTTGTTGTCTTCAGCTGTTGTGGACTTCAGCGGTTGTTGTGACGTCTGTGGGACTTAAAGGTTTTTCTGATCCGGCTCATTGGTTCTTTTGGTCCAACACTTATAATGATTAATTGTTGATGAGTGATGTTGTTGTGCATGCTTATGTTATGTATGTTTATGTTATGTTTTTCTTTATGTTCCTTATTATGTATATTTCTGTGGCTTTGCGTGGTATGTTAATATCAATAAGCGTAAAGTATTATGTAAAGGAAAGTGGAAGTTAATGAAAAGATGGACATAAAGAATGAATGAATGCATGCATTATTGAATAAAAGAAGGAATGAAAAGTCTTGCGAGCAATGTAAGGAGGTTCACACCCAATGAAGGGTGTTAGCTTAACAGTGTGCGGGTTAGCTACCCCGGAAGGATGCACACTGAGGTCTAATCCTTGTGATTAACCATATGTATGGGACCCTTGTCGCTTGCCCCGGGTACTAGAGTCAGCTTCATGCACAGTGTTCGGGGTCTATTTATAGACCTCAGGCCCATTAACCAGCTTCGTGCATAATGTTCGGGGTATAGCACATGGCATTGGTCTGGATAAGAAGTGAAAGGTAATGATGTATGTATGATGTATGGTAAGGAAGACAATGAATGAGAACGGAAGATAACAATGACGTACATTGAATGATGAATGAAAGTTAATGAATGATGATGAAAGATAATATAAGATTATCTATTTGTACGTATGATGCATGATCGCATATGAAAGTAAAGAAGCGGTTTTAAGCAAAAGTAAAGTATTTTATTTATAAAACTAGAACTCACTCAGCAACGCTGACTTTTTATGTATTTTCCTGTTGGCAGGTGATTGTTGCTGAGGATGGCACGGGGCAGCTACTTGGCTTATGTGAAGTCACTGGATCGGTAAACATCCGAGCATGTTCTTGACGGAAGGATAAACAACCAAAACCAAAAGTCAAATCAATAACACGAGCTATCAAAAATTGGTTTCATTGATAAACCTAACGATTACAAGCTCGTTACAACATAAGATACAAGACTCTTGGCAAGAGGAGATCGAGCATGATCTCCCTCTCATCCGGCAGCCCTAGGCCCCCGGGCAGACTCCCTCCCCAAACCCTTAATCTCTCTACACATTGAAACTGGTATATATAGGCTTCGGCCCATATTAGATACGACTGGGCCCATTCGTGCGATTGGACCATGCGTATGGTTCAATCGTACGACTGGACCATGCGTATGGTTCAATCGTGCGACTGGACCATACTTATGGTTCAGTCTTACAAATGACCAAATTGCATCTCTCAGTCGTACGACTGGCCCATTAGTAAGGCTCAGTCGCACGACTGAGTCTCATTCGCATATGCTCCTGCGAATGACCCAGTTTCATGTGTTTATAATATATCAGGTGTATTACATTAAGTATAGACTATTCGAAAAGCGACGGACACACTATATATGACTATATATGCTCCAACAAATTCCCCCTTGGACGTTGCTTGCGAATAGTAGATAACACCTCTTACAATCTTCAGTCAATCTTTGCTCTGGTTGTCAATAGAATCAAACAAAAACCATATTAGCCAACATTGCCGATCCGTCAGGTTGCTACAATATCCCTGAAAATGAATTTAGGCACAATAGCTTTCGTTTACTTTGCAGAACACCATCACAGCATCAAGATTCCCCATATGACTGAGTTTTCCAGATAATGACATGAACAGTTTTCCATTGCTTCAATCTTCACACAGGCTAACTTGATTAACATTAACACCTGCAGAAATTCCCCCTCACATTCAGCATATCCCAATATATAAACGTTGTGCTCTCTTGGCGTCTTCATACGGTGTATTGGACAAAAGGTTGAATGTTCCAATCCACAGCTGACAATCTCAACCAGATCAGCATGCATGTAGATTCTTCATCGGAAACCGGCTCACATCATCACTTTCTGATTGCGTCTTCAATCTCTCTATACATGGATTCCGCCTAGGAATAAGAATCCTCTCTGTGCGGATAAATATAACTTGATTGGCCCATAAATAGTCAGATGCTCCTGACTACCCCACAAAATCAGCACTGACTGCTGACATCTTCTCTTCTCTCTTTCGTGTTCCAAATACATTCACCTATTCTGGAGGTCCGACGAATAATGGGGTATACATCAAACTCATTTGACAAAAGAACCTCAGGGTGAATATGCTTTGCTCATCCTCAAATCTGCGCAAGAAGCTGTTCCAGACTCTTTTTTTTTTTTTTTGGTCTGGAACAAATGCGGATGAGGTAATGCGGATGGCTCAATCGTGCGATTGAATATACGACTGGTCCAGTCGCACGACTGAACATACGACTGGTTCAGTCGCACGAATGGTCCATTCGCATAGTCCAGTCGCACGAATGGTCCATTCGCATGACCCAGTCGCACGAATAGGTCTGTACGCAGATTTTCAGATCTGCAGCCGTCAGGGCTGCCCAAAACCCTAATCTGACGAATTCAACATGAACCGAAACAAAGTAGACATCATCAGATTCGAAAGGGTGATAGGAACGTGGTTTCGAGTTCAATTTTAACATAAAACCAACACACGTTACCAAATCTGAGCAAAACACGAAGAACACGAAGTGGGTTTAACGTCAAGATCTGAAATTGGATCCAGAAATCAAGAGCTCGGGTTGCTAGAATGATTGTTAGATCATTCCAGCAGTAACCTGGCTCTGATACCAATTGTGAAGTCACTGGATCGGTAAACATCCGAGCATGTTCTTGACGGAAGGATAAACAACCAAAACCAAAAGTCAAATCAATAACACGAACTATCAAAAATTGGTTTCATTGATAAAACCTAACGATTACAAGCTCGTTACAACATAAGATACAAGACTCTTGGCAAGGGGAGATCGAGCATGATCTCCCCTCTCATCCGGCAGCCCTAGGCCCCCGGGCAGACTCCCTCCCCAAACCCTTAATCTCTCTACACATTGAAACTGGTATATATAGGCTTCGGCCCATATTAGATACGACTGGGCCCATTCGTTCGATTGGACCATGCGTATGGTTCAATCGTACGACTGGACCATGCGTATGGTTCAATCGTGCGACTGGACCATACTTATGGTTCAGTCTTACGAATGACCCAGATGCATCTCTCAGTCGTACGACTGGCCCATTAGTAAGGCTCAGTCGCACGACTGAGTCTCATTCGCATATGCTCCTGCGAATGACCCAGTTTCATGTGTTTACAATATATCAGGTGTATTACATTAAGTATAGACTATTCGACAAGCGACGGACACACTATATATGACTATATATGCTCCAACAGCTTATTTTGGATGACATCCATTTTATATAACAATGATGTTTTTGTGATGTAATGCAAACAATGAGATTTTTGTAATTATTAACAATGTTGTATTATTTTGCAAAAGCAATTATTCATATATGAAAAGGTTTATTAAGTATTTCGCTGCAATGTTTTAGTAAATGTAAATGTATGTTTTATGTTTTATGTGCAATGATTGTCCAACTGTGAGTGTCCTGCGAACGAGGTCTTACAAAACTACCCAAGCTACTATCTATACTACTAAAACTATTGTCTACAAAAGAATTTTTGAAATTAGAAGAACTTGAATTACAATTTCCAAGACCTCTACTTCCTCCATAATCATAATCTTCCTGAACCTCTTAATGATTCACCCCTTCTAAACTTGCAAATGAACTGTTAGTATCATTTTCAATTAAATTATTTGTAGGGTGAGGTGTAGGCATTGAAGAATAGAAAAAGGGGCTAGGAGGTTGTAACGCCCGGAATAAAGTCAAAGCGAGCCAATTAATAATAATCGGCTTAGCCCGGATTATTTGAAGAAAATAAGCGAAAAATATGGTATGGACCGAGTAGACCTCGCGGGTTATGTGTTCGGCGAGTTTAAGCTCCCAGGAATGCCCTTGAGCCACTCTCATTTGCAACTCAACACCCAACTTCTAGAGAGAGAGTGTAGAGAGAGAAAGTGGAGAGAAAGTGGTGATTCAAGGCTCGGTTGATCAAGAGATTGAAGATTGGTGTTCGTGGGCATCCAAACAACAAGAAAAGACCAAGAATCCAGGTAAGAAACATCGTTTAATCATTCCTTTTGATGTAAACCCATATTCTAGGGCTTGGGGTTTTTGAAAGTGGCGAAGAATCGCACAAAACTCACGTTTTTGTGTAAGAAAACCTGTAAGAAGCTTAGATATAACTTATTGGGTGATAAACCAAGGATTTGGGTGTAAGAGATTGAAGTTTTGGGTCAACCATGAGTTGGTTCGTAATTTCAGCCCGTTTTGCGAAACTGGGTGTTCATCCAGCGAAATTATGTAGTCATCCAGCGAAACTACGGATCATCGTACGAAACTATAGTTTCGCAGGTAGTTTTGCAGACATGGTTTTCCAAGGAAAGTTGGGCGAAACTAGCGGCAAAACTGGCAGCGAAGATGCCAGCGAAACTGCTGGTGAAACTAGAAGCGAAACTGCTAGCGAAACTGCTGATCTTACAGCGAATTTAGCAGTGAAATTAGGCAAAAAATTAACTTCTTTGAGTGTTAACTTATCTGCAGGCTGTGTAGTGTGACCCTTGCTTAGAAAGCTTGATTGAGAAGCTACTCATTGGTCCAGGTGAGTTCTAGATCCTCTATTTTAAAGGTTTTAAACTTGTTTAGGGCTAGAAATGCATACCAAATATACGTTTTAGATGACCAAGATTTTAAGAGGTTTTAACAAGAAGATCGATTTTTCTATAACAAAATGTGATATACAAAAGTGTTAAGATAAAAAATATTCCACGCTGACCTGGCAGCGCTGTTGGACACTGAAAGGATCATACATGCCAATTCAATTGGTGAGTTGATGGTTGCTCTGCTGGTAATCCCACAAGTCCAAGCATCACTAATGATGAAGATTCTGCAAAGAAGACAAGTCCGGCTAACCGCATTTGTATATGCGGAAGACATAGAACAAATGCTGACAAGTGTTTGTTCTTCCGCATTAACAAATGCCAATAGCCTAGAAGAAATGCTGACAAGTCTTGTACATCCGCATTAACTAATGCGGATGCCCGACAACAAATGGGCATAAGTGTTTGCTCATCCGCATTTGTCAATGCTGATGAGCAAACACTAATGCTGAAGACAAAAGAAGAAATGCTTATCAAGATCAACTCATCCGTATTAGTCAATGCGGATGAACAAAAGAAATGCTGATGAAGACTAGACTAGTTCTTATGTATAGTTCAGGGGTAGTTTAGTCATTTTGTAAAAGGCATCTTGCCAGCCAATAAGTAGAATAGAAAACCTTGTATGTGATGTGACTTTTGATTGACATCATAGACAATCAGAATATTTTGTTCACACGGTGTATTGTTACTGTTTAATGTTCAACCCTAGCATTCATTGTAACCGGTCACCTTCATTAATACAAAAAGCATTTATGAGTATTTCTTGCATTCAATGTTCATTGATTGGTTGATTCCGCCATACAATCATTGACTCAATCATCATATTTGGTCCTTGTGAGAATTTCAATCTCACACCTAGTCAATTGGTAGCAGAGCTTTGGCTCTCGGTTCTTCTTATGATCTGCCTCGATCTTAGCTGAACGCGATTGATCTGGTGATTGAGTTGCTAATAGAGTGTTTGACTACCTCTACTTAGCATACAAGTTGAAATACTGAAGAAACTCTAAGACAGTCATTGTTCATCCGTACATATCTTCAAGAACAAATCTGTAAACATTAACTCAAACCTTAAAACCAACAGAAAATTACAAAACATCAGCAGATCTGAATTCTTATGCTTGTTCTGGACTATTTGGACTTAACAATCATTCTAATCATTATTCTAACAAGTTAAAAACAACTTATTAAAATGGATTCACATAATTTTCTGAACTTGGTCACACTCCAAAACCTCCTATGCATACACATAAAACTGAGTTTAAGCAATGGAAAATCAGATTCATGAACTATATTATAGGTGTAGATCCTGACTACTGGATTTCAATATGCAAAGGGCCTCACATTCCTGTAACACTTTCTACTGATCAGGCTGCACTTTACAAAACCACAAGAATACCCATTGAAGATCTCATTCTTGATGTTGATGACTACAAGAAGATAAAGGTTGATCTAAGAGCTTACTCTATACTCACTCAAGCGTTGAAAATGGATGTGCTAAAAAGGCTTGAAAAGTATGGAACTGCTAAAGCTGTATGGGATGCATTGCTGATAATGTGTGAAGGAAGCAGTGAAGTGGTTGAAATTGACAAGGACAAACTTGTTAATCAATATGAAACCTTTCATCACTCCAAAGGGGAATCCATCTCTAAACAGTTACATATATTTGTGCAACTTGTGATTGATTTAGAGATCATAGGAGTGACATACAAAGTCAAAGAACTAAACAAGAAGATGCTTCACAGCCTTCCAGCGCGACCCCAGCCAGGGGCGTTGCCCCTTGGACCCCACTAGGGGCTGCCGGCCTCGAACCCCCGCTTTCCCACGGAAGGTCAGTCATGTTCTATGATGACTTGTACGTGTTATGTATGTGTATGTGTATGGGTATGGATGATGCATGATGTTTATGATGATGTGTGATGATGTATGTGATGTAGATGTGGTGCTATGTATGTTATGTTGTGTTTCATTATGTTCCTATTATGTATTATTCGGTGACTTACGTGTTATGAGTATGAAATGAATGAAAAGTATTATGTAACGTAAAGCGGAAGTTAATGATAATGTTAAGTGGAACATAAAGAAAGATGAATGCATGCATTAATGAACGAACGAATGTAAGAAAGTCTTGCAAGCAATGTATGGACGTTCACACCCAATGAAGGGTGTTAGCTCAACTGTGTGCGGGTTAGCTACCCCGGAAGGATGCACACTGGGGTCTAATCTTTGTGATTGACCATACGTATGGGATCCTTGTCGCTTGCCCTAGGTACTTGAGTCAGCTTCATGCACAATGTTCGAGGTCTATGATAGACCTCAGGCCCAGCAACCAGCTTCGTGCATAATGTTCGGGGTATAACATATGGCATTGGCCCGGAATGAAAGTGAATGATAACGACGACGTACGATGATGAATGAACGAAAGTTAACAAATGAATGATGAAAGATAATAATGCTATTGTCTATGTGTACGTATGATGCTTGATCACATGTGAATGTAAAGGAAGGTTTTAAATGAAAGTAAGTATATTTTATATTAAAACTAGAACTCACTCAGCAACGCTGACTTTTATGTATTTTCCAGTTGGCAGGTAATTGTTGCTGAGGATGGCACGAGGCAGCTACTCGGCATTTTTGAGATGGCATCATTTGTATAACTATGACGTTTTTGTGATGTAATGCGAACGAAAATATTTTGTAAATGTTAACAATGATGTATTATTTTGAAAAAGCATTCATTAAGATATGAAATGGTTTTAAATTATTCTGCTACAATGTTTTTCATAGATGTAAATGTATATTTTATGTTTTTATGTTCGATGATTGTCCAACTGTGAGCGTCCCGGGATCGGGCCCTTACAAGTTGGTATCAAAGCTAAAGTTTAAGTGAAATGAGTAAATATTTTCAAAAGAAACCTAAACTTAAACTGAGAATGGGGCAAAGGGGAGGGATGCCAGTCCGAGTAGCTACGTGCCATCAGGTATTTTCTTTAATGTTAACCTGTATTATATGCGCATGTTATGTGGTTTATGTGCCTTTAGTAGATTTAGATACTGATGTAGTCAGGATAGGAAATGCTTGGGGTATGAAGAGTAAAGTAAGTGGCTAATCACAACTGGCCACTGTAATTAGGGACTTACTATAGTTGACATAAACTGGGCTATTAACTTGAATGATTGTGTTGGTGTTTGGATCTTATAGCGTGCGTAGAGGATGGCTGGAGGTAGATCTTTGAAGGCTTCTACAGGTGGAGGTCGTGGTGGACGTGGTGTTGGACCACGGGTCACGAGGGGAAGGCCTAGAGCTGTAGAGGTGGCTCATGAAGAGCCCGAGACCCTTATCCGGAGGCTGGGGATGAGAGTGCTAACTTGAGAGCCTCAGTGAAGGAGGCTGTTGTAGAGGAGGTTCATCAGGTCATGCGGACGATCTTAGCGTCTGTTGTGACCGAAGTGATAAAGGCTGTAAGGGAAGGAGAAAAGAAGGAAAGGAACCGGTCCTTGGGAGAAAGAGGGCAACCGGAGACCGAGACAATCATCTCTACTGATGAGGAGGAAGAAGAAGAGCATGTGCCTGAGGCAGCACGAGGCTGTAGCTATGGGGCATTTCAAAGATGCAAGCCCCAGACTTTTGATGGCAATGGCACTGCTGCTGCTCACCGGTGGGTGAGAGAGATAGAAGTTGTTCTTGATATCAGTGACTGCCGGGAAGATCAGAAGGTGAAGTTTGTCATTCACTCATTTGTAGACTCGGCGTTGTGTTGGTGTGATAATATTGTCTAGGCTGAGGGTAGTAGGGCGATCAGGAGAATGAGGTGGAACGAGTTGAAGAAGTTAGTGATCGAGGAGTTCTTTCCTCACAGGGAACTTGCCGGATAAGGTGACGCCCCTGTCACGAAAGATCAAGAGGTACATCCAAGGATTGCCAGCGGACATTTGATCGCCGCCCGACCGAGCACGTTCAGGTCGGTGGTTGATCTGGCAGGGAGGTTGTATGATGAACGGGAAGTGGTGGTGGCTGAGGTGAGTAAGAAAGGTGGTGGAGACCGGAATTAGAACGGGAGAAGATTTGGACTCGGTGCACCAGTAAACAACAAGAGTGCGCGGGTGGATGACCGACGTGTGGTCACATCCGGTGCGGGGATAAAGAGGTGTGGCTGGTGTGGAAAGGAGCACATCGGAGAGTGTAGGTGGAGACTGAACATGTGCTTCAAGTGTGGGAAGCCTGGCCACATGGCAAGAGAGTGCAAGGTGTCAAGGTGTTTTAACTGTGGCGGGGAGGGCCACATGAGCAGGGACTGTAAGAAGCCGAGGGCTGAAAGTATTGAGGCAACGAAGAAGGCTGGAGGTGAAGGGGAGAAGGCGAGCGCCAGAGCCTTCACGATTACCCAGGAGAAGGCTAGGACAGACCCTGATGTGGTGTCAGGTACGTTTCTAGTAAACCAAACTCTGGCATCTGTGTTATTTGATTCTGGTGGTAGTAGGAGTTTTAGTTCTGCTACCTTTTGTGCTAAGTTGCCCATTAGGAGTAGAAGTATTTAAGAGCCCTTCCCTGTAGAAACTGCCATAGGTAAGTCTACCAGGATTTTTGAGATAACAGAAGGTTGTGACATAGAATTAGAAGGTCATAAGTTTCCTGTTAGACTGTTCGTGATGACCTTAGGCGGGTTTGATGTAGTCCTGGGAATGGATTGGTTGGTAGACTACGAGGCGAACATTGTGTGTCGCAAGAAGATGATCCAATTGTTAGCACCTGACGGGAATTTAATGACGAACTACGGTGATCGAGTCACTATGATTTCGAAGGTGATTTCGATGGCGGTGGCGGGAAAGTGCATGAGACATGGATGTAGTGCCTACTTGGCCTAAGTGAAGGATGTGGATACGTCAACACCACAATCGTCCGTGTACCGGTTGTGTGTGACTTCCCAGATGTGTTTCCAGATGATTTACCAGGTGTGCCACCACACAGTGAAATCAAATTTCAGATTGACTTGTTGCCCGGTGCCCAACCGGTAGCTAAGGCACCGTATTGGTTGGCTCCGACCGAGATGAAGGAACTGATGGAGCAATTACAGGAGTTGTTTGATAAGGGGTTCATTAGACCGAGTATCTCTCTGTGGGTGCTCCGGTCTTAATCGTGAAGAAGAAGGACGGTAGTATAAGGATGTGCATTGACTACCGTGAGTTGAAAAAGTTAACGGTGAAGAATCGGTATCCATTGCCGAGGATTGATGACTTGTTCGATCAACTCCAAGGTACTAGTTGGTTCTCAAGGATAGATCTCCGATCTGGTTACCATTAGTTGAAGGTGAAGTAGCAATATATTCCTAAAACAGCTTTTCGCACGAGTTATGGACGCTACGAGTTTCTCGTTATGTCTTTTGGTTTAACTAACGCGCCAGCTGCTTTTATTGACTTGATGAATCGAGTGTGCCGGCCAATGTTGGATAAATCAGTGATTGTGTTTATTGATGATATCCTGATTTACTCGATGAGCGAAGAGGAGCATGCCGGTCACATCCGAGAAGTGTTGGAGACGCTTAGAAAGGAGAAACTATATGCTAAGTTCTCCAAGTGCGCGTTCTGGTTGGGCGAAGTTCAGTTCTTGGGTCACGTGGTGAATCCCGAGGGGATCATGGTAGACCCGGCAAAGGTGGAGGCAGTGATGCAATGGAAGTCTCCAAAGACGCCATCTGAAATCCATAGTTTCTTTGGGTTGGCGGGCTGTGAATCCAAGGATCGCAAACAAGAATTATCAGTGTCGGTTGATGGCAAGTAAACGTCTGCGGAATCAGCGTTGATTTGGTTTAATTGTTTGAAATAACTTTAAATATCAATAAATGTTCAAGAACACACGTAACAAAACACAACTAATGATTAATCAGTATTTCATTAGAACATGTTAATGATGACAAATATAATGAATGAATGATATCAAAGAATGTTATAAGGTGACGGCTGCTAGGGTTTGATTGAGAGACTTTGAAGTGATTGTCGTATTGCTATTACTGTTGTCGATCAATCAATCGTCTAACACAATCGTTGTTGAATTGAAACCTAGGATCCATATATAGACAATGATGTTTTAGTTATAGGAAACACTAGATCTCTTGGGATTTGATTTGTTTCAGTTTAGGAATCATCGGATTTCTCGGGATTCGCATAACTGCCTTGTTGACTTGTTGACTCGTAACACTTGTATTATACAAGTGTTTGGACTCCGTGGGAACATTGTCTTCCGTAGATGATTTGTTCTTCTGAAGAAGTCTTGTTCTTCTGAAGCAATCTTGTTCTTCCGAAGCAGTCTTGTTCTTCCGAAGAAGTCTTGTTCTTCCGAAGCAATCTTGTTCTTCACTTTTGGTTGTTCATCCGCAGAGGATCTTTGGATGTATAGTTAATTGTAAAAAATATATCTACGGAAGAACAAAATGTTTATCCATAGATGTTTCTTACACTTGGTCAATTTCATAAATTGACCAAGTATAATGTTTGTACCTGCAACCATACATAAATCAACACACACATAAATGGGTTAACCTATATATTTAATGCATACACAATAATGAATTACAGACATTCATTACAGATATTAATTCAAGTACTAAGCCTATACATAATGAACTATATCTACTGATCCTAGACCTAACAATACTCCCCCTTAGGCTTAGATACTTGCAATCAGTTCTTCAAAACTGAGAGTTCCTTCACTCTGGCAATGATCTTGTTGTAGAAGTAAGACACAGCAGTCTTCTGATCATCATACTTGTAGTTGATCTTCATCTTGCTGAACTTCTTCAGAGTCTCAAAACGTATCCCCAGAACATCTTCCTCCGTAGTGAGTGTGTCTAACACATTGTTGTTATTCACCACTTTAAGCTCATCTTGCTCTGAAATTCTGAGTTCTGTTACTTCATCAAAAGTTGTTCCCTTTAGCAGTCCAGCATTGAATCTTCTTCTTTTGTAGGCTTTGGCATGTAATTCGTCAATCACTTGGATCACATGGACATGCAGGAACAAATCATTTTGAGCTTTTTCATCAGCCAGCTTGGGAAAGAATTTGTCATTGAGATACGAGGTGTAGCTGCGGTGGAGTAATATGATTTCCACAGGATCAAAAATCTTGATCCTGTCAGCTTTCTTGTTTTCAGCATTTCTTAGCAGGACCAACTCCTTTGTCTTCTCAACATAACCCCATTCAGTGATAGGGTATGTGAATTGAGTCCCTTCAATGCATTTGATTGATGCTTTATTTCTACTTTTGTAGCCAACCCTCTTCAAGAATTCATCATCTAAATATTCTGAGGCATTGGACTTGTATCTTTTGAGTCCTTTGATTCTCTTCATATGCTCTACATCTTCTCTTTTAGCTTCTATGAGTACATCATATTTAAATTTAGTCTTGAGCTTTCCCACCAGAGTTGAGAAGTCTCTTCCTCTAGGGTGAATTGGATAATTGCAGATGATCAGGCTTTGAAGATCCTTGATGTCATTCTTTGGCAGACTCACCACTGAAAATAAATCATGGAAGTATTCAACTCTTCCATATGTTCTTTTAATAATAGCACAATCCCAGTCTGAATCATATTTCCAGGCCATGATCCTGTTCTCTTCCACAGAACTGGGAGTTATGAGGTGGTCTATTAGTTGTATCAGAGTGGATTTCTGTTCAGTTATCTCCCTCACTGTAGTCCTAAGTGGCCATACTTTTCCAGGTATTACTTCTATTGGCTCTCTAATCAATTTGTCTTTCCCTTTGTGATGATCTTTAGATTCAACAGTTATAGGTTCAGCAGGAAGTTTGCTTTGTTGCTCAAAGGATGGATGTGGAGCTTCAGTTCTGAATTTTACACCAGTATCCAGCTCAACTTTCATCACATGATCCATCATCTTTCTAAGTTCTCCTACTGACCTTCCCTTAAGCTCATGTGGTTTGTAGTTATGGCCTTGTAACCAGCAAGTCATGTTGTATTTGCTCAGCTTAGCTATGTCCAAACTCCTTCTTTGTCTTTAGGATGGATTGAAAGGTGCTGAAAGCTTCGTAGTCACAATTTGGAATCAAAAAGCATGCAAGCTCAAATTCTTTCAGCAGATTCTTCATCTCAGTCATGTTTAGCCTTTCAACCATGTCATAAGGGAAACCATGATTTATGAGTGTCATGAACATGGTTGATTCAGGTCTCTCTTCTAATATGTCTTTTGTAGTCAGAAGATCATTAGCTTTTATGACTTCCTTATCTGGTGGAGAGTCTTCATTGATCAGCTCTTTCCACTCCTCATCACTGTCATCATCCTGATGATAGATAGACTTCACAATAGATAAATCTACTGAAGGTGTGTGTTCAGGAGATGTGAGCTTTTGTTTCTTGGAAGAACTTTCATCAATAACCCTCTTCTTCTCTGCAATACCAAGATACTTTCTCTTCCTTGAGTACAGAATTAGCTCTTTTGATGACTCAGTAGATTGTTTTGTTTAAACAGTTGAAACATTAGCATTAGACTCTAATGTACAAATCTTCGTTTTCAGCTGCTCAATCTCTTCTTCTTTTCTTTTTATAACATTTGACTGAGCAGATATAGTGTTATTTGCTTGTTCAAACTTCATCATCATCCTTTCTTTTTCTTTTTTTTAGTTGCTGCTGACTCTTTAAGCTCAGACTCCTTATCAAGTAAAGCATCAATGACTTCCTTATCGCATTGAGCATCTTCTCTCAGCCTTTTAATTCTAGCTTATTGTCTCATCAACTCTTCATCCTTTTCTCTTATCACTCCCTTCAGCTCCTGTATTCTTTGCTTTCTTTTGTTTGATTTCAGCACTAGCTTGTTATACTCAGCAACCAAATAACTCTTGCTGACAGGGATATCATTATCACTTATATCATCTTCATTGTAGGCAATTATATCAACATAGTCTGCTTCTTCTTCTTCTTCCTGATGTTGAGCATCAAACTTCTCATCTTTAACTTCTTCCGGGTCAACACTTGCTTAGCTTGAACTGGGCTCAATGACTTGATCTACAAGTTCTTGATGAGGTTGTTGTTATTGATGATCAGTCACTGGAGATACTAGTTTAGTTTCATTTGAGAGTACAGGGGATTCAGTTTTGGATAATGACAGTTTAACTGTACTTGCTTGTGAGACTAACTCTGTCTCCCCAGTGTAAATACTCTCAGTGGTTGAATTTTCAGGATTTGGAGGTTGTTGATAAAGTTGCATTTGAAGCTGATTTGGTGATTGGGGTTGAATGGGAGAGATTGGTTCTGTTTTTTGGCTGGCTGGAGATTTTGATTGGGGTGTTTGTTGTTGATTTGGTGATTGATGGGTAATAGGTGGGATTGTTTCTGTATTTTGGTTGGCTGGAGATTGCTGATGTATGGGTGATGTATCTGGTGAGTGAGTGTCTTGAACAGAGTTGGTTGGAGAGTTCTCTTGTTCATCTTCCCACACAAGCTCTTGAGGAATATTTGCAGTAGCATCAACCACATATGCAAACATGTCCATGTCACCTCCTTCATATTTCCTAGAAATTTTGTTCAGAACAGATCTGCCAAGGTGTGCTTGAATAAACACACCACCCTCCACAGAAGTTCCACGCAAAACCGCATTAATGATTAGTTGAAGAAACCTTGGAAACATATACATCTTATCAACCTTCTGTACTTTAATGTGATCACATAGACAGTTGAAGATGTACTTTGAGTAATTGTAGGTTCTTCCCTCAAAAATACCAATGATGCCAGAGGAGATAGGTCTTGAAAATCTATCAAGCCCAGATTTTCCGTTTGAAATGCACTTCAGATAGGTGTGACAAAGAAATCTGTATGGCTTACAGAGTCTTCCTTTCTTAATTTCTCCCTTTTCAAAATCACCATTATACCCCATCATGAGAAAAACTTTCTCTATGTATTCGTTTTCGAACACATCAGGTTGTCCGGCTTCAACATCTCCCAACTCAAGAACCTTTCTTATTGTTTGTTCATCAATTCTCAGCCTTCAATTTCTAACATCAGCAACAATACCTTCACCGTCTTCTTCTACATATGCAGAGTTCCAGAAATCGGTGATATGTGATCGAAAAATCACAGGCTCTGCTGATAGGGCATAGAACAGCCTCGATCTTCTTAGATATTTGATAATTTCTTGACACCTTTCTGAAACAGGATCATTAGGGTTTAAGAAGGCATACACATTGTGTTCTCTCACAAATCGATTATCCATCTGTTCATAAGAAAAAGACTTCGTTAAAATCACATTATTGATATGAGAATACGAACAGTTTTGAGATAAAACAAGAATCAAATGGTTCATTCTTGAATATTACGACATGTTTTACCTTAATAACAGCGGATTAAGAACACAGATATATGTTTGTTTAATGTTTTGATTTGGTAAAATTTGAATGCTAAGGAAGTGGGAAAAAGTTTGTTGAGTATGTTTTTCTAGGTCTGAAAAGTGAGCTGAAAAAGCGAATAATGAATTTGAGAGGTCAAACCAAATCATTTATACTCTCACACACATTAATTTTATCTCATTAATTAAGTGGGACCCTCAACGTATTCTTCCGCAGAACATCTACGGATCAACAACATCTGCTGATGAAGTGTAACTTATACTTTCACAGATTACCAAACTGTAAAATTAAATTACATTTGTTGATCTTTGTTCATCCGTACTTTACCAATCTACGGATAAACATTTAAGTTTTCCACATTGTAGCTTCTGCTGATGCTTAAAATAGCACAATGCAGAGAGATATTGTTGTATGTATGGTCCAAGTCCATTGGTTAGAACCATTTATTGCTTTAGGACCTCGTTGGCTTTGTATACATGGCAATTTAGCACAAGAAAGTTTAAAATGTTTTTTGTTTTTTTACTAAAATTTTCATGTATCCAGAAGCTAAGATGATGCTCAGATTCCAATTCCTTCAAATTGATAATGAGATAGACGTTGCTACTGCTGATTGAGACACTTAACTTCATGTATTCTACTCCCCCTAAATTTGTGATTAATGGTGAAGTTAAGCATTTATCATAAATTTCTTTAAGAGGAATAACATGATTTTTAACATTATGATAATGATCAGATAGATATACACATATGATGGGATCATACTATAATACTAAGCCTCTTCCTGATGAGTTATTTTGTTTACTTGATACCTGAACAAGTTTTGATTGCAAGTATATTGTCCACATAAATCCATACAAGAGCTCATGTATCAACTAGGCATGCTGTTTATCATGTTTTCATATTGATTTGGAAATAACTGTTATGGGCTTCACATTCAATTCACAAAGGTTTTGTCCTCCCTTTGCAAGTCAAATCATCACTTTTTCACACTTAAGAACTATGTACTTTAAGTTATAAGATCTATCTTGAGATGCATTTGGCATCTCATTGATGCATTGATGTAAAAGCTCAAGATAATATACAGTTGATCACATAGGATTCTTTTAAGAGCTTAGATATGATCATCATCAGGTCACCAGGTCTTTACTCACGTAAAACAGAGGTGCCTTCAACCCAGGTCTTTGTTTACACTAAACAGAGGGATGATGAGGATCATGATCTTTTCACCTTTTGTAACTGATATTCAGTATGGTGATCATACACCCAGGTCTTTGTTCACACAAAACAAAGGGAGTACGATTTGCAAAGATAGATATTATAAAGTGTTTTACATAGTGTGTTTAGATGAGTGATTTGGTCGCATTAGAATAAGACTCACTTTGTATTCTCAAAATGAAGTTTCCCACAAACAATCATTTTAACATTATGTTTGGCATGCACTCAGTTTAGTTTCCAATCAAGATGAATCTACTCACATATCAAGAAACTTGCTGAGATTTATTGTTATTTATGTATTCACGAATAGGCAAAGCTATAGTGTACTATCATTTCCCACACATATGTCATGCTGATGCATCATTACACACAGTATTTTGTTTGTTTAAACTTGATTAATCTAAGTTAATCATGCCTAGAGACTCAACCAGAAAGTTAAATCTGACTGAATTAAAGGCTTTAGTGAATAAATGAGCAAGCTGATTTGATGTATCCACTTTGACTAACTTAATCAACCCCTTTTCTGAGCAATCTCTCAGAAAATGATATCTTATCTCAATATGTTTTGTTTTACTATGTTGCACAGGATTAGCAGTGATAAACATAGTAGCAGAATTGTCTATATAGATTGAAGTTTGAAGAAAGTTGTAACCATAGTCAAGCAATTGGTTTTGCAACCAAAGAACTTGAGAGCAACCAGCTGAAGAAGCAATGTACTCAGCCTTAGCTGTGGATACAGAAACATTGGTTTGTTTCTTGCACTGCCATGATACTAGCCTTGGTCCAATGAATTGGCATCCACCGGTTGTTGATTTCTGTTACTGTTACATCCACCATAGTCACTGTCTGAGTATGAGTAGAGTGTAAAGTCTCCATCCTTTGGATACCAAAGACCAAGTCCTGGTTTTCCCTTGAGGTATCTGAAAATTCTTTTTACAGCATTGAGATGAGACTCCTTGGGATCAGATTGGTACCCTAGCACATACACACACAACAAACATAATATCAGGTCTACTGGCAGTTAAATACATAAGTGAACCTATCATTGATCTATATAATTTTTGATCAATAGATTTTCCAGAAGGATCAAGAGCAATCTTATCAATTGTTGATGCTGGTGTTTTGCATGAGGATACTTCAGCAAGATTGTATTTCTTCAGAATTTGATGTATGTATTTCTCTTGGTTGATGAATATCCTATCTGATTTTTGATGTACTTGAAGGCCAAGGAAGAAGGTTAATTCACCCATTGAGCTCATTCGAAATTCAGATTTCATCAGCTCTTCAAAATTCACACACAATCTCTTATTAGTTGAACCAAATATAATGTCATCAACATATATTTGGACTGCTAAGAGATCTTGATCTTCTTGTTTGAGAAAGAGTGTCTGATCAATAGTTCCTCTTTTGTAGCCATGCTTGAGTAAGAAAGATGATAGTGTTTCATACCATTTTCTTGGTGCTTGATGAAGACCATACAAGGCTTTATCTAGTTTGTATACCCTATGAGGATAATGAGGATCTTCAAAACCAGGGGGTTATGACACATAAACTTCCTCATCAATCTTCCCATATAAGAATGCACACTTGACATCCATCTGATACACAGTAAACTTCTTATATGATGCATAAGCCAGAAACACTCTTATGGCCTCAATTCTTGCAACTGGTGCAAAAACTTCATCATAGTCTATTCCTTCTTCTTGAGTGTATCCTTGTGCAATCAACCTTGCTTTGTTTCGTACTATAATCCCTTTATCATCCAGTTTGTTTTTGTATAGCCATCTTGTTCCAATAGGATGTTGACCTTCAGGCAAATCAACAAGAGACCACACTCTTTGCTTTCTGAACTGTTGAAGCTCTTCTTGCATAGCTTCAATCCATCTATTGTCTTTTAAAGCAGCACTGATGTTTGGAGGCACCACTTGAGAAAAAAAAGTTGAAGAGACAAAGGTTGGTTGTACTACTTTGGCTCCTTGTAGTTCTCTTTTCAGGATTTCCAATGATGTTGTCGAGTGGATGAGTCTTATGGATTCTTATTGCAGGAGTTGATTCAACTGGTATAGACGATTCCAGGTTAGTCATTTCCATTGCCTCATACTGATTCAGCTCAGGTTGAGAATTTAAGAAATAGTCAAAATGTTCAAAGGAAGTTGAATGAACTTGAGAGTCTCTTGTATGGGCTGCAGGAGTATCTCCAATTTTGTTTTGCTCTTCCGCAGGTGAAGATCATGTATAGGTTGGACTCACTTTAGTATAGTTGTTTACTTTACTTGTAATAGGACTTTTGTTAGTTTCCTTTTGTATGTTCTTTGTATTGTGTAGTTTTGGCAGTCCAGCGAAACTGTGAGCGAATCTATACATTCGCTCACAGTTTGCTGTTCTAGTTTACCCGGTGAACTTGTGTTCTGCCGGGCGAAACTATAGTTTCGGCATGACAGTTTCGCTGGTAGCGAAACTGTCTGCGAAACTACAACTGCTATATATACTTTTGTCAATTCTCATTGTAAGGTAAGCTTGCAAAACCCTAATCGTGGATCATTGTTGCAAGCTACCTATTCTAAGCAGTTTTTACATAGAAATACTATTGTGCTTCATGTTATTGATTGTTATTGTTCATTTTGTTATCAAATATGTGTTAGAATTGTATTCTTTCTTCTTAATTGTTATTGTTTAGCATGGATGTTAGATATTGAGCAATTCATCACTTTAATTGCACTGTTATTCGATCACATGGACCAACAATATGGTATCAGAACCTTAGTGCTCTTGATTTGTTGAGTTTTTGTGGTTTTTGTTCAATATCTAGTCTCAATCAATTTTCATTGGATTATAAGGTGTTTTGACATGGAAATTGATTGAATTGTGCTCGTTTTTGATTGAGGAAGATTCTACAATCATCAGATCTCAAATTCATTGAGTTTTGGATGATTTCAGATTAATTTTGAGGTGAAAAAGGGTTTTGAGATCGATCAGCGAAATTGGTGTTCTTACAGCGAAACTGTCATCATCTTTTAGCGAAATTATGAGTTATCTTGCATCAGAAGTTGTTTTCTAGAGATTCTGCGAAACTAATCCCTTGAACGAAAGTTCATCAGTGTTTGTGAACAATCAACAAGCGAAATTGCTGTCAAATTTATTTTTGAACGAAAGTTCAAGCTTGTTTCGTGCGAAGTTAGCAGCGAAACTAAGCCAGTGGTGTCTCTGTTCAAGCGAAAGTGATGCTGAAATTGTCAGCGAAAGTAATTCTTCAGCGAAATTGTCATTCAAGTCATCTTTTCCTGCGAATTTGTCAGCGAAATTATAAACCTTTCTGCCGAAACTATAATGTTGAAATTAACTACTCTCACACTTGCTGATCTTGAAAGTGTTGCTCCTAATAGACCTCCAAGACTCATTAATGGAGATAATTTTGAAGATTGAAAGAGATGTCTCAAAGCTTTCTTCTTCTACACTGATCATAATCAATGGGAATCAATTACTTCTGGTCCTCACATACCAACGGTTACTGTTGGTGATGTTGTTTCTTAGAACAAGGACCCATCTTCCTATACTGAAAGAGATCTGAAATTGATTGATCGTGATCAAAAGGCTTTTGGTGCTCTAACTCTCTGTTTAGATCCAGACATCTACAACCGTTTTGCAGAGCATAAAAATGCTAAATCTCTTTACGATGCTTTATGTGAATTTTATGATGGTAATGCAGATTTGGTAAAAGATAAGAGTATTCAGGCTGAAAAAGAGTTCAATTCATTTGTGGGATACAAGAATGAGAGTCTGACAGATCTTACAAACCGTTTCTTAACCGTCTCAAGCACTTTAAAGAAATATGATGAAAGGCTCTCCAACAGTGAACAAGTTAATAGGCTTCTCGATTCTCTTCCACCACAGTAGAGTCTTCAAGTGAGAATGCTTAAACAAGAAAGAGGTTTTACAGATTACAAGCTGATGGATATCATTAACAAGTTGAAATCTTTTGAGTTGGATATGAAAAGAAAGGAATTTAACCAGACTATGATGCCCACATCTGGTTTTTCTCAAAATGCTGCTTTGTTGTCATCCGCTGCAAACTCTCACATACAAAATCCAATTCAAGGAGGGAGCAATACAAGTAATTTCTCGAGTGGGAATAGTCATGTTGGAAGAGATTTGGGAAATTCTAAGGTCAATGCTAAAACTTCAATTCCATCAGAAACAATGGCTCTTTTTGGAATGTTTGTTCAGAGCTATGAAGCTCTTGTTGCTGGAGAACTGAAAGGTAAAGGAATGACTATGGAGGACATGTATCAGGTTGATCCTGATGATCTTGAAGAAACTGATATTCAATGGCAAATGGCGATGTTAACTTTAAGAGCACGGAGATTTATGGAAAGAACAGGACGAAAGAACTTTGGTGGTCAATCATCTACTTCAAAACTGGGATTTGATAAGTCAAAATTGAGGTGCTTTAATTGTAAACAATTGGGACATTTTAAACGTGAATGTCCATTACCAATTGTCACAGATCCTAGTAACTCTGGAGTACCAAGATTGACAGCAGAGAAAGAAAAGGAAGAAGTGAATCTAAAAAAGGAGTCGGCTTTGATTTCGAACTTTGACTGGAGTGCAGAGGTGGAAGAAACAAGAACTGAGATCAATCACGCGTTAGTTGCTGAGTTTGTGGAAAGTAATGAAGAGGTAGATGGTGAAGATGGATTTGTGATGTTCAAGGAATTCAAAGAGAAAACGAGTCTTTAGTAAATGGGAAAGAAGAAAAGGTAGATGGAAATGGGAAAGATGAAAATGCAGGCTTAAGTGAGAAAAGAAATTCAAGAGATGAGATAGGAAAGGAGAAGGATGATGTTGCTGCTACTGTTGAGGAAAAGAAATCAAGTACTCCAGTATGCATGTGTGACAAAGCTTTAGCTGCTGAAAGGATGGTAATGGGACTTCCATATGAGGTAATACAGGATATGTGCTCATCTGTTTGTAAAATTAGGTTATTTGGGATTTATAAGGCTAACCGTTTGTTAATTGATAATGAAAAGGATTTAAAGCGAATTAATGATGAACTTAAAATGAATGAATCAAAATATTTTGTGAAATTAAATGAGACTTTAAAAGAAAATGATCATTTAAAAAGAATCGTTTTGGAAAGAAATGTCGAGATTAATACATTGACTGAAAGGGTTGCTCTTGCTGAATTTGAAGCAAGCAAACTTCAGTCAAAGTTAGATAAATGGACTATTTCTGGAATGAAACATGATGATCTTTGTAAATCTCAACGTGGAGCAAGAATTAAAACTGGTTTGGGTTATGAAAATGTACAGGTTTATCCTCCACCTAGTACATACTGTTATTCTCCTATGCCTGTTCCTCATCCTTCTAATGATTTAATCAAAACAGATACTGACAGTATGTCTGCAGGTTTAGTGGGGAATAACTCTAAGTACATTCGTGAAGACTACGACTATGGACCAACTAGTGGGCTTGGATGCACTAGTTCTAGTACACCTGAAAATCAGCAGTCTGTTT
Source organism: Flaveria ramosissima (assembly GCA_025215565.1). NCBI lineage: Eukaryota > Viridiplantae > Streptophyta > Magnoliopsida > Asterales > Asteraceae > Flaveria > Flaveria ramosissima. Next base: position 44,753,750 of record CM046031.1, on the reverse strand, counting down.
TAGATCATAAGTCTAGTTTAAATTCTGTTTTTGTTTCTAGTTCAATGTAACAGACTTGAATGTCTCATGTTCTCATGATAGTTTTATTCCATCTTGTAATTCAGATCATGGTAGTGATGATTTTTGTTCTCATAATGAATGTAATGCATCTGATCTTTCTCCAAAAACAACTGAGCAACTTAAAATTAATTGTTTCGAAAAGTTCTTTTCTCAAGCTATTCCATCTTTCACACCATTAAATATGACGCCATCTGAGAAATGTATTTCTTCTTCATCTGACACCACTACCAGTGGTACAAGTTTTACTAATATGTCAGATGAATCTTGTTCTAATTTTGTAAAGAAAAATTCTTGTTCAAATAAACATCAAACTCATGAGTTGTATGAGACATTCAGTGATGTTGATTCTAGTTTGTCTGAATGTGATGAGGAGATTATTATTGATCCTATTTTTATCTCACCACATAATAGACCTAGATTCAAACCTCATTGTTTCAGGTGTGGTCAAGAGGATCATCTTGTCAAAAATTGTCCTTTGATTCAAGGATCCTCTAATATGAATTGTTTTGGAAATAAATTGACAAAATTGGTTAATAATTTCTTCTGTAAAAAATCTGCTTCAGGAGTCCTCGTCAAAGATTGTAAACAGTTTATGGCATGTTGATAGCGGGTGTTCCAAACATATGACGGGATTAAAGGACTTGTTGACCAACTATCGGATTATAGATGGTGGATATGTAGCTTTTGCTGGTAATAAAAAGGTTGGAAAAATGATTGGACAAGGAGAAGTTACCAATGGTTCTCTCACTTTGGAAAAAGTCAACTATGTTCCCGAATTGGCTTTTAATCTTCTGAGTGTTTCTCAAATCTGCGATAAAGACATTCCTGTTCTATTTAAATCTGATGAATGTCTATTTTTAAAATCAGAGATTGTAATTCCAGATTATTTGATTCTCATGCGTGCTCCAAGGAAGCATGATACGTATCTTCTTGATATGAATTCAAGCGAATCAAAGGCTACTGCAACTTGTCTTCTTTCAAAAGCATCAACATCTGAGTCTCTCTTATGGCATCGACGTTTAGGCCATGTTAATTTTAAGATAATTAATAAATTAGTAAAGAACAACCTTGTTAGAGGACTTCCTTCAAAAGATTTTTCTGTTAATGAAAAATGCATGGCATGTGCCAAAGGGAAACAACATAAGAAACCTCATAAGCCAAACTTCTAAATAGCATATCTTGTCCTCTTGAGTTGTTACATACTGATTTATTTGGGCCAATTAGTGTTAAATCAATGCTAAAAAATCTTTTTGTCTTGTTGTTACAGATGATTTCTCAAGATATTCATGGGTGAGGTTTCTTGCACACAAAGGCGAAGTTGCAGAGGAATTGCAGAGATTAATTCTTTCTATCGAATCAATCAGTAAGAGAAAAGTTATGGGACTAAGAAGTGACAACGGCACTGAATTCAAAAATCAGATTCTCGATTCATTTTGTGCTCAAAAATAGATTGTGAGACAATTTAGTGCTGCAAGAACACCCCAGCAGAATGGTATTGCCGAACGAAAAATCGCACTCTTGTTGAAGCTGCTCGTACAATGCTGATAGAATCTTCATTACCCATTATTTTTGGGCTGAAGCTGTAAATTGTGCATCATATGTTCTAAACCGGGTGTTAATTGTGAAAGATAAAGTGAAGACTCCTTATGAACTTTTTCATAAGAGAAAGCCTCTAATTGATTTCTTTCGACCATTTGGTTGTTCGTGCACTCTTCTGAATACTCAATCTCAAAAGACAAAGTTTGGTGTTGTTTCTGATGAGTGTTACTTTGTTGGTTATTCTTCTTCGCAAAAGGCATATCGGGTTTATAACAAAAGAACACGTATCGTTCAAGAGTCGTTCTATGTTGATTGGCAGGAATCCAATCCTTCTGAAGTTAGATCTGAACCAGCATGGTTCTTTGACTCCGATACTGTGTTCAATTCGTTCAATCTGCCAGTTTTGATGATGATACATCCATTCCAAATACTCAAACAAATATTATTTCATCATCTCCATCGTCTGTTCCATCCACCACATTAGTAAATGATGTTGTTTCAACTGATGTTAGTTCTTCGTCTCCAATGACTGATCCGGCACCATCATCTGATTCTTTACCTCCTACATCTTCTCCTTTACCTGATCCAACACCTATCATCGATTCACTTCATCTAATCTTTCACCGGCTATGGGCGATACTTCTTCAACCATCTTTCCTTCATCAAGTGATTACAAAACTTTGAAAGATCATCCACTTGATAACGTGATTGGATCTGTCTCTGATGGTGTTCGCACGCGAAGTCAATCTGGTCTAATTAATGTTTGTCTTTTCTCATGCTTCATCTCTCAAATTGTCCCGAAGAATGTTCATGCTGCTTTACAGGATCCTTGTTGGGTAGAGTCTATGCAATTGGAACTTCAACAGTTCAGAAAGCTTAAGGTTTGGACCTTAGTTGATTTACCCCTAACAAATATCCAATTGGTACAAAATGGGTGTTTAAGAACAAACCAGATGATCGAGGAGTCGTGGTGCGTAACAAATCTAGACTCGTTGTGCAAGGCTTTGCTCAAGAAGAAGGGATTGATTATACAGAAGTCTTTGCTCCAGTTGCTCGTCTTGAAGCAATCAGAATATTTCTCGCTCATGCTGCTCATAAACAATTTAAAGTATATCAGATGGATCTGATGTGTGCTTTTCTCTACGGAGACATTGATGAGGAGATATATGTGTGTCAACCACCAGGTTTTGAGGATCCTGATTTTCCTGATAAAGTGTTCAAGCTTGACAAATCTCTATATGGTCTTCATCAAGCACCCAGAATCTGGTATGAGACCCTTACACAATATCTTCTAAGCAATGGTTTCTCTCGTGGTACCATCGATATGACTTTATTCAAAAGAGAGGTGAATGGTGAAATGATATTTGTCCAAGTGTACGTTGATGATATTATTTTTGGATCTACAAATTCTCAATTGTGTAGAGAGTTCGAAGAAGTTATGAGCCAAAGGTTTGAAATGAGTATGATGGGTGAAATGTGTTTCTTTCTTGGATTACAAGTTGAACAACAGAAAGAAGGAATTCTTATTCATCAGGAGAAGTATATTAAAGATATTTTGAAGAAATTTAAGATGGATGATGCTTCTACAGAGATGACTCCCTTTACTGCTCAGACTTGTCTCACTCCGGATGAAACGGAAAACCAGTTGATCCTCATCTTTTTAGATCTATGATTGGCTCTCTCATGTATCTTACTGCAAGTCGTCCTGATATCACTTTTGCTGTTGGTTACTGTGCTAGATATCAGTCGGCTCCAAAGGAATCTCATGAGAAAGCTGTCAAAAGAATATTTCGTTATCTCAAAGGATCATCTTGTTTAGGGTTGTGGTATCCATATGGAGGGAATTTTGATTTACATGCTTACTCTGATAGTGATTCTAATGGTTGCAGGTTAAACAGAAAATCTGTGTCTGGCGGATGTCAATATTTGGGAAATTGTTTGGTATCTTGGCAGAGCAAGAAACAAACTACTGTTTCTCTTTTTACAGGGGAAGCTGAATATATTGCTGCCTCAGGCTGTTGTTCTCAAGTTCTTTGTATCCAACACCAAATGATTGATTATGGAATTAATTTTCTCCATACACCTTTATTTTGTGACAATGAAGCTGCCATTGGAATTGCTAAAAATCCTATTCATCATTCCCAAACCAAGCATATCGAGACACGAATTCATGCGATTCGTGATGCTCAAGAAAAGGGTTTCATTGATATTATACCCATCGATACAAAAAATCAAAAAGCTGATCTTTTCACAAAAACTTTTGATAAACCTCGTTTTTATGAATTGATTTCTATGCTCGGGTTAATATCTTTTTAAATTTTCATTTTCTATTTCTTTTATTAAAAAAATAATAATAGAAAAAATGATTTATTGAAAATAAAAATTTGGGGGAGTAATTTCATAATTCTGAGATCGGAATTTAACATGATGAGAAATGATTGAATATTCTCTAAGTATATTTTTATACATGACCGGTGCTTCAATGAGAAATGATAGTAACTGATACTTGATTTTGTTTCACATAAATTTTTAAGGAAAATTGATCAGACTCTTTAACGATATGCTTGATAGACTCAGCCTGACGAATAAAGTAGACAGCAGCTTTATGATTAAATTAAACATCATGCTTAAGAATGTCTGGATTTACTCAATTGTTTTGGCTTGCACAAAAACTGAGTCCTGACAAAATTGGATTGAGAATGAATCTTTCGTCCATTTTGCTTTGATATGTCATCTCCCTGAACCATAGCTGGTATATTCTTGTGTTGAGGTATCGTGTGTCTGTGCTAATCTCCTCTGTTGTACGGAAGTACTGACCTGGAGTGATGATCTCCTCTGCTGTACGATAGTACTGACCTGGAGCTCTCATCAGCACATGTTTAAATGGTTATCTCTTCTGTTATACGTGAGTATAGATCTGGAGCTCTCACCATTTTGATATAATTATGTCAAATCATCTTATCGATGAGTTCCTTTCAGAATGAAATATTTTGTTTATAATCATTTGCACACTAATGCACAAGCTTTGTTATCTGGAGATTGATTCAAATTCAAGAAATCCTGAGGTTGGGTGAGGGTTTTTACCAAATGATTGTGGGGTCCTAACATTCTAAAGCATCTTGAACCATAAACAAACCATAAGCTGTTTGTTGAAAAAGGATAAGGCATGAGTTTAAGTGGACAATTATATCAGCAATCGTTATTGATTTGTTCTAATTTTAGTTGTTTCTGTGCAGATTGTGATCAGATCCTGTATTCAGTATGATCTCATTGTTGGTCGATGATTTTTGATCATCTTTATGTTCATAAATATCTAGAGAATGTGATCTCTGATTAATTTATATCTCATTATGTGATGTGCTTCATGTTTAAAAAAAATAATAATAAAAAAATAAAAAAAATAAAAATAAAAAATAATAATAATAAAATAATAAAAAAAGGAGAGTGGTGCTGAAACTATACTTTCGCTAATTGTTTCGCAAGGCGAAACTGTAATTTCGCTAGGTTTACTAATTAGTTGTCAACTGGTTTTCTCTTAGCGAACTTACAGTTTTCCTAGGCGAAACTGTAAATTCGTCCTGCGAATTTATAGTTTCGCCCTTAGCGAAACTATTTGCTATTTAAGTCGTTTTTGCGAAATTCTTCTCATAATTTCGCAAAAACGTTCTGTGTAGATCTTAGGGTTTTCCCGTGATTTTATTTGGCTATTTTGCATTTTGGTTGTGTATTGGACTGATTAACCGTTTCATTTGCTTCGCTTGTGAGTTTCGAACCTTGTAATATCATTTAATCTGGTTAAAATCATCTCCATTTAAGTGATTTGGATTTTGACTCTTCGGTGGGTTCGCTGTTCATCCAGCAAACTGCAGATTCTTCTGCGAAACTGAACGAAAGTTCTCATCTTCTCAGCGAAACTGTAAAGTTATGCTGTCCGGCCGAACTTAACAGTTTTAACAGATTATCTTTAGTTTCGCAGAATCTGGTCTTAAACTTGCACAGTTTCGCTTGGTCTTGTTTTCTTGTGCACAGCGAAACTATTTTTTGTACAGTGAAACTAATTTTTTACAGCGAAACTATGTTTGTGTTTGGAGAAATTAATAGCGAATCTTCTTTAATCTATCCTCACCTTGTCGAAATTGCTTTTTGATCAGCGAAAATAACATGTTTCAATGAGCGAAACTATTGTTTCGCTAGCCGAAACTGTTAGTTTTCATTGTCGAAACTGTTTTTGTTCAGCGAAACTATCATGTCTTAATGAGCGAAACTATTGTTTCGCTTGACGAAACTGCTAGTTTCCTTTGTTTTAGTATTATTTTCTGATTTTCATAATTTCTAATTCACATTTAATTGTTTTCTTTATCAGGTTATTATGGCTAATCTCAAATTTGATGAGCGGAACAACATCACAGCCATTTTAGATGATACTCACCCTAAGGCAGCTGGATTTCGAGATTGTATCAGATGGCTTCAAAGATCACCTATAGCTTATGCCATATCTCATTCGCCTACTATTTATGATCTTCATATTAGAGATTTTTGGCGATCTGCAGAGTATGATACTAGAGGAGATGTACAGCGGATCACTACCAAAGTTATTGATCATGAAGTGACGATCACTGCTGAGAATGTTTCGAGGATTCTTAGACTTGAAGATGATTCTGGAGATGAAGTAGCTATGACAGAGTCTGAGGTGTTTCAAGCTTTTAGAAGTATGGGGTATGAGGGACCAGCCTTTGGTTTAAGGAAAGAGATCAAGAAGTCATTCTTATCTAAAGAATGGAGATATATCGCTCATGTTTTTATCATGTGTCTAGATCACCGTAAAGGTGGATCCGATGGACTTAATCTTGATTGGGCTAGGGAAATGGTGCTGTGTTGTAAAGGGGAGAAGGCCAATATAGCTAGATTGATTTTTGCATGTATGGCAGAGAATGTGATGGATGTAAAGAAAGAAAAATGGCTGCTATACCCTCGTTTTCTTCAGATGATTTTTGATGATCTTATACCTGATGTTCCAAAACATGGAGAGATCAAGAGGCTAGTGCAGATGAATCCCCGTATTTTTGCTGACTACTGTGCTATTCGCCACGACTTTAGTGGTAAAATTACCCATCTTTGGGAAAATATGTATCCTCCAGAACGCTGGAATTATATTAGACGGGTGGATGAGTCTGAGAGTAAAAGAGCTGAAGAAACAAGAGTACAGCAAGCTGATGCTACAAAGAAAAGGAAGAGATATGCTAAAGAAAAGGATTATGATTTTGAAGAGGATATTGATGCACAAGCTGAGGAGATCAGAGTTGAGAAAGAAAGGAGGTCTAAGAAGAAAACTGATTTTGCTGAGCCTGAGCGGCGAACCAAACATAAACATGAGGGATTTACAGCTAGAAGAGAGGCTAGTGAAAATCTTGATGAGGATGTGATACGCAATCTGAATACTTCGTTGGCTAATGAATTGAGTATGATTAAGACTAAACTTACAAATCAAGAAATCAGAGAAAGACAGAAAGATGAGGTGATTGAAGAAATGCAGAGAATGTTAGTTGATCAAAATAAACTAGTTAAGAAGTTGTTTGAGGAGATTACACAACTGAAAGCTGCAGCCGGCCTACCTAGTCAATTGACTCAATCTGAGTTAGATGATTTGACTGATACATCAAAGTACTCATTTCTGAATGTGGGTGCTTCATCTAAGGTAGGAGAGGGTACTTCTGGAGCAGCAACTACTGGTGGAGGAGAGCAGGAAATTCCAAGAGAAGATGTTGGAAGGAATGATGAGGAAGATATTATTGAGGCTGGGTTTGTAAACATGCAGTTTGATTTTGAAAAAGATCTTGTTGGTGAAGAAGTTGTTGTTACAGCTACTACTGAAGGAGTATCTGATAGAGGCAAAGGGTTGGTTGATGAAGAGGAGGAAGATGAACAACTTATAGACTATGATTCAGAACCAGATTTTATGAAGTTGATGAGCGACCATTGATTTATGTTGCTAAGAAAGGAGAAGATGATGCAGATGTTTTTGAAATGGATAAAAATGATTGGTTGGTGAAAGAGAAGGAGGCGGAGGAAATCACTCCTTTGTTTCAAAATTTGGAGGGATTAAGCAGGAAGGAAGCCGATAAGAAAATCATAAGCTGGTGTTACAATCCCAGTTTAAAGATGTTCATGATCAAGAGACGGGGAGGAAATATAAGTTATATGCTTAAGAGGAAGGCTTTTAAGACCTTGCCTAAATGGGATTTGAGACGTTTAGCAACTCTACCTTTGATCAATGCTCACTTAAGTGAAAGAGCATCATTTCTTGAGAAGGAGATAAAAAATGGACTTAATGATAATTTTGAGTCTTCTGGATATATGAAAGCTGAAAGAAAGAGATCAAAGAAGGATAAAGATTGGGAGACAGGAAAAGGCAGGATTGTACTAAGAGTTAAACCTCCAAAGACTGTAAATCGGGTAAGATTGGCTGATCCTCTTCCCCAACAACTACAGGAAGTTGAGAAGTGGTTTTATGACAACAATACTAGAGAGGCTGTGATTAGAGCTAAACATGGAAAAGAGTTCAGAGTGTTTGATCCGATGGAGTTGTTTAGTTTTTGTGATGAAGACCTTTTGGTACTATGTGAAAATCACATTAAAGCTGGGGCTGGAGAGGAAACTAGAAAAGAAGCTAGTTTGTTCATTAATGTTGCAAACAAGATAAGGGGAGTAAGGTCGGAGGTCAAGAAGCTAGCTGAAAGGGTGAGAGCTCAGGATGAGTTTGATATGGATGTTCAAGATTTGACCAGGCAGTTTGCAAAGGCTAGTGGTCATTTTGAAGAAGCTAGTGATGCAGGAAAGAACCTTGGAGGATCATTGGCTGAAGCTTCTGAGGATGTTGCTGCAGGAGGTGATGAAGACAGATCAACGGCAGCAGAGGAAACTGGAGCTGACATGTCAAATCAAGACAAGTGAAGATAGTGAGATCCAACCTAGGGGGAGTATTGAAGATCATGTATAGGTTGGACTCACTTTAGTATAGTTGTTTACTTTACTTGTAATAGGACTTTTGTTAGTTTCCTTTTGTATGTTCTTTGTATTGTGTAGTTTTGGCAGTCCAGCGAAACTGTGAGAGAATCTATACATTCGCTCACAGTTTGCTGTTCTAGTTTACCCGGCGAACTTGTGTTCTGCCGGGCGAAACTATAGTTTCGGCATGACAGTTTCGCTGGTAGCGAAACTGTCTGCGAAAATACAAATGCTATATATACTTTTGTCAATTCTCATTGTAAGGTAAGCTTGCAAAACCCTAATCGTGGATCATTGTTGCAAGCTACCTATTCTAAGCAGTTTTTACACAGAAATACTATTGTGCTTCATGTTATTGATTGTTATTGTTCATTTTGTTATCAAATATGTGTTAGAATTGTATTCTTTCTTCTCAATTGTTATTGTTTAGCATGGATGTTAGATATTGAGCAATTCATCACTTCAATTGCACTGTTTTTCGATCACATGGACCAACAGCAAGAACTTCTTCGGAAGCATTTTGCTCTTCTGTAGGAACTTCTTCGGAAGCATTTTGCTCTTCCGTAGGAACTTCTTCGGATGAAAAGCGAGGACATGAATCATTTCCAATGTTTATTGTATTCATTTGAGAGCCTGGTTCTGTTGAAGGCACAACATTCACATCTCCGGATGCGGCATGTTCATTTCCAAATGTAGTATCTGCTTCTACTGAAATGTTTTCATCCAAAGATGGGCGTATCCTTGGAGGATCAACAGATAAGGTTACTTCAGTCATAAGAGGTGGAACAAATGGATAACATACTTCATCAGATCCTGCATTGTTCAAATGATCATAGTTAAATGATTTCGATAAAGCATCTATGTCAAACAACCATGATGAACATTTAACTGACTTTGTAAATACAGTTTCATCAAAAGATACATTAGGAGTCTCTTCCACAATGTTATGTTGTGGATTATACACTCTATATGATTTCGATGTTGAAGAGTATCCAACAAAGAAACCATCATATGCTTTTTCTGAAAATTTTCCCAATGACTCTTTTATGTTCAAAACAGTTACATGACATCTAAAGACTTTCAGATATCCTATGTATGGTTTTCTTTTAAATAGGAGCTCATAAGGAGTTTTGTTATGTTCTTTGACAATTAATGTTCTGTTTTGAACATTGCATGCAGTATTCACAGCCTCAGCCCAAAAAGTGATAGGTAAGTGTGAATCAGCTAGCATTGTTCTTGATGCTTTAACGAGAGTTCTGTTTCTTCTTTCAGCAACTCCATTTTGTTGTGGAGTTCTTGGTGCACTGAATTGTCTTGCAATACCTTTGCTCCTGCAAAAGGAATCCAGTTCAAAATTGACAAATTCAGTACCATTATCACTCCTAAAAATTTTAACTTTTGTATCAAGTTGATTCTCAATCTTGATCACAAAGTCCATTAATGTTTCTGATGTTTCATTTTTTTGTTTTAAGAAAAAGACCCATGTGAATCTTGTGAAATCATCAACTATCACCAGACAATATTGCCTTTTTCCAATGCTCATTACATTGGTAGGACCAAACATATCCATGTGAAGCAATTTGAGTGGTGTAGTATTAGTATTGATAGTTTTTAATTTATGTGACACTCTATGTTGTTTTCCTTTGTAACAAGAAGAACAGTGAGTTGAGCAATGAAACTCTTTGTTTGGCAATCCAATGACCAGGTCATTTTTCACCAATTTATTCATGTTCTTCATGTTAGAATGGACAAGCCTTCTATGCCATAATTGAGACAAATCTTCTAATAGTTTAGATATAAGGCATGTTTCATGTTTTGTGAGTGAAGTGTTGTTCATATCCAAAACATAAGTGTTTCCTTTTCTTGATGCTTTGAGGAAGATCCAATCTTCTAGAACAATAAATCCTGGCTTAAGAATGTAACTGTTAGTATCATCAAACAATGTGATATAATTTTGATCACAAATTTGAGACACACTAAGTAGATTATACTGTAAATTTTTACAGTAATTTACTTTATCAAATTTGAGGACACCATTTATTATCATCCCTTAACCAACAATTTTACCTCCCATTTTATCCCCACCAAATTCCACATAAGAAGCATTTTTATGTTTGAAATCATTGAGAAGAGAACAGTTTCCTGTCATATGCCTGGAACAACCACTCTTAACATACCACTTGTTGTCAGCTCTCCAATATTGTTCCTGCATTCACAAAAAAAATCAGTTAGAAGTGACAACCCAAGTCTTAGTGATCTTGGGTTTGTCAACAGAGTCTAAAATAGTTACTCCTTCATGAATAATTTTTGAAGTTTCAGTTTTAGATTTGGTTGATTCATTGCGATTTGATTTAGATGAGGATGATTATGCTGAATGGGATGTTGATGAAGTAGGTTCTTGTTTCTTAATTTCTGCTTGATTCAAATCAACTTCATTTGTTTGAGTCTTTTGTTTTGATAATGACATTTTAAATGTCTCACTATCTTTTGTTTTTGAAAGAGGTATTTGAATTCCCTTTTCAAATTTATCAAAAAATGAATCATCATCATTAGATTCCTTATCTGTCAAATCTACCCTTTTGTGGGGTGTTTTTGACTGCTGACCAGTTGTTCTTTTCTTCAATGGATGAGCACTTGATGACATTTTGTCCTTTGATTTTGACTTTGATTTGAGATCAGGCTTCTTCAATTTTGAACCTTTTTCACAGTCAGTATCCGTTTAAGACTTATCTGATTCTTTCTTCTTTGTGCCTTTTGTTTTGTTCTTTTTGTTGAAATAACATTCTTGAGTGGAATGATTATTTTTGTTGCAGATGCCATAATGTTTGTTGAAGTAACATTCAGCTGTCATGTGATTGTTCATATTGCAAATGGAACAGTAGCTACTTAACATTCTTCAGTATTGTGATTTCTCATGTCACACCATTTGCAATATTTTCCATCTGATTCTTTTTCAGAATCATTCTTATGGTTTGCTGACTTTTGATGTTTTTCTTTCTTCTTCAGCTTTGGATTTGCTTCTTCTCTTTCAACTTTATGTTTCTGATTGATTGTTACCGAATTCCTCTTCCGTAGATCAGCTGCTGAAGTTTTCTTTTTCAGTTGATGATCTGCTGATACCTTTTTCTTTCCTTTTTCCTTGAATCTCTCTTTTTCCTCGGTGATGGCAGATTCATCGTTCAATTTCTTGGAAGAGTCTTGTTGCTGACTTAGTTCTTGAAGACCTTCATTCAATTGAGTTATTCTCTTGCAGATGGTCTTCAGCATGTTTCTTTGTTTAAGAGGATATGGCAACTTTGTTTCTTCAAGCACTTTTGGAATATGTGTTTTAAGATGAACATTCTTACCAGTGGTTATTTGATCAACATCATGTTCATCAGAATCATCCAAGTCATCACAATTATCATAATCAAATTCTGAATCATTTTGATTTAAAGATTCTGATTCAGAGGATTCAGTTTCACTCACCTCAGCTTCATCTTTAATTTTGATTTGAGTTGATTCTTTTTCAAACTTGGTGCTAGGCACAAAATGATTTGACAGAGTGTTGTTCATTATTGTAGGTAAAGATGTGTAATTATCATTTATAAGTGGTGCAACAGTATTATAACCCAACTCAGACCTTTTCTTTGATTCAATATGAGAATTTAGTAATTTCTGATATTGCTGAGATGATAATTGAAACTTCTGAAGTTTCACTTCAGTTGATGCATGATCAGCCATGGATTTTGTTAAGGAAGTGATCTGATGCTCAACTTGGGCTTTTAGGCTATAGTTTTCAGAAACAAATTTTTCTAAATCCTTTTGCAAAGAGTTAATTTTTATTTGATACAATTTATGTTCTTTAACATGGGATTCATTCAAAATCATAGTTTATTTTACTTTGTCAGCCAACTGTTGAGCATGGACTCTATATCGTTCAACTTCCTCAACACATGTTGATCAACACAACCTTTCTTTTACCTCTCTTGCCATTGGTGGAACTGTTTGATCCATATGAGCCATCCATGCTTGATTCTCTTCCAAAATCTTCTTTTTCATACACACTCCAGTCACACGTTCCATCTTGAAGTATGATCAGCCCTGACTCCTTTGAGTTGCTAGGTCCAGCTGATTCATTGGTGGCTGGTGGGGATGCATTGATCAGTTGAGATTGTTTGTGCAGAGGTCTTTGAGAATTTGATTGTTGATGAGGTTGAATCTGATGTTGCTGATGCTGCTGATGTTGTCTCATCTCTGGATATGACTGTTGATTGCATTCTCTTGAGAAATACCCATAGAGATTGCATTTGAAGCATCTTACCTTTGATTTGTCAACGCCAATCTTTGATGTTTTACTTGCTGAAGCCAAGTTCTTATTTCTCCTGAGATATTGCTTTGCTCTATAAGCAATCATGGCCATCTGCCATTGTAGATACATTTCTTCCACTACATCAGGAGGTAGTTCTTCTAAGTCTTGTTGGCAGATATTTGCTGACGTTAGAGAGCTTCCCAGATATGCTTGAAAACTGGAACTAAAAGCTGCGAAGGCCGCTCTTTGTTCTTCAGAGTCCAATATCACAGTAATTGGTTCTGATTAATTGGCTGAATGTGAAGAATTAGCTGTTGCTGCAGTTGTATCTTGTCGATCAGCAGTTCTTCCTTTATACTTTTGATTCTTATCTTGAGATGATTTCTTTGAGGGTTTAGAAGCATAAAAGCTAACTTCCTCCTCATCATCACTCCTAGCACAAGAGTTATCACTTTCATTGTTTGAAATAAATGCACTTCCAACATTATTTGTTTCTTTGAAGTGATAGGGTTAGACATGAGTTCTCACACTCTTGTTTCTTGATTTTTCGTCCATTTCAAGAGCTTCCACTTTTGCAACCATAGTATCTAGACCAGTTGATTTCAGATCTATAGTGTTCTTGAAAATGGATACAGTTTGCTTCCAACTTTCTGGAAAAGTGTGGAGCATTTTCTTGTTTAATTCCTCACTGGTATACTTCAACTCCAGAATATTCATCTGAGTTACCAACTGCATGAATCTATGAAGTTGTTGAGGAATTGATTCACCCTCAATATGATGAAATGTTTCATATTGCGACCTGAGGGTGTCTCTCCTTATGCTTCTTATCTCATCATTCCCTTCACAGAGACTATGAAGTATCTTCCATAAGGAGTGTGCTGTTTTGTAGTTCTCACACCTGATCAATATATCTTCATGTAAAGCTATACTAAGCAAACTATATGCTTTGATATCAACTTTGACCTTTTTGACATCATCAGGTGATAGATCTTTGGTACTGATTGGTTGATTTTTGTCATTATTATCCGGCCCAAGAGTGGGTGGAATATAAGACCTTCAGTAATGGATACCCATAAGTCAGAATCAGTATAGTTTACATGATTCCTAAACTTGGTTTTCCATGATTTGAAGTCTGCTTTTGTTTCCAACTTCGGAGGTTGGTAAGATGATCCACTGATGTTGCTCATGATGTTAATTGATGAGAATAATTAACAAGATCTGCTATTCAATTGATTTGAATATAGATACAAGTTAATTAAATCGATTGCGGTTAAACGACAGCCGTAGATCTAATCAGTAAGAACAGACAAATCTACGAAATTAAAATCAATTAAACACAACTGACACTATAGATCAATCGATCTAAATCAATGAGCACTTGGCTCTGATACCACCTGTGAATCCAAGGATCGCAAACAGGAATTATCAGTGTCGGTTGATGGCAAGTCAACGTTTGCGTAATCAGCGTTGATTTGGTTTAATTGTTTGAAATAACTTTCAATATCAATAAATGTTCAATAACACACGTAACAAAACACAATTAATGATTAATCAGTATTTCATTAGAACATGTTAATGATGACAAATATAATGAATGAATGATATCAAAGAATGTTATGATGTGACGGCTGCTAGGGTTTGATTGAGAGACTTTGAAGTGATTGTCGTATTGCTATTACTGTTGTCGATCAATCAATCGTCTAACACAATTGTTGTTGAATTGAAACCTAGGATCCATATATATAGACAATGATGTTTTAATTATAGGAAACACCGGATCTCTTGGGATTTGATTTGTTTCAGTTAAGGAATCATCGGATTTTTCGGGATTCGCATAACTGCCTTGTTGACTTGTTGACTCGTAACACTTGTATTATACAAGTGTTTGGACTCCGCAGGAACATTGTCTTCCGTAGATGATTTGTTCTTCCGCAGAAGTCTTGTTCTTCCGAAGCAATCTTGTTCTTCCGAAGCAGTCTTGTTCTTCCAAAGCAGTCTTGTTCTTCCAAAGGAATCTTGTTCTTCACTTTTGGTTGTTCATCCGCAGAGGATCTTCGGATGTATAGTTAATTGTAAGAAATATATCTACGGAAGAACAAAATGTTCATCCGTAGATGTTTCTTACACTTGGTCAATTTCATAAATTGACCAAGTATAATGTTTGTACCTGCAACCATACATTAATCAACACACACATAAATGGGTTAACCTATATATTTAATTCATACACAATAATGAATTACAAACATTCATTATAGATATTAATTCAAGTACTAAGCCTATACATAATGAACTAGATCTACTGATCCTAGACCTAACACGGGCTATTATAGAAGATTCATCCCAGACTTCTCTAAGATAGCTTTCCCATTGACTAAGTTGACCCGTAAGGATGTGAAGTTTGTATGGGGTCAAGATCAAGAGAAGGCTTTTGACGAGCTAAAGGCAAGGCTGACTCAAGCTCCTATCTTGTCATTACCCGAAGGAAGCGAGGACTTGGTGGTCTATTCATATGCTTCTTACTCGGGATTAGGTTGTGTGTTTATGCAGAGAGGAAAGGTTATAGCCTACGCATCCCGACAACTGAAGGTTCATGAAGTTAATTACCCTACTCATGACTTGGAGTTAGCGGCTGTGGTCTTTGCATTGAAGATTTGGAGGCACTACCTATACGGGACGAAGTGCACCATCTTCACCGACCACAAGAGCTTGAAGTACTTCTTCGAGCAGAAAGATTTGAATATGAGGCAGAGGCGATGGTTGGAGCTCATAAAGGATTATGATTGCGAGAGACATTACCATCAGGAAAGGCCAACTAGTGGCAGATGCCCTTAGCCGAAAGGAGAGACCCGAGCCGATTTGGGTGAAGGCTTATCAGTTGATCATGACCTTTAATGTGATGATGCAGGTTAAGGTGATTCAAGATGAGGCCTTGAAGGAAGATCGCCTTAACTCCGAAAGGATGAGAGGTCTAGTCGCGGAGTTGGGTGAAAACACACTTGGTGTTAGAACCCGATTCGGGCGGATGTGGATTCCTCGTTATGGAGATCTACATGGAAAGGTCATGGATGAGGCTCATAAGACTCGATACTCCATTCATCTTGGTGCCACGAAAATGTATCAAGACATGAAGAAAGATTATTGGTGGCCGGGTATGATGCGTGACGTAGTGGAGTGCGTGAGTAAGTGCCTTACTTGCTTGCAAGTGAAGGCGGAGCATCAGAAGCCATACGGGAAGATCCAACCTTTGGATATACCCGAGTGGAAGTGCGAGCATATCACCATGGACTTTATCACAAAGTTACCACGTACCATGAAAGGGTATGATGCCATATGGGTGATAGTTGATCGTTTGACGAAGAGCGCTCACTTCCTACCGATCCATGATACGTATTCCTCCGGGAGACTTGCAGATCTATTCATCAAGGAGATTGTAAGTCGCCATGGTGTACCGGTGTCTATCGTGTAAGATCGTGACACCCGGTTTACATCCAAGTTATGGAAGAGATTTCACGATGCTATAGGAACGAGGTTACATATTAGCACGGCTTATCATCCCTAGACAGATGGTCAGTCAGAAAGGACCATTAAGATGCTAGAAGATATGCTTCGAGCATGCGTCATTATTTTGGAGAAAGTTGGGATGACCACTTACCGTTAGCCAAATTCTCATATAACAATAGCTATTATGCCAGCATTGGCATGCCCCCTTATGAGATGCTATACGGTAGGAGATGTAGAACACCCACTTATTGGGATGATATTGGCCATAAAGAAATAGGGAGCGTCAAAGTGGTCGAGGCTACGACTGAGAAGCTGGAAAGGATCAAAGCCTTTATGAAGGCAGCTAAGGATAGGCAAAAGTTGTATGCCGAAAAACAACGTAGACCGATTGACTTCCAGGTGGGCGACAAGGTTATGTTGAAATTCTCACCTTGGAAAGGTATCATTCGATTTAGGAAGCGGGGCAAGTTGAGCTCGAGATACATAGGGCCTTTCCGAATCATTGCTCGAGTAGGAGATATGGCCTATAGGTTGGAGTTGCCAAATGAGTTAAGTTGAATTCATCCGACATTCCATGTATCTCACTTAAGAAAGTGCTTAGCTTAGGAGGATATGGTGGTGCCACTGGAGGATATTGAAGTGGATGACCAACTCAATTATGTGGAGCAACTAGTGGTGATCATCGATCGCAAAGAGAAGAGGCTAAGGAATAAGGTGGTTCCCTTGGTGCTTGTACAGTGGAAGCACAGGAAGGGATCAGAGTCTACTTGGGAAGTTGAGGAAGAGATGAGGCAGCATTACCCTCAAATATTCAGTGACTAACAGATTTCGAGGACAAAACCTATAAGGGGGTGGACTTGTAACGCTCGGAATAAAGTCGAAGTGAGCCAATTAATAATAATGGGCTTAGCCGGGATTATTTGAAGAAAATAAGTGAGAAATGTGGTATGGACTGAGTAGACCTCGCGGGTTATGTGTTCGGAGAGTTTAAGGTCCCGGGAACGCCCAATATATATAAGCAAATCAGCTTGAGCCACTCTCATTTGCAACTCAACACCCAACTTTTACAGAGAGAGTGTAGAGAGAAAAAGTGGAGAGAAAGTGGTGATTCAAGGCTTGGTTGATCAAGAGATTGAAGATCGGTGTTCGTGGGCATCTAAATTACAAGAAAAGACCAAGAATCCAGGTAAGAAACATCGTTTAATCGTTCCTTTTGGTGTAAACCCGGATTCTAGGGCATGGGGTTTTTGAAAGTGGCAAAGAATTGCACAAAACTCATGTTTTTGTGTAAGAAAACATATAAGAAGATTAGATATAGCTTATTGGGTGATAAACCAAGGATTCGGGTGTAAAAGATTGAAGTTATGGGTCAAAAATGGGTTGGTTCGTAATTTAAGCCCGTTCTGCGAAAGTGGGTGTTCGTCAAGCGAAATTATGTAGTCATCCAGCGAAAGTGGAGAGAAAGTGGTGATTCAAGGCTCGGTTGATCAAGAGATTGAAGATCGGTGTTTGTGGGCTTCCAAACGACAAGAAAAGACCAAGAATCCACGTAATAAACATCGTTTAATCGTTCCTTTTGATGTAAACCTGGATTCTAGGGCTTGGGGTTTTTGAAAGTGGCAAAGAATCGCACAAAACTCACGTTTTTGTGTAAGAAAACATGTAAGAAGCTTAGATATAGCTTATTAGGTGATAAACCAAGGATTTGGTGTAGAAGATTAAAGTTTTGGGGTTCGTAATTTCAGCCCGTTCTGCGAAACTAGGTGATCATCCAGCGAAATTATGTAGTCATCCAGCGAAACTAGGGATCGAAGACATGGTTTTCCAACGAAAGTTGGGCAAAACTGGCAGCGAAACTGGCAGCGAAGATGCCAGCGTAACTGCCAACGAAACTAGCAGCGAAACTGCTAGTGAAATTGCTGATCTTGCAGCGAATTTAACAGCAAAATTAGGCAGAAATTAACTTCTTTGAGTGTTAACTTATCTGCAGGCTGTGTAGTGTGACCCTTGCTTAGAAAGCTTGATTGAGAAGCTACTCATTGGTTCAGGTGAGTTCTAGATCCTCTATTTTAAAGGTTTTAAACTTGTTTAGGGCTAGAAATGCATACCAAATATACTTTTTAGATGACCAATATTTTAAGAGGTTTTAACAGAAAGATTGATTTTTCTATAACAAAATGTGATATACAAAAGTGTTAAGATAAAAAAGATTTCATGCTGACCTGGTAGCGTTGTTGGACCCTTAAAGGATCATACATTCCAATTCAATTGGTGAGTTGATGGTTGTTCTGCTTGTAATCCCACAAGTCCAAGCATCACTGCTAATGAAGACTCTGCAAATAAGACAAGTCCGGCTAACCGCTTTTGCATATGCAGAAGACATAGAACAAATGCTGACAAGTGTTTGTGCTTCCGCATTAACAAATGCTGAGAAGAAATGCTGACAAGTCTTGTACATCTGCATTAACTAATGCGGATGCCCGGCAACAAATGTGCAGAAGTGTTTGCTTATCCGCATTTATCAATGTTGATGACCAAACACTAATGCTGAAGACAAAAGAAGAAATGTTGATCAAGATCAACTCATCCGCATTAGTCAATGCGTATGAACAAAAGAAATGCTGATTAAGACTTAGACTAGTTCTGATGTATAGGTCAGGGGTAGTTTAGTCATTTTGTAAAAGGTATCTTGCCAACCTATAAATAGAATAGAAAACCTTGTATGTGAGGTGACTTTTGATTGACATCATAAACAATCAGAATATTTTGTTCACACGATGTATTGTTACTGTTTAATGCTCAAACCCTAGCATTCATTGTAACCTGTCACCTTCATTAATACAAAAAGCATTTATGAGTATTTATTGCATTCAATGTTCATTGGTTGTTTGATTCCGCCATAGAATCATTGACTCAATCATCATATTCGGTCCTTGTGAGAATACCAATCTCACACCTAGTCAATTGGTATTAGAGCTTTGGCTCTCGGTTCTTCTTAAGATCTGCCAAGATCTAAGCTGAACTCGATCGATCTGGTGATTGAGTTGCTGATAGAGTGTTCGACTACCTCTACTTAACATACAAGTTGAAATACTACAGAAACTCTAAGACAGTCACTGTTCATCCGTACACATCTTCAAGAACAAATCTGTAAATAGTAACTCAAACCTTAAAACCAACAGAAAATTACAAAACATCAGCAGATCTTAATTCTTAAGCTTGTTCTAGACTATTTGGACTAATTGGACTTAACAATCATTCTAATTATTATTCTAAGAAGTTAAAAATAGCTTATTAAAATAGATTCACATAATTTCTCTGTACTTGGTCACACTCCAAAACCTCCTATGCTTAAACATAAATTTCAGTTTAAGCAATGGAAAATCAGATTCATGAACTATATTACAGGTGTAGATCCTGACTATTGGATTTCAATATGCAAAGGGCCTCACATTCCTGTGACACTTTCTGCTGATCAGGCTGCACTTTCCAAAACCACAAGAATACCCATTGAAGATCTCACTCTTGATGATGATGACTACAAGAAGATAAAGGTTGATCTAAAAGTTTACTCTATATTCACTCAAGCACTGAAAATGGATGTGCTAAAAAGGCTTGAAAAGTATGGAACTGCTAAAGCTGTATGGGATGCATTGCTGATAATGTGTGAAGGAAGCAATGAAGTGGCTGAAATTAACAAGGCAAACTTGTTAATCAATATGAAACCTTTCATCACTCCAAGGGGGAATCCATCTCTAAACAGTTACATAGATTTATGCAACTAGTGAATGATTTAGAGATCATAGGAGTGACATACAAAGTCAAAGAACTAAACAAGAAGATGCTTCACAGCCTTCCAGAAAGTTGGAAACAAAATATCACAATGCTGAAAAACACTCTTGATCTAGAGAGTACCACCTTGGATATCATGATTGCCAAAGTAGAAGCTCTTGAATTGGATGAAAGGAGCAGGAACCTTGGTGGACCTCGAGTTATTGAAGCTTACAAATTTCCATCTGACACTCACTCTGTGGAAAATGCATTCATCACTGAGGATGATGATTTTCTCTCCTAAAGAGATCAAGTGAAGACAACCGATTTCTTTGTAGCACCAACACCAAGCAAGCCATCAACATCATCTCAACCAACAGGGTTTACTGCCTCTCCCTCAACTACACATGAAGACCCTAGATCAGAAGAGGAAAAGGCAGCTTACAATGCATTTGTTGCTAGTTTTGAAGCTTACCTGGGAGGTAGACTCACTTCTGCTCATTTGATTCAAGAAGATTTGGAAGAAATGGATCGAAATGATGTGGAAGAAATCGATCTGCAATGGCAAATGGCTATGATAGCAATAAGAGCCAAGAAGTTCTTTAGGAAAGGGAGAAAGCTTAGTCTAAATGAAAACACCAAACTTGGATATGACAAATCCAAGGTAAAGTGTTTCAACTGTGGTGTAACTGGTCACTTCTCCAGAGAGTGCAATGCTCCTAGAAGAAACAATAACTCCTTCCAAAGAAACTCTCAGGGTCAGTCATCTCCACAACTACGCACAAGATTTCACTCCAACAATCAACAACAACAGTATCATCACCAACAATCACAACATCAGCAACCTTATCAAAGTCAACCACTACTGACAAATCAAACACATGGAACCAGTCAGGAATATACAAATGCTCTTGTCATTAGACAAGATGGAGTGTGATTGGAGTTTGTATGCAGAGGAAGTAAAACCTCAGTTTCAGAATCATGCACTCATGGCTCACATCAACGATGGTCCAACTCCTATCCCATCTGAGGTAAAATCCAACGTTTGTAGTGGTAAGTGTATTTTTGATCTGCAAGGTTATCATGAGCATAATGATAAGCTGGCTGCTAAAATAAAAGAAGAAAAAGTCAAGTCAGAGATGCTCAAAAGATAAATTAAAGGCTTTGAAATAAAAATCAAATCTCTCATCTCTGACATTGAAAATTGCATGGTGAAAAGTACACTCTTGCAGCTGAGAATGAGCAACTGATTGAAAAGTTAGCTCAATCAAAAGCTGAGCAATCACTTACTGAAATGAAACTTGAAAAGTTTCAAACATCTTCAATCTAGCTGCAAGAGATGCTAGACTCACAGAAGGATCCCAAGGATACGACTGGGATTGGATATAATTCTTGTCAATGATAACTACATTGTCATGCCTGAATCTGTCACACTCAAACAGGAAAATGAACCTATCACTATTGAACCAAAATCAATAGTAAAACAAGTAACTAATCCTCATAACAAACCAGATGTGTATATTAGAACAAATGAGGAGAAAATTAAACTAGGTCACCCAATTAAAATTAAGGAGTGTTTAGACAAGACAGTGAATGTTATCAAACCAACAAGCCCAATCAAAGTCATCGTCCCATTTGTGAAATTTATACCTGTAATTTCAAAAGAAAAGAAGAAAACTGTGGCTTCAATGAAACCTTTTGCTAAAAGCAGTTTTGATTATGAGATTAAGTCTCCAAAAAATTCAAGCAAATCAGACAAAGTTTCACTGACAAAGCAAAACAAGACTTTTGTGGTGTCAAAAACAAAAATCAATTCAGATCCCCCATCCTTAAAATTTAAACATGGAGTTGGTTTTGACATTTGT
Source organism: Flaveria ramosissima (assembly GCA_025215565.1). NCBI lineage: Eukaryota > Viridiplantae > Streptophyta > Magnoliopsida > Asterales > Asteraceae > Flaveria > Flaveria ramosissima. The sequence continues at coordinate 44,731,715 of CM046031.1, read as the reverse complement.
AACAGAGACCATGTGAACCAATTACAAACAGAAGTAAGAAGAAGGGTAAGGAAGCAAAAACAATTCAAAAAAGACAGACCTGGTAGTGTTGTGAAACTGTTGGGTATTCCACCTTTGAAGAAATTGAAGATTTCCAATATTATTGAAGTTGAAGACTTGAAGAACAAAAGCAACAAAAATTATTAGTCTAGGTTTTATTTTGTAATTACTGTAATTGCTAGACTAGTATAAATATTAACATATATCATCATTGTAAAGGTGAATAATTCTCCACCAAGTGTGGGAATTAGTTCCATCACCCACAACATCATATCATCATTCTTCATGGATAATGATTTCATCATCAAATCAATAAACATCAATCATTAAACACTTTTTGTGTTCATCATTATTATTATTTTAGCATCGAATCATCAAGTTTTGTTATTATCAATATGAATAATAAGATTCAAGCTCATCGATCCCATTCATAACGGGAACACACAATTGGTATCAGAGCTGGAGTTGATGGATTAATATTGATTTGGATGAGATTTCATGGTTAGATTACTAAAATTATTGATTGAACCGAATCAATGATTGGTGCGCACGGCTGCGTAATCAACATTAATGTTTGCGGTCAATCGAAACATTATAACCTTTGGTGCGCACGGCTCATCAATAAATGGTCAATCAAAGCTGCCGTAGGTGTCTTTTGCGATTGGAAGAGGGCTGCCGATTAGGGCTGCTTGCAAACCAAGTGTGGCTGCCGAAGTGGGACTGCAAATTAGGGTTTGCGGCTGCCGAAGTGGAGCTGCAAATTAGGGTTTGTGGCTGCAGAAGTGGGACTGCAAATTAGGGTTTACGGCTGCCAAATGGGCTGCCAATTAGGGTTGCATAAGGGGCTGCCGTAGGCAGCTTGTGTCGAATGGAATGGGCTGCCATATGTAGTCTTCTTGGCCGAATTAGGTTTGCAAACTAGGGTTGCAAATGGGCTCATGAAAACAATTGGGTTTGTTATGTGGGCTCCATCATTAAAACAAAAAGAAAAGGTGGACTCGGGTTTATTTTTTTGGGACGCCAACATCAAAAAGAAAAGATGGACTAGGGTTTTAGCTTAAAGCCATGAAAGCAAGCTATAACCACAAAACAAAAAAAATGGTTGTTCTAAAGTTTTGAAGATCTCTCTTCCGCATCAACAACATTCTTGACTTTGGACAACTATTCAACAAAAACAAGATCAAGCTTCAATTCACATCGGAAATCTACAATTTAGGGGGAGTATTGTTGGGTATTCCACCTTTGAAGAAATTGAAGATTTCCAATATTATTGAAGTTGAAGACTTGAAGAATAAAAGCAACAAAAATATTAGTCATTGTAAAGGTGAATAATTCTGTAATTGTTGTAATTGCTAGACTAGTATAAATATTAACATATATCATCATTGTAAAGGTGAATAATTCTCCACCAAGTGTGGGAATTAGTTCCATCACCAATAACTTGATATCATCATTCTTCATGGATGATGATTTCATCATCAAATCAATAAACATCAATCATTAAACACTTTTTGTGTTCATCATTATTATTATTTTAGCATCGAATCATCAAGTTTTGTTATTATCAATATGAATCCTAAGATCCAAGCTCATCGATCCCGTTCATAACGGGAACACACAGAAACAAACTACTAAAAGGGCTGATCTTGCTTCCTCACCAAAGTCAAAGGTTGAGACTCAGTTGAAGATAGGTAAACCTACTGAGTCCTCAACATCAAGGTCAGCTTCAAGAGACAATCACTTGTATTGTGATGTGTGTGAAATATCTAATCATAGTGCAGATAAGTGTTATTTCAATCAATACTGCTCTATCTGTGACAAAAACAATCATTCCACCAAAAACTGCTATTTCAATAAATATTGTTTAGTCGGTTATATGACCAGCCACAATACATCTGACTGTTACTTCAAACAAAAAGGGTTGAGAATTCCATAAAACAAACCCATCTCACCAATGTCATTTGTGAAACCCAAGATCAGAAGTCATTTTCATAATAATCAACCAAAAATGATGTTTAATAATAAAAAATGGGTTAGATTTGTTCAAAGAAATATGGACCAAAGGTTTCAATATTCTTCTGATTCTTCAGATGAAATTGATGAGTTGAAACAAACAAAATATCATCTGAAATCTCCCAGAACTCCTTCCTCTAAGTCACAGTTTAGAGGAAAATATCAAGAAGTTACCATTATGGATAGGAACGGTAAACCCAAGACCATCATGGCTTGGGTTTCACATTCTAGTTAGTTCATTTGTGCTTGCAGGGTCATTCATACAGGTCCAACAGCTTATGCTATATGGACAGTGGATGCTCCTGACACATGACTGGATATTGTTCCATCCTTCATGAATTTAAGCATATACAAAGAATACTGTAGCATTCGGAGGAGATTCACAAGGTGGCAGAATCACTGGTGAAGGATCTGTGACTAATGGGGTGCTGAGCTTTGACAGAGTGAACTATTGTGAACAACTGAATTTCAATCTACTCAGCGTGTCTCAGATCTGTGACAATAAATATTCAACTCACTTCACTGACACTCATTACTACATTCCAAAACCGGGATTTCAAATTCCTGAAGAATGGGTTGTCTTGAAGACCTCGAGGAAGAATAACACATATGTCTTAAACCAAAATTCTGCCATCCCAAAAGAATAAACATGTCTTCTGTCAAAAGCATCTTTTGATGAGTCACAGCTTTGGCACAGACGTTTGGGACACACCAATTTCAAAAACATGTTATTGGTTTACCCCAATAGGAATTTCATTTTATTGATCACTATTCTGCGTGTCTTCAAGGGAAACAACATAAGTCTTCCCACAAGCCAAAGCTGGTGAACACAAACAATTCTCCATTGAAGCTACTTCATATGTATCTGTTTGGTCCAACTCATGTTATGAGTATTTGAAAGAAACAGTATTGTTTGGTGATCAATGATGACTTTTCAAGATTTACAGGGGTTTTCTTTTTACTTCATAAAAACGAAGCGTCCCAAATAATAAAAGATTTTATCACAAAAATTGAAAATCAACTTGATCATAAGGTCAAATAATCAAAAGTGATAATGGGACAAAATTTAAGAATGAAGATATGAGTTCGTTTTGTACAACCAAAGGCATTGCTCATCAATTTAGTGCAGCTAGAACTCCTCAACAAAATAGGGTACCTGAAAGGAGGAATATAACACTAATTGAAGCAGCAAGAACAATGCTAGCCGATGCTAAACTGCCAATAACCTTTTGGGCAGAAGCTGTTAACACATCGTGCTTTGTGCAAAATAGAACCCTAATTGTAAAAGAAAGCAATAAGACTCCATATGAACTACTTTTTCACAGAAAACTATTTATTGGATTTTTCAAGTCATTTGGTAGTCTTGTCTCAATATTAAACACCCAAGACTATTTGGGAAAATTTTCATCTAAGTTTGATGAAGGATTCTTTATAGGTTATTCTTCTGTTTCAAAGGCTTACAGAGTGTTTAATCCTAGATTAAACATTATTGATAAATCAACAAATGTTCAATTCAAGGAACATACATTTCCCAAATCTACAAATGGTCCCGACTGGTTATTTGATATTGACTCATTTACAAAATCTTTTGATCAATTCCACGTGTCTGATGCAAGAAATATACGTTCAGCTGAACCTTCCTAAGGTGTAGAAAGAAGAGATGACTTTCTAATGATTCCTTCTACCTCTACTGAGCAACTGAATGAAGATGTTCCACTACAAGCTGATCCTGTCAGACAATCATCTCAAGATCAAAGTGTTTCAACTGAAACTGGTCCCAGCTTGTTACCATCACCATCAGAAGACCCATCGACTGAAGTCAGAAATCAAGATCAAGCTACACCTCCAGTTGAAAACAAAAGAACCTCTAATGATGGAAGCAATCAAAGTGCTGCTAATGCTAAAGCAGTCACTGAATCAGATTCTGATTATCTTCATAACTCCCCAACAATAAAACATGAAGGTGCTTCTCACCAAGATGATCTGAATGTCTCCAATCTTGATGTAACCATTGCTGGTGACTCAATTCCAACCACCATAATACACTAGAATCATCCAGTAGAAAGCATTATTGATGAATTTAATGAACGGGTAACAAGAAGCAAGTCAAGTATTGCCAACATCTGTTTGTTTTCATGCTTTCTGTGTCAAACAGTACCCAAAAATATCAAAGAGGCTCTCCAAGATAACATTTGGTTTGATGCAATGCATGAAGAATTGCTACATTTCAAAAAGCAAGAAGTATGGCAACTGGTAGATCTTCCCTAAGGTCAATATCCTATAGGTACCAAATGGCTGCACAGAAACAAAACGGATGATAGAGGGATTGTCATCAGAAATAAAGCAAGACTAGTGGCACAGGGATATACACAAGAAGGAATTGATTATGACGAAGTGTTTGCACCTGTTGCCAGATTAGAAGCACTAAGAATCTTTCTTGCATATTCAGCATCCATGAAGTTTACTATTTATCAAATGGATGTGAAGTGTGTTTTCCTTTATGGAAAGATTGATGAAGAAGTCTATGTGAGTCAACCACCCGGTTTTGAAGATCCTAATTTCCCTCATAGAGTGTACAAGCTTGACAAAGCCTTGTATGATCTTCACCAAGCTCCAAGAAAGTGGTATGAGACTCTATCATCTTTCCTTCTTGAAGATGGATATGAAAGAGGAAAGATTGATCAGACTCTCTTCAGAAAGAGAAGAGGAAGAGACATGTTGCTGGTCCAGATCTACGTGGATGATATCATTTTTGGCTCAACAAACAAGCTACTCTGTAAAGATTTTGAAGACCTTATGCATTTAAAGTTTCAAATTAGTGCAATGGCGGAACTTATATTCTTTTTGGGAGTGCAAGTCAAGCAGACTGCAGATGGAATCTTCATCAATCAATCAAAATATGTAAAAACAATGTTGAAGAAATTCCACCTTGCTGACTGTCAGTCTATCAGAACGCCTGTTGATACTAAAGTGAAGATAGGTCCAGATCCAGAAGGCAAATCAGTGGATCAGACTCACTATCGATCCATGATTGGTTCACTTATGTATCTAACAGCGAGTAGGCATGACATTATGTTTGGTGTTTGTGTGTGTGCCAGATATCAAGCTGATCCTAAGGAATCACATGTAAATGCTGTCAAAAGGATATTCAGATATCTTAAGGGCAAGCATGCTCTTGGATTATGGTATCAAAGGAAGGAGATTTCAATCTCTATGCCTACACTTAGGTCCTGTTTGACTGGTCTGACCACACGTCTGACCACTGACTGGCTGACCAGGTCAGCCAGTCAGTGCGTTTGTTGCAGCTGATCGGGACATCTGACCCAGAAAATTGGTATGACCCAGTCCTCTATTTTAACATATCTGACCCGGACATTTCTTCTCCACAATAGGCCGCCTCCCCCTCCCCCCCCGTCGCATTCCCATCCGGCGCACTCCCAGCCGGCTGCTGCCTCCCATCCGCCGCCATCCCCCCCCCCCCCGCCCCCGCCAGTTTCCTCCTGCCGCCTTTCCTCCCGCCATTCACCGCCGCCCTCACCCCCATCCCCCCCGTTGCACTCCTATCCGGCGCACTCCCTCCAGCCGGCTGCTGCCTCCCATCCGCCGCCCCCCCCCCCCCCCCCCCCCCCCCCCCCCCCCCCCGGTTTCCCTCCTGCCGCGTTTCTCTTGCCGTTCACCGCCGCCCTTCCCCGCCATGTTTGTTGTTACGATCTTATGACTAGGTCAGCTTTGTTGTTACGATCAAACAGCCAAGGTTCAGTCTGATGTAAACTCAGTCAGAACTTCTGACTGGGTCAGCTTCTAACTCAGTCAGCTCATACTAGGTCAGCACAATCAAAGCCTCTTACAGTGATTATGGGGGATGCAACTTCAATAGAAAGTCCATATCTGGCAGATGTCAAATTCTTGGTCCCAGACTAGTCTCCTGGCAATGCAAGAAGCAAAAAAACATATTTGTTTCAACAGCAGAAGCTGAGTACATTGAAGCATCAGCTTGTTGCTCTCAAATTCTCTGGTTTCAAAACCAGATGCTTGATTATGGTTTTAACTTCTTGCATACTCCAATTCACATTGACAACACAGCAGCTGTTTTTATTACGAATAACGCAGTTCAGCACTCAAAAACAAAACTTATTGAAATTAGATATCATTTTTTGAGAGAATGTGCTGAAAAAGGGTTAATTAAATTGATTCAAGTTTAGTTGATTTATTCACCAAGGCATTTGAACCTAGTAGGTTTGAATATCTAGTTCAGTAAATTTGCATGATTAACCTTGAATAAAATTAAAAACATCAAAAACAATTTCAAAATTTAGAAAATCACAAAAAGAAATCAATTTTGACGAAAAAATGATGAAACTTACGAGAAATTATATAATTACAATCGTGATATCATTCACTGTGCTTAAATTCAAATCTTGAAAGACTGACATGACTTACCTGATATATGGGTAGGCTCAACTTGGAAAAGAAGATACATGCTTTGTGAATTAAAAACTTATTTAATTGTTAAACACTCATCTCAGAGTACAGGTATGCATTGGCTTATTCAATTGTATGTATGTGTAGTAACCTAAACACACCAGGTAATGATATTCTATGAATCTCCTTCACAAACATCAGTTTCTTCTCTGTTTTGCTGAGCAAAGACCTGAAAAAACAAGCACTAAGTGCTGATGTAATGATCCAAAAGATTCCCAATAAGGAACATATCCAAATTGGATGAACCAACAAAAGAATACATCCCTTGTCAATAAACAAAAAGAATCCCATTATGGATCAACCTTCCAAAGTAAAGTGAAAAAGAATCCTAATGAGGATCATATCATGAAAAGGATCACAGTAAAAGATTCCCAATGAGGATCAGCGAAAATGAGATCTCATACCTTAAATGACCTAGTCAAGAAAGTTGTGAAAAAATTCTACCATGCATTACATGAGAATGGTTGATCATACCATGCTTTTGTGTGTGAGGTACATGTTGAATAATCAAAACAACCAAAGCATGATAAATATCACATGCATTAAAATATTAACCAGGTATGAGTTTAAGAGGACAAACATACCTTCAATCAATAAGTTCATAAACATATCTATGTTACTAACAATAAGAGTGCATAGGTGTAATGAAAGATTGATATGATCCCAACAAAAGGTATACTTCCTCTTCATGTGTAAATCAAAAAACAAAAACATCAAAAATATTTCATGTTCAAAAGTTTTAAATCTTTAAAGTTTCTATCTAATTATAGATATAAACTTTAAGGGGAGTAATTTAAAATTTTGATCAGTTTGTATAAATATTTACTCTTTTAAAACCTTTAAAACAAATTAAAAAGGAACTGACTATGTTGGTGCAGAAGTTATATTATAGTATCTCAGCTTATGCATATTCATGGAAGCATAAGAAGACCAAGATCAATCAGAAAAGGGAAACTTCTATTAATTCTGATATACAAGTCAATCCAAGCAAGAATTTACAACCCCATCAACAGTCAACAACTTCATAAATCACAAGTCAATCAGAGACAAGTCTTCATAACAAGAAAGAAAAGTTATAAAATCAAAAATAATATGTCTTTAGAAACATTAAGTTTTGATTCAAGTTCAAAATTTTATGTGGGTAAGTGCATTGGTTAATGCGGGTGAAGGTAACCCATGCATATAACCAATGCGGGTAACTGTTTATGTCATTTAAAACAAAGTGAAACTAATGCGGACAAGGACTTCACCCTACCGCATTCGTGTCAAACAAGTATACATAAAAAGTTTGAAGTGCTAAAAACTTATGTGGACAAAAGTGTCCAACTGCATTTGTCTATGTAGTAAACTTTTGTACTGCCGCATTTATTTTTACTCATCCGCATTTCATGAATGTGTGACATCAACACTTTTTATGGGTATCAAAAACGAATAAAAAAGTGTTTAATCTCTTCTGTCATGATGATAAAAAGTCAAGAAATGCAGACAACTTTTGTTCGGCTACATTTGTTGAAGTAAATGTGGATAAAGGAATTTTACTCTACCGCATTTGTTATAGTGAACAAATGCGTACTAACTTTGCTCAGCCGCATTTGTATCAGTGAACAAATGCGTAACTAACTTTATTCAACCGCATTTGTTACAGTGAACAAATGTTGAGTAACTTTGTTCAACCGTATTTGCTACAGTGAACAAATGCTCTCAAGTTTTTCACTTCCGCATTTGTAACAGTACACAAATACGGATGAACAACATTCTTCCACATTTGTTACAGTGAATTTAAAAATTGACCGCATTGTTCTGAAACATGTAACAATTTGTAAAAGACATTAGTTGACTATTTAAAGCCATTTCAAAAGGTCATTTAATACTTTTCAAATTTGAGAGACTTTAAAGTGCGACGAGCGAAACTCATTGTTCCTTATCAATCATCATCACCATCAACAAACCTGTGTTCTACGTATCATCTCATCTGATTAGTCATCGCGTTCGATTCACAACAATAATAGTATCGAACGAAAGGTGAAAATCTTTAAATTTTGTGACCTAAATTGTGTGACCTAAAATCGGATTTTTTGAACTAATGATGAACTTAGAACCCTAGGTCAGGAAAGGAAACTCAAAATCAGACTTGAATATAGACATGATAATCATTTTCGACTACAATGAATATGTTAACTAAGAAGAATAACAACCAACAAGTGAATTTCAAAGTTATGTTCATCGTATGAACAGAGTATAACAAAATATGGAAATGTTGAAATCAAATCTTGAATCTAAGAGTTGGAAAGAGGTTAAAAACAACAAATATAATCTCCCAAAACATGAAAAGCAAAATAATAACAATTATTCATGATAACAAAAAACTTAGGAATGATTCCTATGGAACAGTACCTGTAAACAGTCAATTTTGACCATCAAAAGTCAAACTGAAAAAGTTTACTTGATGTATGCTTTACAATCTGATAAGTGTTATCATATCAACTAATTCATATGCCTCCAATGCAGGGTACATGGAAAATCTCACCTGGAACAAGCTCCATAATGTCAGCGGCTATCTTGACCCTGATGTACCCAAGGCAGAAGGTCTTAGAGACATGATCAGATTTATATCCACTACTAGAGTTGCTCATGCAATCACAGTTAGACCAGTCATTTATGATAGAGATAGAGGGTGTAAGGAATCTGTCTGCAAGAATCTCTGATGATCACACATTGGCCATCACTGAACAAACTATGAGGCAGTGTCTGTAGTTTGGTGATGATGCTAACACTCCCTTAGAGCTTGAAGATGATGAAATCACTACATTCTTTGCCAACATTGGATATGAGGGAGGATATGAAGGCAAGTAGATTGTAAAAGGATTGGTTGATTTGCAATGGAGGTTCCTCATTCATCTCTACCAACATTGTTTGTCAAAAAGGAAGACTGGATGGAATGACATTCCAATGACTACTTCATCTGCCATATGTGCTTTGTGCACCAACAGGCCATTTAACATGTCTGCCTATGTGTTCAATGGTCTGATATAAAACATTCAGGAAGGGAGAAGACATATGTTCCTAATGTATCCAAGGTTCTTAAATGTCTCATTAATGAAACATTTCCTGACATTGCACCTGAAGGACCTGTGCTGGATATTCCTCATTATAATGCCAAGTCATACAAGTACATCAAGAAAAGAGATCCTAGGAATTTCTACAGTGGAGTCTTCGTTCCTTTGTTACCTTGGATGCTTCAACAGATTAATCCAGAAGAACATGGTGAAGAGCAAGAGGCTCCTGTTGATGAGCCAATTCAAGAAGAAGAACCAGCTGCTCATGATCAGCAAACTACTGATGAGCAAGTTGGTGAAAGGGATGAAGGACAGAGGTTAGTGTCACCCCAGGTTGATGTAGGGGGTGATCTTCACACTGGGCCATCTGTTCATGAAGCTGATATAGCCTCACCTTTCATGCCCTCAGCTATCCCATCACCACAAAGACTACCAATCCCATTACCACAATTACAACCTATCATCTCTCCACATATATCACCTATACACTCACCTCATGTTTCACCGATCCATCATTCACCTGAATCTCCTGTACAGTCATCCCCTGCTTCTACTGAGCCTGTTGAGTATGGTGACTCTACCAGCTCTTCAGAGGAATCAAAATCATCATCTGATGATGATGATCATCATAGACAGATGCCTGTTAGGCAAGCTATTTCAGAGGTTGCTCCTTCTGAAAGTTATGTAGAATCTGGAGTCAACAAACCTGATGAGAAAGATGAGTTAATTTCTAAACTAATGCAAAAGGTAGCCAAGAAGGAAAAACTACTCAACAGAAGATCTAGTATAATTCAAGACAGACTTTTGGAGCTAGATGAAAAGGAGAATGAATTAAAAGAGATGAAAGAGAAATATAAGGCTGAAAAGAACGAAAAAGATAAAGAGATTGAAAAGTTAAAGGCTGCTCTTCAAGAATCCAGAGATGAAATAAGTGGTCATGTGGACACTTTAGCTATTCAAAGTATTGCTATGGAAGAACAAGAAGGATTGATTGAAGAACAAGCTGACATCATTATTAAATTGTAGAACCAGGTTGAAAGCCTAAAAAATAGAGTATCTGAACTGGAACTGCTTGTTGAAATCAAAAGAGAAGCTGAAGCAGAGTTGAGAAAGATGATAAGAAAATAAAAAAGTATTAGTGAAAAAGAAGCTGCTTCCGAGAGCTCATCAGGAGAGAGTAGTAATGACTCTCCTTTTGCTAAAACGATGAGATTCTTTAAGACTGGGAAGGGAGAAGAAACAAGTGAGACAAAGTATGATGAGACTAGTTTGGAAATGGTCGACTATTCAGAGAAAACAGCTGATATGAGCACTGAAGAGACAGAATTCAATGATATGATTAAAGCTCTTGATAGCATAAAACTGAAGAATTTATTATTGATGATGACTTTTGGGACTTCATAGTTGAGCAGAGGACTGTTGCTGAACCTATAGTTATCATTCCTCAATCCCGAGTTCCCCTTGAGAAGGAATTGAGCATGCAACTAGTGCCTGCTATATCACTCACTAAAGAACAAAAGGAGCTGATTAAAAGACTATGTAAAGAGCAAGAGGACAAAGAAGAATCAGCTGCTGCCATTCATGAACCAGAACTGTCAAAGGCTGGAAAATTGCCTCAAGAAGCTGAACAGCCTGAAACCTCCTCTGGTCCATCAATGAAAACATATACAAGGAGGAGGAAGTATTTATCAAAGAAGGCTAAGGGAAAAAGGCCAATAGTAGAAGAAGAACCAAGCAAGAAAAGTAAAAAGGATGATCCCAGAAGCCTTGCAGTTATTTCTGAATTCTTAGAAGAACATGAGCAGGCTGAAGCTCAACTGAAAGAAAAGGCTGACTTTGTAGACCTTGAAGAGGGAGAAATTGAGGGTGGCTATGTGGTTGATGAACCAATAGCAGTTGATAGCCCTATACAGGAGGAAAAATCAGTTCAAGACATGGTAGAAAAGGCACAAACTAATGATCTGATGGTAAAAGCCATGTTCCTAATCAATCATGGATATGACCCAGATGAAGTGTTTGGTATGACTTATGAGGGAATGAAGGCAAAAGAAGAAAAACTGAACAAGCTGTTGGACCCCACCTATGAGACTGAGTATGAGAATACTCTTTCTCCCAAAGCTTCACTGCCCAAGTTATCCACCATGAAAAAGCAGACATGTACTCCTCACTCATTGTATCCTGATGCCTACAACATGTCTGATAGGGAAATGAAGGATTATCTCTCTAGTTAAGGGTTCACAAAGAGAAAACATAGTAACATGAAGACAAATTCACTAAAGGTAGCAAGCGTTAGACTGATTAATGAGAAGAAAGAAAGGCTTAAGAAACTGGAAGAAGAAATTATCAGCAAGAAGCCTAGAACCAGAGTGTCAGCTCAAGACATGCAGCTCACCCACAAAGATCATGACTCTTTGGCGCCTGTTTTACACAAATATCCTGAGTGGTTTGCAGAGCCTTCACAATTGGAACTTCAAGAAGGTCTGACCACTTCAGAGATGATTAAAGGTGTGTCTACTCCCAAAGGCAAGACAGATAAGAAGATTATTGCCTGGAAGTACGACAGTGACTGGAACATGTTTATGGTTAAAAGGATCTCAGGGCTGGTGCAATTCTTTACAGAGTACTCTTCTCTTGTAAATGCCCTGGAGATTCATGACTTGAAGGAACTAGCCAATTTGGAACTGATAAACCATAAGGCTATGTTTAAGGGGTATGAGTTTGAAGGGATTCTCAGAATGTTTAAGAGAACAGACAACTTTAAATCTTTGAAGGCTATCTGCATGAGGAAAGATAGATCCTTCATCAACCCACTTACAAAAAAAAGAAAACAAAACAAGCAGAAGAAGTTGTGTTTCCAGAGCTAAAAGTGACACCAAGTGAGTCCTTAAAGAGAAAGATGGTGTCAGGCACTCATTCCTCCACTCCAATTTCTAATGTTTATTATGATGAAAAGACTTATAAGCTAGTATTTGAGAGAAGATGGGGAGGAAAGGAAGGTGCTGAGATTAGACTGTTTAGTGGATATGTGGTGAGACTTTTAGATGAATTCTATATCCACTACATATACACAAGACACTTTAGAGAGATATCTAATAAGCTGGGAGAAGAAGACATGCACTTCTTTTTAAAGTGCATTAAGATTCAAAAAATGGCATATGATAGAATCAGTGCCAAAAGAGAAAAGAGGAAGAAGAAAAAGACTCCGCTGCAGCTTTGGAATATTATGAAATTAGAGGTAGATGTGGATGGTTATCTCTTGATTCATAGGGATGGACTGTCAACCGTAGCCATCTGGGAGCCTATCTCACTGAGAAAGTCGCCTATTGAAGCCATCTACAATATGAGCCAGATGAAGATTCATGTGCTAAGCAAAGAAAGGATGTCTGAAGCCACTGACTTTGTCAATATGATAAAGGCAATTCTGGATCCATCTATCACTGATCCACTGATCTCCTCTCCTACTGCACAAGACCCAGCGGAATCCTCACAACCTCAACCACCACCAAACCATTGAAGAACATAGGCTGTATAATCCTTAGGGGGAGTATTGTTGGACCCTGAAGGGATCATACATGCCAATTCAATTGGTGAGTTAATGGTTGTTCTGCTGGTAATCCCACAAGTCCAAGCATCACTGCTGATGAAGATTCTACAAAGAAGACAAGTCTGACTAACCGCATTTGTATATGCGAAAGACATAGAACAAATACTGACACATGTTTGTTCTTCCGCATTAATAAATGCGGATAGCCCTAGAAGAAATGCTGACAAGTCTTGTACATCCGCATTAACTAATGCGGATGCCCGGCAACAAATGCGCATCAGTGTTTGCTAATTCGTATTTGTCAATGCTAATGACCAAACACTAATGCAGAAGACAAAAGAAGAAATGCTATGCGGATGAACAAAAGAAATACTAATGAAGGCTTAGACTAGTTTTGATGTATAGGTCAGGGGTAGTTTAGTCATTTTGTAAAAGGCATCTTGCCAGCCTATAAATAGAATAGAAAACTTTGTATGTGAGGTGACTTTTGATTGACATCATAGACAATCTGAATATTTTGTTCACATGGTGTATTGTTACTGTTTAGTGCTCAAACCCTATCATTCATTGTAACTGATCACCTTCATTAATACAAAGAGCATTTATGAGTATTTCTTGCATTCAATGTTCATTGATTGTTTGATTCTGCCATACAACCATTGACTCAATCATCATATTCAGTCCTTGTGAGAATATCAATCTCACCCCTAGTCAAGCGTGTCACACCCTCAAAATCCACGTGCGGAGTTTTACCGCTAGGCGTACGAACAAACCAGAATCACAGTCAATAGTTACACAGAACGACTCTATATGCCAAAATTAAAATAAAATCAACCAAAGTTTAAACTTGAAACTGTGCGGAAGCGTTTTGTAAAACAACCCAAAGAATATAAATGCATACTATGGCAAAACATGCGCCAACCCAAATGAGTAAACATTAACCATTAAAATAATAAAGATGTCTTGAAGACCAAGTCTTAGAATGCAAGGTGAATCCGTGTGGTGTTCCTAAAGGCAAACAAGTTAATGACCTGAGAATAGCATACTATAATGTCAACACAATGGTTGGTGAGTTCAAGAGTGATATTCAATATTAATAATTCGAAAGTGTGAGGACTTTTCCAGGATATCAACACTATATTAATATTATGCACACCTTGAATATATATAAAGCGTTTGTAGTTTACCAGTATGCTATCTCCCCCAAAAGAGATTAAGTAAAGAGTGGGGCATGAACTCACCTGATACGCGTAATAGATACTTAGAGTTTTACTTGACAGACAGAGTGGACAGACAACCTTCAGAGGTTACCTAGATCATATAAGTATATGAGTACGTGCAAACAGAGAACATGTGAAACCCTAAGCACACTACAACCAAAGACTCAAGATTTCAGAAAACAAACACGTTTGACTCAGTTGACCCGTTTGACTTGTTGGTGACTTTATGTGTTGTAAGCCATTCAAGCAATCATACACATATATCATACATGTTGAACATTCAAATGGATCATATGTATGCTATATTATCCAGGTGTATCACTTAGATCATCATACAACCAAGTATCATACAAGTCATGCGAATGTAGAACATTAACATGTCCACTAGTTATAACATAATTAACATGCCACACAAAGATCAAATCACGCACCACATGCCATGTGAAGCCACTCACGACTTCACATCCTAAACCCTGCCAATCCTACTAAGTAGGGGCCTCAGATTCGCACGCGTGTATGATGATCACATTCACATTCATTAACCATGTTCATTGCATTCAACATACACCACAACAATCAATTTCCAGTCCCGAACATGATGTCTTAACTACTAACCAACATCAATATCATACATGATCATCAAAGTCCAAACATCACCCATGATTATCCAAACATCCCATACAACTAAATTAACATGTTCTACCACATTAGAATTCATCCATGAACATACTAACATGCTCCTACTATCCCAAACATATTCAAACTATCACCTTTCAAACTTTGTGCAAATAAAGTTTCCTTTTTGGGAAAGTACATTCCAACATCTATCAAACACTCTATGTATTCATGAATTCATCACAATTATACCATCTCAAGCTCATAACAACATCTAGACATGATCAACAATGCCTAATCATCATAATCCATTAATCATCATGAACAAAAATTTCCACTTTTGGCAAGATATGAACAACAACATTCATTCTAAGATTTCTAGCATTCATATCAACAATCTAGCACCTAGTCATCATCATGAACACATCAACAACATCAATTCATCATTAGATCATTATGTCATGGAAATAAAGTTACTATTATTAGTAACCTATGAACACCAACTTCAATTCATCAATTTCTTGCAAGATCAATGTATCCTAGCATTCATACAACCTACTAATCATCATACATTCATCAAACAATCATCAATCATACATGATCTCATCAATTTCGAATTAGGGTTTGCCTAGAATCAAAGTTCATGATCAATCCATTAAAAACATATCATTCATGCATAATCAACGTTAAACAACATGTATTCAATCCAACTAACATACTAACATCATCAATTAACATCAATTTCGACCCCGTGAACACACATAATCGAATTAAGGTTCGGCCACAAAGAAAATCTCACAAAAACTTGTAAAATCTAACCTTTAAACGTGTGTTAACTTGCAATTAATGATTCCAACGTGTTCTAAGCCTTGAAATCGACCAAAACCGTAGCACAAAGATGGTTTGAAGGCTGAAATTTGAAGTGGAGAGGGTTTGGAATGAAGGTTGCGGCCCCATGGGGTGGTCTCCTAGGGTTTTTAAGTTTTAATTAATTTCATTTTGCATATTTACCATTTAAACCCTTGTGTGTTGGTATTTTATGAAAACTAGACTTTAAACTCTTTGTAAAGTGTTTTTAACTTAATAATATAAAGATATAAACTAATGATAATCATTATATATTTTATCTTTTGTAAGGCCCGTTCCCGGGACGCCTACAGTTGGTCATTCATTGCACATAAAACATATAATTGCATGTATAGTTCATAAAACGTTGCAGCGGAAACATTAAACATCATTTTATCATAAAAAAACTTTTGCAACAAAATACATCGTTGTTCAATTACAAAATATTTGTTGTATTACAATGCAAAAGCATTATGAATATGGATGTCATCCAAAATATGCTGAGTAGTCGCCCCGTGCCATCCTCAACAACTTTACCTGCCAACTGGAAACACATAAAAAGTTAGCGTTGCTGAGTGAGTTCTAGTTTTATAATAAAACATACTTTACTTTCTTTTAAAACCATTCGTTACTTTTGCATGATCACACATCATACGTACGCATAGATAATATCTTTATTATCTTCTTCATTCATTCATTCATTCATTCGTTCCATATAACTTTACTTGCGCATCGGACATCATCCGTACCAATACCATGTGCTACACCCCGATCAGTCTTAGCTACTGGGCTGAAGTCAATAAATGAATAGCTGAGCGTATGCCACAGTACTAAGGGTAAGCGGTAGAGGTTCTACATAAATGGTCGATCACAAAGAAGGACCCGTTATCCAATGCATGCAAGACTTTTCATTTCTTTCCACTTTACGTTACATAATACTTCATTTCATTCATTATCATAATACGTAAAGCCATAGGAAAGATAAAGATACATCATACTAAGGAACATTAACATGCATCAACATCACATCATACACACTATGCATCACACGCACCGCCTTGCCTAACATCACCCATAACGTCATACATATCATCTTCATCAACATGCCCAACATAACGACTATGACCTCGAAAGTCAACTCACACGGGCCTACGGGAATCTCCCGAGTCAAAACCCATAACTTCGCTTTCCCTCGGAGGTCATAAGATAAACGGTTATTCTTTCGGGCGCATGAACCCTACTTGGGTGTATGGACACCCTCCAGTCGCATGGCCTTCAGGGCGACTGAACAGTCAAGCGAATGGGCATCTATGCGAATGGACCCTATGCTAATGAACTATGGGCGAATGGACATCTATGCGAATGGACTCTCAGTCGCATAACTTTCATGCGTATGGCCTTCAGTCGCATGACTTCAGGCGCATGGGCTTTATTCGTATACCCTTCGTGCGAATGAACCTCAGTCGCATGGCCTCCAGGCGCATGGACTTCAGTCGTATAACCTTCGTGCGAATGAACCTCAGTCGCACACTCCTTTAATCGCATACTTTGCAGACACATGAACTTCAGTCGCATGACCATCATGCGTATGGACCTCAGTCACATGGCAATCGTGCGCATGGACCTCAGTCGCACTCCAATCGACCGAATGGCCTCCATTCGCCTTCCAGTCGGTTGCCTAGCCCTAGCTGATGCAGAATGCAGTTCACCCCGACCGCAGCCGACGGGTTTCGGCCTCTAACCCCTTCCAAACCTCTTTTAAGCTCAAATCAACCACCATAAACCTTAGGGAAACATAGCACGACCTCATTCAAGCATAACCAAGCAAGAAATCAAGCCTCAAACGCATCATACACATACATACATGCATAAAAACGGGTTTTTACCCAAAACTCGAAAATAGGTTTTCGGATGTGTTCCAACCCCAAAATCAGTTGAAAACGTGTAAAAGAGGGGTCCTAGAACTCACCTTAACGATCCCGTCAAGTAGAGCTTCGATTTGACCCGCGACACGACGATTTCCATGCTCGAATCCACCCAAACCAAGCTTTTCTCCTTCTCTTCTCCTCTCTTGGCTGAAAATGGGAAGAATGGGGGTGTCTTCCCCCTTTTATACTCCCATTTTTCGAAGTTTCTCTCGTGGGCGAGTTTGTTCCCTCGACTTTGGACTTTATTTCTTTGTTTCTTCTTTCGTCGGCTTCAAAGGAAATTTCCGGGCGTTACAAGTCCACCCCCCTTAAATAGGTTTCGTCCCCGAAACCTGTTACTCCTTAAACAACCATGGACAATGCTGTCTCATCTCTTCTCCGGTTTCCCACGTATGCTCAGATCCCTTTCTGTGCTTCCACTGTACGTGCACAAGTAGAACCACTCTATTACTCAGCCTCTTCTCCTTTCGATCGATGATTGCCACCGGTTGCCCCATCTAATTGAACCGTTCATCTACCTCAATATCATCTAGTGGGACAACCATATCTTCGTCCGCCAAACATTTCATCAGATGAGATACGTGGAATATCGGGTGAATCCCACTTAGTTCCTCTAGTAGCTCCAAGCTATAAGCCACCATTTCCTACTCGAGCCACGACTCAGAAAGGCCCTACGTACCTCGAGCTCAACTTGCCCCGCTTTCTGAACCGAATGATACCTTTCCAAGGTGAGACTCCCAGCATAACTCTATCACCCACCTGGAATTTAATCTGTCAACGTCTCTCATCGGCATACGACTTCTGCCTATCTTTAGGCTTTCTACCTCGTGAACCTTTGACTGTCGGGTGCATAGGCTATAACCTTTCCTTCTAACTTAACACACATCCCAACCCCGATTAGGAAGCATCTGAATAAAACACCAGATCCTCACTCCCATCGGGTAATGATAGAACGGGAGCTTGAATCAGTCTTGCCTTCAATTCATCGAACGCCTTCTCTTGAGCTTGACCCCCATGCAAGTTTCACATCTTTTTGAATCAACTTAGTTAGTGGAGAGGCGATCTTGGAGGAGTCTTGAATGAATCTTCTGTAGTAGCCCGCCAAACCCAAGAAACTACGAATCTCGGATGGCGTCTCAGAAAACTTCCATTGCATCACCGCCTCCACCCTTGCCGGTTCCGCCATAATCCCGTCGGGGTTCGCTACCTAACCCAAAACTGAACCTCGCGCAACCAGAATGCGCACTTGGAGAACTTCGGCATACATTTTCTTCTCTCTCAGCGTCTCCAACACCTCTCAAACGTGATCGGCATGCTCCTCCTCGCTCTTCGAATAAATCAGGATATCCTCCATAAACCCAATCACTGATTTATCTAACATGGGTCGACACACTTGATTCATCCAATCCATAAAAGCAGCTGACGCATTGGTCAAACCAAAAGACATAACGAGAAAATCGTAGTGTCCATAATGCGTGCGAAGAGCTGTTTTAGGAATATCCTGCTCCTTCACCTTCAACTGATGATATCCAGATCGAAGGTCTATCCTTGGAAACCAACTGGTACTCTAGGGCTGGTCAAACAGATCATCAATTCTCGATAGGGGTACCGATTCGTCACTGTCAGCCTATTCAACTCACGGTAGTCTGCACACATCCTCATACTACCGTCTTCATTCTTCACAAATAAGATCGGAGCACTCCAAGGAGAGATACTCGGTCTAACCAACCCCTTATCAAACGGTTCTTGCCATTACTCCGCCAATTCTCTTTTAGCTCATCCAGAACCAATCGATACGGTGGCTTAGCTACTGGTTGGACACCTGGTATCAAGTCAATCTGAAACTCAATCTCACGGTCCCGTGACACTCCTGGTAGGTCTTCAGGAAACACATCTGGAAAGTCGCACACAACCGGTACATCAGACAGTTGCGGTGTCGGCGCATCCACATCCTTTACGTAGGCCAAATAGGCACTACATCCACGCCTCATACACTTTCCCGCCACCGCCATTGATATTGCTTCTGAGATCGCCGTGACCCGATCACCAAAAACCGTCAACGAACTCCCGTCAGACGTTGTCAATCGTATCATCTTCTTGCGACCCACAATGTTTGCCTCGTATTCCGTCAACCAATCCATTCTAGGTCTACATCGAAACCGCCTAAGGTCATCACGAATGGTCTAACTGAAAATTTATGACCTTCTAATTCCATGTTGCGACCATCTATCGCATCGAAATCCTGGTAGAGTTACCTATGGCAGTTTCTACATCGAAGGGTTATCAATACCTCTACCCCTAATGGGCGACTTAGCATAAAAGGCAGCAGAAATGAAACTCTTACTCGCGCCAAAATCAACTAACAGCGAAGTTAGAGTTTGGTTTACTCAAAACGTACCTGACACCACATCGGGGTCCGTACTAGCCTTCTCCTAAGTCATCGTGGAAGCTCGGCACTTGCCCCCTGCCCTCAAGTTCTGGTCGTCTTCTTGGCTCCCGAACTCTCTGCCCTTGATGCCTTGCAGTCCCTGCTTATGTGACCCCTTCCACGGCAGTTATAACACAGTACCACCCCACACTCTCTTGCCACATGACCGGTCTTTCCACAATGGAAACATACATTTGTCCCCAATCTACATTCCCCGAGGTGTTTTCGTCCACAGTTACCACAACCCGTCACCCCCATATTGGATGTGACCACACGTCGGTCATCCACCCTCGCAGCCTTGTTGTTTGGGGTGAAACTCTCACGTTCAACCCGCTTTCCTTTCAAATTCTTGTCGTCGCTACCCTCCTTGTTTACTTCAATCACGAACGTCTCCTTCACCGCCCTAATTACCTCAGTCACCATCAACGGCAGAATCGTCTGCATCGCATGTTGAACTGTCGCAACCACAGCCTCTTTCATTGCGGTCCTCAGGTTAGCACTATCATCACTGCATTCCGGGCGATGGATTCCAGGCTCTTCGGGTGCCATCTCAGCAGCCCTTGTCATGCTCCTCGTGACACGCGATCCAGCACCACGTCCACCACAACCTTCACCTGACACAGCCCTCGACGATCTACCACCGGCCATCCTTTAAACACACTGAAAGATTCAAACACTAACACGGTCATTCAAGGAACAGCTCAGTTTATGTCAAGTATAGTAAGTCCCTAATTACAGTGGCCAGTTGTGATTA
Organism: Flaveria ramosissima; assembly: GCA_025215565.1. Taxonomy (NCBI): domain Eukaryota; kingdom Viridiplantae; phylum Streptophyta; class Magnoliopsida; order Asterales; family Asteraceae; genus Flaveria; species Flaveria ramosissima. The sequence goes on along the minus strand of CM046031.1, from coordinate 44,710,790 downwards.
GCCACTTACTTTACTCTTCATACCCCAAGCATTACCTGTCCTGACTACATCAGTGTTTAAATCTACATACAACACATAACCACATACCATGCGCACATAAGACCGGTTACTTTGAGAAAATACCTGATGGCACGCAGCTACTCAGATTGGCATCCCATTCTCTTTCTGTCCCATTTTCAGTTTAAGTTAAGGTTTATTTTGAAAATTTACCCATTTCACTTAAACTTTGGCTCTAATACCAACTTGTAAGGCCCCGTTCCCGAGACGCCTACAGTTGGTCATTCATCGCACATAAAACATATAATTGCATGTATAGTTCATAAAACGTTGCAGCGGAAACATTAAACATCATTTTATCATAAGAAAAAAACTTTTGCAACGAAATACATCGTTGTTCAATTACAAAATATTTGTTCTATTACAATGCAAAAGCATTATGAATATGGATGTCATCCAAAATAAGCTGAGTAGTCGCCCCATGCCATCCTCAGCAACTTTACCTGCCAACTGGAAACACATAAAAAGTCAGCGTCGCTGAGTGAGTTCTAGTTTTATAATAAAACATACTTTACTTTCTTTTAAAACCGTTCGTTACTTTTGCATGATCACACATCATACGTACGCATAGATAATATCTTTATTATCTTCTTCATATTCATTTATTCATTCGTTCCATATAACTTTACTTGCGCATCGGACATCATCCGTACCAATACCATGTGCTACACCCCGATCAGTCTTAGCTACTAGGCCGAAGTCAATAAATGAACAGCTGAGCGTATGCCACAGTACTAGGGGTAAGCGGTAGAGGTTCTTCATAAATGGTCAATCACAAAGAAGGACCCGTTATCTAATGCATGCAAGACTTTTCATTTCTTTCCACTTTACGTTAGATAATACTTCATTTCATTCATTATCATAATACGTAAAGCCATAGGAAAGATAAAGATACATCATACTAAGGAACATTAACATGCATCAACATCACATCATACACACTATGCATCACACGCACCGCCTTGCCTAACATCACCCATAACGTCATACATATCATCTTCATCTACATGCCCAACATAACGACTATGACCTCGAAAGTCAACTCACACGGGCCTACGGGAACCTCTCGAGTCAAAACCCATAATTTCGCTTTCCCTCGGAGGTCATAAGATAAACGGTTATTCTTTCGGGCGCATGAACCCTACTTGGGTGTATGGACACCCTCCAGTCGCATGGCCTTCAGGGCGACTGAACATTTAAGCGAATGGGCATCTATGCGAAGTACCCTATGCGAATGGACTATGGGCGAATGGACATCTATGCGAATGGACTCTCATTCGCATAACTTTCATGCGTATGGCCTTCAGTCGCTTGACTTCAGGCGCATGGGCTTTAGTCGTATACCCTTCGTGCGAATGAACCTCAGTCGCATGGCCTCCAGGCGCATGGACTTCAGTCGCATAACCTTCGTGCGAATGAACCTCAGTCGCACACTCCTTCAATCGCATACCTTACTGACACATAAACTTCAGTTGCATGACCGTCATGGATATGGACCTCAGTCGCATGGCAATCGTGCGTATGGACCTCAGTCGCACTCAAATCGGCTGAATGGCCTCCAATCGCCCTCCAGTCGGTCGCCTAACCCTAGCTGATTCAGAGTGCAGTTCACACCGACCGCAGCCGACTGGTTTCGGCCTCTAACCCCTTCCAAACCTCTTTTAAGCTCAAATCAATCACCCTAAACCTTAGGGAAACATAGCACGACCTCATTGAAGCATAACCAAGCAACAAATCAAGCCTCAAACGCATTATACACATACATACATGCATAAAAACGGGTTTTTACCCAGAACTCGAAAATAGGTTTTCAGATGTGTTCCAGCCCCAAAATCAAGTGAAAACGTGTAAAAAAGGGGTCCTAGAACTCACGTTAACGATCCCGTCGAGTAGAGCTTCGATTTGACCCGCTACACGATGATTTCCACGCTCGAATCCACCCAAACCAAGATTTTCTCCTTCACTTCTCCTCTATTGGCTGAAAATAGGAAGAATGGGGGTGTCTTTCCCCTTTTATACTCCCATCTTTCGAAGTTTCTCTCGTTGGCGAGTTTGGTCCCTCGACTTTGGACTTTAATTCTTTGTTTCTTCTTTCGTCGGCTTCAAAGGAAATTTCCGGGCGTTACATCTTTATAAAAACACAAGACATACGAATAAATAGGCACGTTTCCACGTTACGCGATTAATTTCCTAATTAACATTTAAAACATGCAAACACATAAACATAATACCATAATCACATTGTCAATTAGATTATCGTTAATTTAACACTATTAGTTATTATTATGTCACCAACGTTAAACGACAACTAGTGTGTGCTTACGACACGTGTATGCAAGACTTAACGGAACTAACGGAGTTTGGTAACGGAAATTTACCGGATGTCACATTATCCCCACGTTGAAAGAATTTTCGTCCCGAAAATTGCGTTACATGGTGAGAGTGTTCCATCACTGGTCTACTGCATTGGCCCACAGAAATCGAAATCGAGTGAGTTTTGGATGAGTTGTCACATCATCCCCATGTTGAAAGAAATTTCGTCCCGAAATTTAAATCAATACCTTCGTCTGCTGGCATCGTCTTTTCGAATAGTTGAGGATACTTAAGCTTCATTTGATCTTCTCGTTCCCATGTCAATTCCGGTCCACGTCGCGAATTCCAACGGATTTTGACAATGGGTATCTTGCTTTGCTTAAGTGTTTTCACCTCACGGTCCATCACCTCGACTGGTTCTTCAATAAAACACAATTGTTCATCCACTTGAACTTCTTCTAGTGGTACGACCATCGTTTCATCAGTTATGCACTTCTTTAGGTTTGATACATGAATTACATCATGGATTCCATTTAGCGAATCAGGTAAGGCTAGTCGATAGGCCACTGGACCTATTCTTTCCACTATTTCAAATGGACCAACGTACCTCGGATTTAGCTTCCCTCGCTTGCCAAACTGAACTACGCCTTTCCATGGTGAGACTTTTAACAAAACCTTGTCAACAGCCTAAAACTCTAAAGGTTTCCGTCTCTTATCAGCATAACTCTTTTGTATGTCTCGCGCTGCAGCCATATGGTTTTGTATCTGCACAATCTTCTCGGTTGTCTCATGAATTAACTCGGGACCTGTTAGCTGACTATCACCAATTTCCGCCCAGCAAACTGGTGATCTACATTTTCTCCCATACAGCGCCTCGAAAGGTCCTGCCTGTATGCTAGTATGATAACTGTTGTTATAAGAAAACTCTACCAATGGCAGGTGAATTTCCCAGTTATTCCTGAAGTCAATCACACAAGCACGTAGCATATCCTCCAACGTCTGTATGGTACGCTCACTCTGGCCATCCGTTTGTGGATGATAAGCAGTACTCATATCTAGTCGTGTACCCAAAGATTTCTGCAATGACTACCAGAAGTGTGACGTGAAACGAGCGTCGCGGTCAGAAATAATTGAGATCGGTACACCGTCTCTCGAAACGATCTCCTTAAGGTATAGTCGGGTTAATTTCTCCATCTTGTCAGTTTCCTTAATTGCAAGAAAATGAGCAGACTTTGTAAATCGACCCACAATAACCCATATCGTGTCATAACCAGTATTAGTCTGGGGTAACTTGGTAATAATATCCATGGAGATTTGTTCCCATTTCCACATTGGTATCTCAGGTTGTTGCAACAGTCCGGATGGTTTTTGGTATTCCACCTTTACTTTCGAGCAGGTCAAACACTTGCTCACATACGTAGCTACATCCGCTTTCATGTTAGGCCACCAGTAGTGCGCCTTTAGATCATGATACATCTTGCCGGATCCAAGATGTATAGAATACTTAGATTTCTGTGCCTCACTCATAACCAAATCTCTCAGATTTCCATAGGCAAGCATCGAAAGTCTATCCATGAAATATCGAATTCCATCCTCCTTCACCACCAGTTGTTTATCCATTCCCCTTAACGACTCTAAACCAACATTTTTTGCTTTTAAGGCTTCCATCTGTGCCTCCTTAACTTGTTCGGGCAGTTGAATACTTATAGTAAGCTGTAAAGCTCGCACCCGTCTGGGTTTAGCTGTTTCTTTCCGGCTTAAGGCATCAGCAACCACGTTCGCCTTTCCGGGATGATACTTGATAGCGCGATCATAATCATTTAGTAGTTCCACCCAACACCGTTGCATTATATTCAACTCCTTTTGCTCAAAGATATGTTGAAGACTCTTGTGATCGGTGTAGATAGTGCACTTGGTACCGTACAAGTAATGTCTCCAAATATTTAAGGCAAAAACCACTGCACCCAATTTTAAGTCATGGGTGGTATAGTTCTTCTCATGAACCTTTAATTGTCTCGAGGCGTAGGCTATCACCTTTTCTCGTTGCATCAAGACACAACCCAATCCTTGAATGGATGCATCACAATACACCACGAAGTCATCCGTTCCCTCTGGCAGTACTAATATCGAGGCAGTACAAAGTTTCTGTTTTAATGATTGAAAAGCCGATTCTTGACTCTCACCCCATTTGTATGTCGTTCCTTTGTGAGTCAAGGCTGTGAGAGGTTGTGCGATCTTAGAGAATCCCTCTATGAATCGTCGATAATAACCTGCTAATCCCAGAAATTGTCTTATCTCACTCGGCGTTTTGGGTGTAGTCCAATTCTGGATCGCCTCAATTTTGGCAGGATCAACATGTATCCCTTTCTCATTAACAATATGACCTAAAAATTTCACTTCTTGTATCCAAAAGTCACACTTAGAGAATTTGGCGTACAACTGTTCCTTTTTCAATAGTTCTAAGATCATTCGTAAGTGCTCTTCATGATCCTCCTTGGTCCTAGAATATATCAGTATATCATCGATAAACACAATGACGAACTGATCGAGATAGGGTTTGCACACACGGTTCATGAGGTCCATGAACACAGCAGGTGCATTAGTCAACCCGAAAGGCATGACCAAGAACTCATAATGACCGTAACGAGTATGAAACACAGTTTTGGAAATGTCTTCTTCTCGGACTCTGAGTTGATGATAACCGTATCTCAAGTCAATCTTCGAATAATAGCTTGATCCCTGAAGCTGGTCAAACAAGTCATCGATACGTGATAGAGGGTATCAGTTCTTGACTGTTACTTTGTTTAACTCCCTATAATCGATGCACATCCGGAATGTGCCATCCTTCTTCTTAACAAAAAGGACAGGGGCTCCCCAAGGTGATGTACTAGTTCAAATAAAGCCCTTATCTAAAAGCACCTAGAGTTGTGTTGACAACTCTTGTAGTTAGTTCGGTGCTAATCGAATTGGTGCCCTAGCAATCGGGGCTGCGCCGGGAGTCAACTCGATTTGGAATTCCACTTGGCGGTAAGGTGGTAATCCAGGAAGATCCTGTGGAAACACCTCTGGAAAATCACGCACTATGGGATTATCCTCCATTCTCCTTTCTTCCTCTTGCTTATTGGTTACGAGTGCTAGAATAGCCACACGGCCCTTTCGTAATAACTTTTGGGCTTTCATGTATGATATGATGCCTATCACAACACCACTCCTATCACGTTTGACTGTAAGGATTTTGTCACCAACAGGAATTCGTATGATCTTCTCATGACATATGACTTCTGCTTGCTTGCTACAGAGCCAATCCATGCCTATCACAACATCAAAACTCCCTAGCGTAACAGGCATAAGATCTATAGCGAAAGTATGACCAGCAAGTTCTATCTTACAATCTTTAAGGATATGCGTTACATAGATCTTTTTACCGTCGGCCAATTCTACGGTCTATTTAGATTCTAAGGCGGAGGGTATATCACTTAAAAGACTACAGAATTTTAAGGACACAAAACTCCTATCGGCTCCAGTATTGAATAGTACCGTAGCAAAACAACCATTAACAAAGAACCTACCAGTAACAGTTGTGGGATCATTTAGAGCCTCACCTGAGCCAATGATGAAGGCTCTCCCTTTTGCTCCATCTTTGTTGCCGCCATTACCATTACCATTGCCACCATTGTTGTTATTACCGTTGTTGTTGTTGTTGTTGTGACCATTGCCGTTGTTGCCATTACCATTTCTCCTTAGTTGTGGGCAATTTCGCCTGTAATGCCCTTCTTTCCCATATTCAAAACAACCTTTGGGAGTTTCCTAAGGTTGTTGTGGCCTCCTTACCAGCTTACCACGACAATCCTTTGCAACGTGTCCAATCTTACCACAGCGTTGACACTTGAAGTTATCACACCTTCCCATGTGATGATAATTACACCGAGTGCACTTCGGATGTCTACCACCATAACCACTGGGTCCTTGATTATTTGCAGCCGTTTGGTTGAAGTTACGGTTATTGTTGAACCTCCGTTGTTGTTGAACTGGCTGTTGTTGCTGTTGAGGTTGGGGTTGACCGCTAGAAGATGATGATGATTTGGTGTTGTTGACACTATCCCACTTTCTCTTGTTGTCGGGCACGCTCGCCACAGCGCCCCGCTTGGGTAGACGTCCTTGCTCCACTGCTTGGTCAGTTAGCTTATGAGCTAACTGGATGGCTTGCTGAATTGTGGTTGGGTTGGAAGCAGTTACCATACTTTGAATTTCGGGTACTAATCCCCGTATGTAATGCTCAACCCTCTTATGCATTTCATTCACGATTCACGGGCATAGGGTTGCTAGTTCATGGGTTCTGGTGGTGTAGGCCTCGATTTCCGAGCCTTGCATCTTCAGTTGCCAGAACTCCATCTCTAGCTTCTGCACTTCATTGTGAGGACAGTACTCCTCAGTCATCATTGCTTTGAATTCAGCCCATGGCCGTCCATTTGCCATCGCTTGTCCTAGCATCTGGACTTGCGCATTCCACGAGGATAGAGCGGCACCTTCCAGGGTCCCGGTGGCATATTTCACTTGATCAGCAGGTGGGCAGTTGCATTTGGAGAAAACGGACTCCGTCTTCTCAAACCATCGTACCAGTCCTAAAGCACCTTCAGTCCGCTCTAGGTGTGTAGCTTACAATCCATAAAGGACTTATAAGTACACGCGGTGGTCCTGCTTTAACACAACAAATATTGATCAGACAGCCTATACGGTTACTCAGGATATTTGGTTTAATTTTCAATCATTTTTTACCTGCTGGCTGTCCCGCCTGGGCAGCAGCCATCGCTGCCTGAATCAGGGCAGCTATTTCAGCAGGGGTCATGTTTACAGCACCACCGCCATGGTCTCCGGCGCCACGTCCACGTTCGCGCCCACGCCCACGTCCATGTCCACGTCCACGTCCACGGGCGTCCATTTTTCACATTACATTCAAAAATACAATAATGAGTAACATCAAACACATTTATCTCATTGAAGTACAGTAAACAATAAAGAAGTAATAAATCATCACAACCACAACATTCATAACGAAAATGATAACCAAAGTAAATAAATTGTAAATGAGTCACAATGTATTCATCAATGTCAAAATTTAAGTTTGTCGTTCGGGTGGGGAAACAACCCTTCCCACATAGGTTTCAAAAAGAAAAACACTACGTAGTCTAAGTCATATAAAGAAAGTCAATCGACAACATCTGACCCATCACTATCATCCTCCATCTCCACCGGTTCCTCCTCCTCGGGCTCCTCCTCGGGATCCTTATCCCCAAGGTCCTCTGCAGGAGCAGGAGCTATGGCAATCTGAAGCGCTGCCAACTGGGCTTCCAAGGTAGCAATCCTGTTATCAGCTACTGCATCCCTCTGTTCACGAGCAGCCACGCATCCTCTAAGTGCTATAATCCCATCTTCCATATGGTAACACCCGTTTAGGGTCTTCGCGTGGTGCTCCTCGAGTTCATCCACTTGATGTCGTAGTTTGTACACCCCATGCTGTAGTGTACAAACATCACTCGTGAGTCGCCTGACTCGTTGCTGCTCAGTATCTAGTGCTGCCACTAGTGCAGCAATCAGTTGCTCATTGGACTGCACCGTCCGCGGGAGTGAAGGCATTGGTTGATCAGCTTTGCTCCTAGTCCCGGGTCTCGGGTCAGGTACACGTTCCCTATACATTATGTGATTAACAAACTTGGGGTAGAAACTCCAGTCTCGTGGGGGGTCACGCTTCATCAATGCAAAAGGTTGATCCCAATCAATTTCCCCTTAAGGATAAGCTAGACGGGGCCAGTCGGGTACAGGTGCGGGAGGTGGGGACTCAGATCGTGCAGGTGACGCAGGTTGTTTACCCGGAGCTCTCGATGACGATGCCATGCTGCAGAGAGTGTGACGTGTATGCCAATGAGTATACAGTAGATGAAAATAAGGCACAGGTAACTAACTAATTTTGATACCATGTGGGAGCCTATCTCATTGAGAAAGTTGCCTATTGAAACTATCTACAATATGAGCCAGATGAAGATTCATGTCCTAAGCAGAGAAAGGATGTCTGAAGCCACTGACTTTGTCAATATGATAAAGGCAATTCTGGATCCATCTATCACTAATCCACTGATCTCCTCTCCTACTACAAAAACACCCAGCGGAATCCTCACAACCTCAACCACCACCAAACCATTGAAGAACATAGGTTGTATAATCCTTAGGGGGAGTATTGTTGGACCCTGAAAGGATTATACATGCCAATTCAATTGGTGAGTTAATGGTTGTTCTGCTGGTAATCCCATAAGTCCAAGCATCACTGCTGATGGAGATTCTGCAACGAAGACAAGTCCGACTAACCGCATTTGTATATGCGAAAGACATAGACCAAATACTGACAAGTGTTTGTTCTTCCGCATTAATAAATGCGGATAGCTCTAGAAGAAATGCAGACAAGTCTTGTACATCCGCATTAACTAATGTGGATGCCCGGCAACAAATGCGCATAAGTGTTTGCTCATCCGTATTTGTCAATGCTGATGACCAAACACTAATGCTGAAGACAAAAGAAGAAATGCTATGCAAATGAACAAAAGAAATACTGATGAAGGCTTAGACTAGTTTTTATGTATAGGTCAGGGGTAGTTTAGTCATTTTGTAAAAGGCATCTTGCCAGCCTATAAATAGAATAGAAAACCTTGTATGTGAGGTGACTTTTGATTGACATCATAGACAATCCGAATATTTTGTTCACACGGTGTATTGTTACTGTTTAGTGCTCAAACCCTAGCATTCATTGTAACTGATCAGCTTCATTAATACAAAGAGCATTTATGAGTATTTCTTGCATTCAATGTTCATTGATTGTTTGATTCCGCCATACAACCATTGACTCAATTATCATATTCAGTCCTTGTGAGAATATCAATCTCACCCCTAGTCAAGCGTGTCACACCCTCAAAATCCACGTGTGGAGTTTTACCGGGAGGTGTGCGAACAAACCATGATCATAGTCAATAGTTACACAGAACGACTCTATATGCCAAAATTAAAATAAAATCAACCAAAGTTTTAAACTTGAAACTGTGTGGAAGCGTTTTGTAAAACAACCCAAAGAATATAAATGCATACTATGGCAAAGCATGCGCCAACCCAAATGAGTTAACATTAACCATTAAAACAATAAAGATGTCTTGAAGACCAAGTCTTAGAATGCAAAGTGAATCCGTGTGGTGCTCCTAAAGGCAAGCAAGTTAATGACCTGAGAATAGCATACTAAAATGTCAACACAATGGTTGGTGAGTTCAAGAATGATATTCAAATATAAACAGTTTAACATTAGAGATATAAAAGTAGTGCATTGTAACAGATAGCTAGTCCATTAACAATAAATATGAACTCATAGTGATTCCGCAATTGAAGCTGACTTTGTTACGTTGTTGCCTCCCGTCACGACTTAACAGGTCATGACAATGTTCAATAGGACAAATTGCACCAGGTTGACCTCGAGTCACACAGGTGGGGCTCGTCAAACCCAGTAGTACTACCCAAATTTCCCTGCTATTCAATATTAACAATTCGAAAGTGTGAGGACTTTTCAGGATATCAACACTATATTAATATTATGCACAACTTGAATATATATAAAGCATTTGTAGTTTACCAGTATGCTATCTCCCCCAAAAGAGATTAAGTAAAGAGTGGGGTATGAACTCACCTGATACGCGTAATAGATACTTAGAGTTTTACTTCACAGACAGAGTGGACAGACAACCTTCAGAGGTTACCTAGATCATATAAGTATATGAGGACGTGCAAACAGACAACATGTGAAACCCTAAGCACACTACAACCAAAGACTCAACGTTTCAGAAAACAAACACGTTTGACTCAGTTGACCCGTTTGACCCGTTGGTGACTTTATGTGTTGTAAACCATTCAAGCAATCATACATATATATCATACATGTTTAACATTCAAATGGATCATATGTATGCTACATTATCCAGGTGTATCACTTAGATCGTCATACAACCACGTATCATACAAGTAATGCGAATCTAGAACATTAACATGTCCACTAGTTATAACATAATTAACATGCCACACAAAGATCAAATCACGCACCACATGCCATGTGAAGCCACTCACGACTTCACATCCTAAACCCTGCCAATCCTACTAAGTAGGGGCCTCAGATTCGCACACGTGTATGATGATCACATTCACATTAATTAACCATGTTCATTGCATTCAACATACACCACAACAATCAATTTCCAGTCCCGAACATGATGTCTTAACTACTAACCAACATCAATATCATACATGATCATTAAAGTCCAAACATCACCCATGATTATCCAAACATCCCATACAACTAAATTAACATGTTCTACCACATTAGAATTCATCCATGAACATACTAAGATGCTCCTAATATCCCAAACATGTTCAAACTATCACTTTTCAAACTTTGTGCAAATAAAGTTTCCCTTTTGGGAAGTACATTCCAACATCTATCAAACACTCTATGTATTCATGAATTCATCACAATTATACCATCTCAAGCTCATAACAACATCTAGACATGATCAACAATGCCTAATCATCATAATCCATTAATCATCATGAACAGAAGTTTCCACTTTTGGCAAGATATGAACAACAACATTCATTCTAAGATTTCTAGCATTCATATCAACAATATAGCACCTAGTCATCATCATGAACACATCAACAACATCAATTCATCATTAGATCATCATGTCATGGAAATAAAGTTACTATTATTAGTAACCTATGAACACCAACTTCAATTCATCAATTTCTTGCAAGATCAATGTATCCTAGCATTCATACAATCTACTAATCATCATACATTCATCAAACAATCATCAATCATACATGATCTCATCAATTTCAAAATAGCGTTTGCCTAGAATCAAAGTTCATGATCAATCCATTAAAAACATATCATTCATGCATAATCAACATTAAACAACATGTATTCAATCCAACTAACATACTAACATCATCAATTAACATCAATTTCGACCCCATGAACATACAATCGAATTAAGGTTCGGCCACCAAGAAAATCTCACAAAAACTTGTAAAATCTAACCTTTAAACGTGTGTTAACTTGCAATTGATGATTCCAACGTCTTCTAAGCCTTGAAATCGACCAAAACCGTAGCACCAAGATGGTTTGAAGGCTGAAATTCGAAGTGGAGAGGGTTTGGAATGAAGGTTGCGGCCACATGGGGTGGTCTCCTGGGGTTTTTATGTTTTAATTAATTTAATTTTGCATATTTACCATTTAAACCCTTATGTGTTGGTATTTTATAAAAACTAGACTTTAAACTCTTTGTAAAGTGTTTTTAACTTAATAATATAAAGATATAAACTAATGATAATCATTATATATTTTATCTTTATAAAAACACACGACATACGAATAAATAGGCACGTTTCCACGTTACGCGATTAATTTCCTAATTAACATTTAAAACATGCAAACACATAAACATAATACCATAATCACATTGTCAATTAGATTATCGTTAATTTAACATTATTAGTTATTATTAGGTCACCAACGTTAAACGGCAACTAATGTGTGCTTACGACACGTGTATGCAAGACTTAACGGAACTAACAGAGTTTGGTAACGGAAATTTACCAGATGTTACAAAGCGCGACCTCAGCCAGGGGCGTTGCCCCTTGGACCCCACTAGGGGTTGCCGCCCCTAGGATCCCGCTGTCAGGGGCTGTCGTCCCCGAACCCCCACTGTCCCGCGGAAGGTCGGTTATGTTCTATGATGACTTGTACGTGTTATGTATGTGTATGTGTATGGGTATGGATGATGCATGATGTTTATGATGATGTGTGATGATGTATGTGATGTAGATGTGTTGCTATGTATGTTATGTTGTGTTTCATTATGTTTCTATTATGTATTATTCCGTGACTTACGTGTTATGAGTATGAAATGAATGAAAAGTATTATGTAACGTAAAGCGGAAGTTAATGAAAATGTTAAGTGGAACGTAAAGAAAGATGAATGCATGCATTAATGAACGAACGAATGTAAGAAAGTCTTGCAAGCAATGTATGGAGGTTCACACCTAATGAAGGGTGTTAGCTCAATTGTGTGCGGGTTAGCTACCCCAGAAGGATGCACACTGGGGTCTAATCTTTGTGATTGACCATACTTATGGGATCCTTGTCGCTTGCCATAGGTACTGGAGTCAGCTTCGTGCACAATGTTTGAGGTCTATGATAGACCTCAGGCCCGTAACCAGCTTCGTGCATAATGTTCGGGGTACAGCATATGGCATTGGTCCGGAATGAAAGTGAATGATAACGATGACATACGATGATGAATGAACGAAAGTTAACAAATGAATGATGAAAGATAATAATGCTATTATCTATGTGTACGTATGATGCTTGATCACGTGTGAATGTAAAGGAAGGTTTTAAATGAAAGTAAAGTATATTTTATTTTAAAGCTAGAACTCACTCAACAACGCTGACTTTTGTATTTTTCAGTTGGCAGGTAATTGTTGCTGAGGGGCACGGGGCAGCTACTCGGCATTTTTGGGATGGCATCATTTGTATAACTATGACGTTTTTGTGATGTAATGCGAACGATAATATTTTGTAACTGTTAACAATGATGTATTATTTTGCAAATGCAGTCACTTATATATAAAATGGTTTTAAATTATTTCGTTGCGATGTTTTTTTATAGATGTAAATGTAAATTTTATGTTTTATGTGAGATGATTGTCCAACTGTGAGCCTCCCGGGATCGGGGCCTTACAGAGGTGGATAAATATAGGTGGTTTCACTACAACGCAACCCTGTTTTAATTTTAGCTTCCCTTTGTTTGCTATAGAGTTCTTTTTGCTTTACTCCAGAAATTATCCATTTATTAAGTTTTGTGTTAAGTTTACTAGTCTCAAATTTAGCCAAAGTTACTCTTTCGGTCAAAGTATTAACTTCCACATTTCTCTAAGAAATGTTTTTTTTTCAAATGATCATTTTCTTTTAAAGTTTCATTTAATTTAACAAAATATTTTGCTTCATTCTTTTCAAGTTCCTCGTTTATTCTTTCTAGTTCCCCTTTATTTTATTTTAATAGTTTTTTACTTTATAAATGCCAAATAAAGGAAGTTTGTAAGCAGATGAACACATATCTTGAATTACCTCATATGCAATCTCCATCACCTTCTTCTCAGCAGCTAGGGCCTTTTAACAGTTGCAGACCCTTGTGTCACCCCTCAACTCCTGTTTCCTCATATCTTTTGTGGCTTCAGCCTTCTCCTCTCTTTCATAATTATTCTTCAAGTTGACTTTCACTTCACTCTCTTTCTCTTCTCTCTCATAATAATTCTTCATGTTGTATTTCACTTCCTTTCCTTCCTTTTATCTGCTTCACGTTTCACCACCTTTCCAATTTCAGCTACTAAGGCATGATTTATTTCTTCTTCAATCTTGGCTAACTCAGCACTCTGGTTAAAATTGGTTAGAAAAGCTATTTCTTTCTTCATCCTTGTTCTCCTCTTTATCACCAATTGGACTTACTCTGTTAACCCTCGTTCCTAGTCCTGTGACAATAGGAGGTTGACATTCTCTTTTAAAATGCCCAAGCTATTTGCAGTTGAAACATCCTAGCTTTGATTTGTCAAATCCAACTTTCGTTTATGGTTTCCAAAATTCTTTCTTCATATTCTCTTCATGAATCTTCTTGCTTGTAGAGTGATCATAGCAATCTGCCACTGAAGATCAGTTTTTTCCAAATCATCATGATCCACCTAATACATGTCTTCTATAGTCATTCCTCTTCCCTTCAATTCACCAGCCACTAGATCCTCATAACTATGCATGAAAAGTACCAAATAAAGCCATACTCTCCGATGGAATCTGTGGGAAATTTGAAGTTTTTGATGTAGATCCATATTCGGCGGACTTGTCAGAAGTACCGGTCATCCCAATATAAGCTGACACATGCATTGGTGAATCTAAACTGGATGAAATAAGAGTGGCATTCTCTGAGTAGGCTTGAGATGGAAGCATTGCTTGATTGTACTCTCTTCGTTTCAGATCTAACTCGAAAGACTTCAACTTGTTGATTATATCCATGAGCTTATAGTCCAAAAATCCCCTTTCTTGCCTTAACATCCTCACTTGCAAACTCCATTGAGGTGGTAAAGAATCCAACAACTTTGTCACTTGTTTATTGTTTAGCAGCTTCTCATCATACTTCTTCAATTAGCTTGTAACAGACAGAAAACGATTGGTGAGATCAGTGAGACTCTCATTCTTATGTCCAACAAAAGAGTTAAATGACCAATTCTTCATTATCGTCATAGAATTCACATAGAGCATCGTACAAGGCTTTGCACTTTTGTATTCACCAAATTTGTTGTAAATCTCTGCTGCTAGACAAATAGTCAAAGCACCAAATGCCTTTTGATCATGATAGATCAACTTGAAACCTTTCTCTGAATATTTTGTTGGACCTGTAATTTGAATAGTCAAATTGTCTTCTACTGAAACAGGAACATGAGGTCCTTTCATACTTGATTCCTATCAGGTGTGATCAGTGTATATAAAGAAAGCTTTCAAATATCTTTTGCAGTCATCAGAGTTATCACCATTAATTAACTTAGGGGGTTTGTTTGGTGCCACACTCTCAAGATCAGCAAGGGTAAGACTTGTCGGCATTGAGATTTGAGTAGATCAAAAATCAATAGATTCACACAAGGGTAGTTTCGCAGACAGTCATTTCACCCGAAACTATTGAACTTTCGTTTAAAGTTTAATGGACAGCAGTTTAACTAGAAAACTGACCAAGCTGATGAACTTTCGTTCTAGATTCATAGAGAGATCACAAGCACCAAAGTTCTTCTGATTTGGGTAGTTTCACAGGATAGTTTTGCAATAAGAACTCCAGTTTCGCACAATGTCTTTTTGCAAAAAAAGACCCAAAATCACCAAAACTCACTCAGATCACAACTAATTTGAAATTTGGTGATTCCAAGTTTTCCAAACTCACACCATACCTTTTTCAATCGATTTCATGGATAACAAACGTAAAATAGCTCTAAAATAATTGAGAGGATGAATATGTCATTATCTAACCAGAAACATAAACAATCAACAACACAATGGCTCTGATACCATATTATTGGTCCAAATGATCGTTAAACGTGCTTTTAATGATTTACTACAAGAATCCACAAGTTATTACTATATCTAATAACTTGGGGACCAAGTAATGATAGAAAAGTGAATTCAAATCACCACAAAAACCATTTGCAATAAGATTTGATAAGATGTATAAGAACAATGCTCAAAGATATCAAAGATAAGCTCCTAGCAATACACAATCAATAGTGAACTCAAATCAGTGATATTTCATTAGGTTTCCAAGAGTTACAAAATGATCAACAAAGAAACATATTTATACAAGACCTAGCTTCATATACAGTTTCACATACTGCGAAACTGTCATGCACTGTGACATGTGAAACTGGCGGGTGTATGCGAAACTGTCATGCACTGTGACATGTGAAACTAACGGCTGGAACTATAGTTTCGCATGCAGTTTCGCATGCCACAAATACAAAACATGACAAAACTATACTAGAAACTATTACAATAATAACTAAGCTATAACTAAATTATAACTAAGCAATAACTAACGACAAGGTGAATACCACCCTATTTTTGTTCATCACGTACAAAGAAGAGAAAGAATTCTTATGATGTGCATCCATATTTTGTAGACATTGATGGTATGTACAAAGGAAAAATGGTGAAAAAATAGTGCATTCATTGTAAGCATAGTTATGTAGTATAAATCTCCAGTACATCAACAAGTCTTAAGCGACACCTCATATATTGTTTATATTACACAGATCGATTGGTAATAAGAAAGGTACTATAAATTTTTACTCAAGTGGTAGTGATAATAAAACTGATTTCATCAATTTTGAGTCAATTAGGGGTTATAACCAAATGAAGTGTAGGGAAATAATTACAAAAATGATCATAGCTCATGAGTTGCCTTTCTTATTTGTTGAGTATCACTGATTTAATCAATTAATGAAGTCTAATAATCCATTATATCAAAAAGTAAGTTCGTCAACTATCACAAGATATTGTATAAAAGTGGTGGATGGAGAAAGAGAGAGGATAAAAAAAGATTTTGAAAAAGGTTGATATGATCTCACTTACAAGTGACTGTTGGACATCAATCCAGACCATTGGTTACATGTGTTTGACAGCTCACCTTTGTTGGTTCTACTCGGAATATTCAAAAATATATAATTGGTTTTAGTGAGCTTGCACTACCTCATAATGGTGAGGTTATATCAGATGCTATCTTAGAATGCCTTATTAAATGGGTCATTCAAGATAAAGTTGGTACAATTACTCTAGCTAATGTATCTAACAATGATATGGTAACCACAATTTTGAGGAATAATTTTCAGGGGAAAGGAAAACTACATTCCGAGAGATTGTTTTTTAATGTTAGATGTTATGCTCATATCTTGAATTTGGTCGTGCAAGATGGATTAGGAACTATTAAACCATGTCTTTTCAAAATTAGAGAAGGTGTCAAGTATTTAAGGAAGTCTCCCGGTCGTCTATTGAAATTTGGTGAAATAGCTATAACTTTGGGTATCCACACTCGTCGGTCTTTATGTACTATTGTAAAAACTAGGTGGAACTCAACACATCGTATGCTTGAGTCAACTATTCACTACAAACAAGCTTTTCAAGGCTATGGATCAAGAGACTCCAACTTCATACGGCCCCCTACAGTTGATTAGTGGACAAGAGCTGAAAAGGTTTGCAAGCTTCTTGAAGTTTTTTTGAAAGCCACTAATTTGTTTTCAAGTACATCATATCCGATTTCAAACTTGTTTCTTACTGAAATTTTTAAAGTTAAAAAAGAGATAAGTAATGCATGTATATCACATGATTTTTTTTTGGCGGAGATAAGTGTACCGATGTATGAGATGTTTAAAAAGTATTGGGGTAGATTGGAGTGCTTATGTCTATTGCATCTATTTTAGATCCACGTTTTAAGTTGGTGTCAGTTGATTGGACTTTTGAGAGGTTGTATGCGATAGAGGAGAATGAGATTCGGGTTCAACATGTCACTAGCTAGTTAAAAACTCTTTTTCAAAAGTATTTCAATGAATTTAAGGCATCTAAGGTGGCCACAAGTTGCTCAAAGGCCTCATCTTCTTTTAGTGAACCAAATTTACCCGGAGATGATTTTTAACTTACCTCAAATCAAGACCAATTGAGACCGGACAAAAAACTAAACTTGAGTTGTATCTGGAAGAGCCTAATTATACATGTGAGGAGTCAAAGTTTGATGTGTTGAAATGGTGGAATCATTATTGAAGCAAGTTCCCATTTTAAGTAAGATGGCTATAGATCTTTTTGGCATCCCAATCACAACTATTGCTTTTGAATTGGCCTTTAGTGCTAGGGGCATATATTGGATGATTACAAAAGCTCTCCTACAAAATATATGGTTGAACTTCTTGTTTGTGGAAGCGATTGGTTAAATGTCATCTCAAAAACAACCATACAAACATTGGAAGTAAGTTTATATTCATGTTTTTCTTCGTCTCTACTTTATACTTTAAACTAATATTTTTGGTATCTTTTTAATGTCTAGAAACCTGCAAAAGAAGAAGAAAAATTAGAGATTGATGTCTTGAGTCCAGACGAGTGTGGTAACAATTAATGGATATGAAAGGTATATATTTCTATAAAACCTTGGTATGTACATTGTCAATAATATTGAAGTCTATAATATATACTATTATGCTTAGTCTAAAATGTTAAATTAAATATTCCTTTTGGCTTCTTTCTAGGTGGACATGGAAATGGCCGTGAAAATCATCATTGGTGGACTTATGGAGATTAGATATATTGACTTTCTAAGAACTTTAAGTTTGACTTAGAACTTAATGTGTTTGAATTTGTAGTTTGTGTAACTTTTATGTCGTATGGTTTTTTGTTAAGTTGTTAGGTTTGTCATTAAAACTTGAAACTCTTGAATGAATAAAAAACCAAGCTAAACGGAGCCGGTCTGTATGTTGTTGTTATCCTTGAAAATCAATACTTGTATTGTTAATTTTGTTCTTTGTTTCTTTTGCATGGTTTCCTATTTGATCTATTAAATCTTGTATTCTCTAACTTGTAAAACTGTTGCATTAACCGTAATTGGTCCTGCAAACATATAACCCACCCTATATGTTTCAACCATACATTGATTCCCCTTTGGATTTAAGGAAATCAATATGTCGTTGCTAACCAAAGTTGCTCATGGCTTTTGTTTACGGTTCTAATAAAGTGACTTGTCCAACTCTTATTCATTCAAGTCGTTAAAATCTATGATTTATAGTCCCATCGCCAGAAACTATGATTGCTTTGTATCCACGTATCCGTAGGTCACTTACCGAAAGAAGAAAAAGCAAATAGTGAAGGTGAACACAATTTCTAACCACTATAATTACATAAAACACAAAATCACACATGGATGTAGGTATTACATGGAAACTCTCCCTATAAAGAATATAGTGATTCTCTCAAAGCGGGGATTACCAAACTCAATTGAAGGGTTTCTTACCCTGATTATATATCTTTCTTTTACTCCAACAAAGTAATAAAATTCTAATATTTCAAGAAAAGTAATGAACATACATGTTAAAATAAAAATTTCAAAGAAACTCGTAGTATAAATGGTTTTATAAAAGTAGAAACTGAATGCACGGGAGACTACTAGGGGGGAGAGGGATGCTAGGGTAGACGGTGGTCTATTTCCTTATTTTTTTTATCTTTATTAATATGAGTAAAATGATTAGTTAATTAGCATGCTTTTCAATGGAAGTTGGTATAAAAAACTAGTTGTATTACCAATAACTAACAAGAACGTCTAGGTAAAATTTTAAAATAAAATATAAAAACATATAATATTTATATACTTGCATTAAAATGAGAGATAAGTTTTCATAGATAATATTTAAATATGCGTGAGAGAAGCTTTTTTAGGCAATATCACAAATTTAACTCATGAATAATTAGCCATATAAACTAAGTTTGTTATCATAGCTGGACATTAACTATTATATAACACACTAGCTTAGTGTTCCATGTGTTAAATGGGTTGAAAAGTACTTAAAATGACACATGAAAACAAATTCATAGTAATATAAGTATATATATACATATATATATATAAATATATATATATATATATATATATATATATATATATATATATATATATATATATATATATATATATATATATATATATATATATATATATGTATGTATGTATATATATGTATATGTATTGCAGGTACAGTGCAGGAGATCAATGCAACAGTTCACAAGGTTGGAGAGAGTTAAACACTTAATAGATCAAATAGAAAACCGGCTAAATAAAACAATGAACAAAGATAAATAACACAATGTATTTAGTTTTCAATAATAATGTATATTGCTCTCAAGTGTTTATCGATGTTACAACGCTTAATTCTAATGCTCGGTTACAATGAGATACTTTATACAACATCCTACAGTTTGCCACACTTTAAAAGGAAGCTGGAACACTAATCTAGACAACAAGATCAATGTAAAGTCAAAAGGCATATTGCCTTTTGATTAGTGACTATGACATGCCATAACTCACATCCTAATATATTACAAAAAAGATAAAAGTACAAAAGTAGAAAATTATAGACTATAAGACCTTAATCTACAGTTGACAAAAACTGGGGTGTTAGGACCGTTTAGAGGGGTTGGTCACTTAAAACACAAACACACAATGAGGATAGATTGTTTTAGAAGACTTAACAAATTAAATAAGAAACTGGTAACACCCATGATTGATACTTAGAACACAAGCAAAATATGAGACATAACCAAGAACAAAAAAACACAGGTATATGGTTTTCAAGAATGCTGTATATTGCACTCAAGTTCTTTTACAAGTGTAAAAAGCATAAAGAAAGATACAAGGACCTAAAATACTTTATACTACATCCTACAGCCGGTCATACTTAGAAGGCCAGCTGGAAACATTTGAACTAGACAACAGAATCAAATATAGAGTCAAAAGGCAAATTGCCTTTTGACTAATGACTATGACACCCTAATATATTCAAAAAAGATAAAAGTATATAAAGTAGAAAGCAATAGACTCAAGACCTCAATGTGCAGTTACCAAAAGCATGCACCTTTTCACCAACTCATGTAAGTTGGTGACTGAACAGAGTTGCAATAGAAAGTGGTTCAGCTTTATGGTAAAGTACATCAGATAAAGCATGTCTTCAAAAGTCTTCGGAAGAAATCTATCTTCACTTCTTGGCTTTGGAAGACTTTGTCTTTGAAGCTTCGAAAGACTTCACTTTAGGCTTAGGAAGATGTTGGCCTTAGCTTCAGAAGATTTTACACTTGAATAATTCTAGTGCATGGTGTATAACTTCCGAAGCATCTCTACTCTATACTTCAGTGCATGCATGCAGGAAAGACTTTGAATGTTTTATGTTAGGGTTCAAAAATGTAATAAACTGAAGCTTACCAAATGATAATCACAGCCGACTGAAGATCTTATTGTACAAGTTCAGAGACCAAGTTGATAAACAGAAGAAAGTAAATACAAGACAAAGTCAACATCAAGACAAAAGAAAAGTCAAAATTAGGTCATGATGTAACATTAGTATAAATAGACCCACTAGTGCATTTGTGCAAGTGTAGTTCTTTTGTGTGTGTTTCTCATGGTGTAAATCACCACCCAAGGTGAAATCTTCTCCTTTGGGTGGGTTTGATCTTCATCCATCTTTGTATTTGATTTTTCATTGTAACTTGTTCATCAAACATCAATGAAATCATCTACTTATTATTATTATTATTATTATTATTATTATTATTATTATTATTATTATTATTATTATCATTCTATTTGTTCTTTGATTCACACACATACACCCATCTTAATCTTGATTTCAAGATCTTAACGTGATGAATCCTAAGATCCAAGCTTAATGAATCTGAAATATTGACTTAGCAAAATGGTATCAGAGTTGTTGGTTGCTGGATTCATCCAGTCTTACATCTGATTTCAACTTTATGATGTCAAGAACAAAAGAAGAACAATGAAAAACAAAAGCTGTTGTTCATCAAAAACCATCTATTCATAAAAAATTTCAGAATAAAAATCAACAAATCTGTTCAACTATGGTACGATTTGAAGAATCATGAACAAGTTCATGATTATACCTTCAAAACTCGATGCAATTGAACAAGATCATCATCAAAATCGAAGAAAAGAAGAAGAATAGGAAGATACAGTTGCTGCTCATCGAAGTCGATGTGAAATGGTCAATTAAAAATGGAAATTGATGATTTATTCATCTGATTATTCACAATCGATCAAGAATTCAAGTATGTGATCAATATATCAGGGATTTTAATGATTCATCTTGAATCAGATTGCTCGACAAGCACAACAGTGTGAATTCGCATTTTGTTCAAGTCTCAAAAAGAAATGCGGATGACTAGTGATCAAATGCGGATGTCTTGCAAACTAATGCGGCGGTATTATCAACAAATGCATATGCATTGTGTACTAATGTGGATGCATTATGTACAAATGCGGATAGCTTATGGAAGATCAGAAACAAATGCAGAAGCAATTCAACAAATGCAGATGATGGACACACACAAATGCGGATGCTTTGGAAACGAATGCGGATGCTTTATGTACAAATGCGGATGCCTTGGAAACAAATGCGGATGCTTTGGGCACAAATGCGGATGCTTTGGAAACAAATATGGATGCATTGGTGTAACATCAAACAAACACGGAGGAGTTAACTTAACTAATACGAATAAGTTAACAAAGAAATGCGGATGTATTGCAAGAAATGCTGATGAACAGTTGATGAACAGGAATTGAAAAAGAAAAGATCTTCAAGTTCATAGTTTAGGGGGAGTAATTTAAATTTTGATCAGTTTTTACAGGTATTTCCTTTTTTAACACTATAAAATCAAAAAAAGTAATTAACTGTGTTGGTGCAGAAGTTATTCTATAGTATCTCAGTCTATGCATATATTTGGAAGCACAAAAGTCTAAGATCAGTCAAACACTGGGAAACTTGTATCACATCTGATATACAAGTCAATCCAAGCAAGAATTAACAATCCCAACAACAGTCAAAACTTCATAAGAATCATGACAAAAGAATCAAAATTAGGTCATGATGTAACACTAGTATAAATAGACCCACTAGTGCATTTTTGCAAGTGTGGTTCTTGTGTGTGTATTTCTCATGGTGTAAATCACCACCCAAGGAGAAATCTTCTCCTTTGGGTGGGTTTGATCTTATCCATCTTTGTATTTGATTTTTCATTGTAACTTGTTCATCAAACATTAATGAAATCATCTACTTATTATTATAATCATTATCTTTGTTCTTTGATTCACACACATACACCCATCTTAATCTTGATTTCTAGATTTTAACATGATGAATCATAAGATCCAAGCTCAATGAATCTGAAATATTGATTTAGCATTTGAGGTGCATCAGCCTTACATAAAACCTTACAAACTCCCCCTAGGCTGATGATACCAAAATATTTGAAAACCTTAGATGTTGACAGTTGTTATTATTATAATGACCATACCTTTCTTCATCATATGGTTAGGATCACTCGGACTCTCATAGTATATTCTCATCTCAAAGAGATCATGCAGAGGTAGATTTAACAAGTCCTGCCATGTTATACATCTTCAATACCTTGATCTCTAATTACTTGCCATCTTTCTGGATTAGTAGAGTAAGTCCAGGAGAAGATGGGTCTTCCTGATGCAAGAGGAGCTGCTTGAATAAGAGTTGTTTGTGCTTCCTCTTATTGCACTTCCTCAGGATGTTTTGACTCATCTTGAGGTCTGGAGGTGGATGAACCTGTCTTCTTCTTCTTCTTTGACTTGGGTTTGGAAGCCATCCTTTTCCTCCTCTTTGAACTCTTCAACTGAGAAGACTGGCCTGCAGTACCTTGTTGTTCTGTTTTGTCTCTCTCAGTTAGGTCTATCTCTCTCACAGGTTCAAAAGGAGAGGGAGTTTGACTCTGCTATGGAAACTCTGCTGTGGATTAGAAGATGAAGCTTGCTGAGACTTAGCAGGAGGTCTAGGTTGTGTTGTCTCAAAAGTTTCAACCTTAACCTCCACTTCTTGAGGGACTTGACTTGGTAGGGAGTGTAAATCAATAAGCTCTCCTATTTTAATCTTCTGCTTGATCACCCTTATGTGCTCATCCATTGTGGATAGAGACATTGGGCCAAGTCTCCTTCTGGAGAATCCATACAGCTTCAAGAAGCTTATCATTTGCTTTGCCTGCTTCTTCCCTCATTTTCCTCTTTGTAGCCTTCTGCTCTTTGAGTAGTTGAAGTTCAAGTTGTTTGAGGTACTCACACTCAATATACTCAAAAGGCAAGGGAAGAAGTGTAGCTGCCTGGTAGAGACCTGTGGCACTAAGGTAGTTGATCATGTTCTTCATATTAATTTCTTTATCTACCAAAGGTTCTTGTACTGCCACAGTCTCTTGCACAGGGCTTTTTTGAACTGGGGAGAGAGTAGGAACATGTTTGTAAAGTCTTTTCAGTCTCTTTTCTTCTTTGATTTGAAGGAGCAACCTTGCATCCTCTGCTTCCTTTCTTTCTCTTGACAATTTCATGTCTGCCAGTTCATTTAATTCATCTAAGGGGAGAGACATTATCTGATCAAGTACATAGTTCCTTGTCTGTAAGTAACCAATCCTGACTGCCCTTAACTCATCATTTTGAGTATTAGGTCTTGGGGCAAACCTGATTGCAGCTTACATGAAGCCTGAAGACCCAGTGGAACTATCTTCCCTTAGCTTCCTCTTCCTCTATCTCTCATCCTCCTCAATCTCCTCAGGAGTCATTTTCCTTTTCCCTTTGTCACTCACAGACCTTTGTGGCTCAGGGTAAAGAGAGCTTTGGACTTCATTGCTTGGAGTAGCATCCATGCTCTAGCTAGAGAGAGGTTGTGATACACCTTCACCAGCATGTGTATCACTGTGGAAATGAAATGCTAAAGTAGTTCTAGGTAAGACAGGACTCTCAGGCTCTATTACTGCCCTTCAGTCAAGGTTTTCCCTTTGAAGCTAATCTTAGGGTCTGGCTTAACATCCAGTTGACCAATGACATTACCTGATTGCCTTTATCTTCTTCTTTGGCTGAATACTTAGTAATACTATCTTGAATCCTTTGAGTCAGTGTGCCAGCTTGCCTAGATTGGCTTGGATTAACAAGTGTCATGTTGATTAGGTCAAGACCTGAAAGTTAAAGACTTCTTGTTGCCCTTAAACTCTTTGAAGTATGAGGGCTCTTCTATCAGCATAATACCTTCACCCAATTATGTACTTTGAAGTTCATTGGGGTAAGAATGACATAGCCCTTGGAATACCGTCCTCAAAGAGACTCTAAATGAGAGAGTCTTTTTAGTAAGTCCACATCAATGTGAACTTGAGGAAGTTGCTGAGTATGAATAACTGCAAGTGAGGATGGTGAGTCCTCAATGTCCATACTCTGTGAAGAACTCCCAGGTTCTGTGATTGTTATGACTTTCTCCCCCTTTTTGGTAGCATCATCCACTTTCATAGGTGAGCTAGGAGTTAGGTCAATCACATCCATAGGTTCTTGTGTTCCTGGATGAGCTCTCGTCAAAGGTCTCCCAGCTAGTTTTTTCTAAAGATAAGATATCTGAAGTTGCTGATCATTGACCCTGTTTTGTAAGGTAGTCACCTGAGATTCCAAGTGACTAACCTTAGAGACTAGGTAGGTGCATGTTTGTGATAGTTTTTGCACCTTTAGTCGTAAGTTCCCCTCATCTTCATCAGAAGAATCATTGGGGGATGAGAGAATTGGACCAAAGCCCTCACTCTCACCACCAGCATCATGTTCTTGGCTGCTAGATTTCCTCTACTCAGTGATAGCTTCAAGAGAAATATCAATGGGTTGAGTTGCCATGGTTGAGGTCTGAATGATGTAATCACTTTCAGAAGTGAGAGCCTCTTCCATATGGACCTCCTGAACAGGTTCATGGAGATCCACCTAAGTACTAGGTGGATGATGTAGGCTAGACATGGGAGAGGCAGGAACACTCATCTCTCTTTGCGTAGGGGAAGAGTAGAGAGACTCATGGTACTTACTGAATCCCATGTCTTCATCATCATAGAATTCAAGGTTAGGGATAGGTTGGTTGAGATCTTGAGGCTGAGGATGGTAACTTTCCCCTAAAGGTTGTTCACTTTAGTGTTGAGACTCAGAGTGAAGGATTAAGTGATGGGCTAATGACCTCATCACGCTGAGCATGAGGAACCTCAACACTGATTCTTGATGAGATGGGAGTGGTTGCTCCTCAGGAGAAGTGAGAGCTCTACTGTCCACTTCCTCCTCTATGGGTAGTGATATGGGGGCCTGCTGTGACAACCGGCCTCTAGGTCGTTATTCTAACCCTAATCTACTTGCATCATTACCCGTCTTATGAGTACTAATAATAGAAACAATCCAACCCTATCAGTGAATTTGGAATCATCTTTTGCTATTTGTTCCATTTTATGATTTCATGTGATTTTAGTGATTTTTAGTTAATTTAAGTTTTACCTTTTTAAAAACTTGGTGTCCCGGGAATGTTAACTAGTCACCCTTGCAAAGCTAAATCTCAAGTGAAACAATTATAAAAATGTGTGCTTACACACATTAATTTTCAGCTAATGCATGCATAATCATGCACAAGACACAGCAACTAACTAAAAACTCTTACCATCTAAATACTACACTACACTACAAAATTATACCACTTAATAATTATTTTACAATTAAAATTTAAATATTAACCCCCACAAAAAGCCAAATTCGGCCGCCCTCATCTCCCCCAATCACCACACTACTACACCACTACATACCACCACCTTCAACCTCCACTCTTCATTCATGCAAGCCTCCATCACTCTCTCACTCTCTTCTCTCGGATTCTCTCCAGAAAACACACACACACCACGGTTTTGAGCACCATTTCAGCTCCCAAACTCGAAGAACAACACCATACATCCATCGGCCAAGCTCAAACAAGCGAGAAGGTGCCACTTTGTGAAGATTTGGTGCTTGATTCTTGCAAGTCCGAGACCCTACAGCACTTGTTCGAGTTCTCCAGCTTCTTCCAAGGATTTCCAGACCACTCTCGACCATCTACACTCTCCAAAACGTGAACAATACCAAGTGTAAGCTTCATGTCACCCGAAAATGGTCATTTCAGGTGTTTTCTTTACTTCTCTTTTAAAAACACCTCCTCTCTTTGTTGTAGCAGAAACCCGACACCATTATCTTGTTCTTGAGGAGCTTTCAACTTCACAAAAGGTATCTCACACGTTATATTGGTCATTCTTGAGGTGGAAACCGATATCCACCATGAAAACCCTCTTTTTGGGCGTTTTGCACCATCTAACTTGTAAATCTTGTAACCCTTGAAAGCAAAACTTGTAATCTGCTTGCTAATGGTTAATGGTCTCCTAATAACCTGTTTTGAAAGTTACAAAAGAATATACACCGTGAACATTTGGTTATAGCACGAGTTACACCTTAAAAACCTTCTTCCTACATGAAATGATACAATTTAAGCACTTGTTTGAAAACCCTCCCAACCAAGGTTTATAACCTGCTCATGAACGACCTTGTAACACCCTAATAATCTGAGATTAAAGTTAAATAAGGTTTGGTAATGTTTAAACGCAAGTTATACGGATTTGCACATGTGTTATGGTCTGTTATGGCTAAATCACTAAGTTGATGGTTCATTGTTATGTTGGGTGACCTAGCCGTGAGTTTGGGACATGATTTCAGAAAGTTTTGATGGATATTAAGTGTGTGATAAATGGTTAATCTCTGGAAATTAAAGACATGTTAAGATTAGACCCACTTTTGTTATTTTCGGGACCCGAAACATGGTAAAACAACTTAAAAAATAGTAAAATATGGGTTTAACCATCTTGAAAAGTATTCCAGGCTTAAAAATGGTTAATAAAGTGTTCTGGAGTCAATGGGTAATTTAAATGGTCAAAAGAATAAATTAAATGGCGTTTAAACTAGAAACGGGTACCAACCGGGCAACGTTTTTGAGAAAAATCCAAGAAAAAGGAGTTTAAAGCTAAGATTTATAAAAACCATGTCATTTCAGCAAGTTAAGTGATAAAATACCTAAAGGATTTGAAATATTGGTCAAACAAGCTTTTAAATGGTCAAATTCGGTTAAAAACGCGTTTTAACGGGTTAAACGTAAGAACGAGGCTTTCAACTATTAAAGGCAAAATTTCACAATTTAAGGAATTAAAACATATAAAAATATCCTTAAGATGATACCTACTGGCTCAAGACTCAAATTTATGGAAATCCTAAATTAACCGTTAAAACTCTCCGGTTTTAACGCAACCGGGAACGTTAAACGCATAGGTTTTAAACCGGACCCATAAACTGGATATTTGGAACACTTACTCAATAATAAGTCAACTTTACTCTAAGAACCTGATTTTTGGTCTTAAGTGTCATAAAGAACAAGAAACCAAACTTGAGGGTAGAAACTGTCAATTTTGAAATTGAGGGACTAAACTGTAAAATTTTACCAAACTTTATAACCGACTCCTATGAAACTAATAATCACTTGAACAACATATTTACCTTTTATCCTTAACTTAATGATGTAAAAATCCTAAATTACATGGAGAAACCATGACCTGCCATAAAAGGAAACTTTTTATACAAACCCTCGCGAAATCAAAGACTTATCCGATAACTAAATTTTTAACACACTTGTTGCACCTTAAATAAGTTTAGAGCAGTAGCTTATCACTTAATATATTCATGTTAGGGTGCTAGACTTGAGACACTCCCGGCACATGAAGAGTTATTTTTGGCTTAACACCTAAGGTGAGTTCTAGTGACCCTCTTTTTACCACTGTTTTGGGGTGAAACATGCTCTGTTATTTATGAACTATATTTGTGCTTTACTTGGTAATTGTATGGTTACCTGCTGATACTTATATCATGATCATTAATTCTTTCATGAACCGCTTGTTTTATATGGATAGATCTATTTGGGGAATCCCCCACACATACTGGCTTCCGTTCTAGGAAGGGTACCCCACTGAGATCCTAAGGGGTCGTTTGTGGCATGTGACAGGTTTTGTTAAGAAACTATGGTGAACCATCCGGGCAGGTATGGTTCACTGGTTTGGGGCTCAGTTTTTCCTTCGGGAATATCCGGTTAAACACAACTTTAGAAGAGGCCAACCGGGACTGAGTGGAGGGTTGATTATGATTCTCCTACGATGTTGAAACTATGATTCATTCCTTTTTATCAAATGAGGATTTGTTAAGTCCTTTTTGTTTTTAAACTTTATGCACTTGAATTCACCAACTTTTTAGTTGACACAAATTTCTTTTTGAGCATGTTTCAGGTAATTTATGAAGAGATCCTAGCTGTTGTGAAGACCTAGACTTATCCCCGCGACCATAGCATTGGCTTATTTTACTTAATGAACAATTTGAACAATTTTACATCTCTATTGAAGAAGTACAATTTATTTCTATGTTGGTTGTAAAACTCATTTAGGGGTTTGATCTGTTTCTAGTCCCGGTATCTTTTGAAAACTTTTAATGCCATGTGATATTCTCTCATTTGAGCTCTTGTAATGGTTTGTTTCCGCTGCCATATGTTGTTGCTAGCATGTGACGCCCCACCCTACCTGGGCCCGGGGTGTGACAGATTTGGTATCTGTTGGTCCATGTGATCGAAAAAACAGTACAATTGAAGTGATGAATTGCTCAATATCAAACATTCATGCTAAACAACAACAATTGAGAAGATAGAAGAGAATTCTAACACATATTTGATAATCAAATGAACAATAGCAATCAATAACATCAAGCACAATAGTATTTCTGTGTGAAAACTGCTTAGAACTGGTAACTTGCAACAATGATCCACAATTAGGGTTTTGCAAGCTTACCTTACAAAGAGAATTGACAAAAGTATATATAGCAGTTATAGTTTCGCTGACAGTTTCGCTACCAGCGAAACTGTCATGCCGAAACTATAGTTTCGCCCGGCAGAACACAAGTTCGCCGGGTAAACCAAAACAGCAAACTGTGAGCGAATGTATAGATTCGCTCACAGTTTCGCTGGACTGCCAAAACTACTCATTACTAAGAACATACAAAAGGAAACTAACAAAAGTCCTATTACAATGTAAAGTAAATAACTATACTAAAGTGAGTCCAACCTAAACATGATCTTCAATACTCCCCCTAGGTTGGACCTCACTATCTTTACTTGTCTTGATTTGACTTGTCAGCTCCGGTTTCCTCTGCTGCTGTTGATCTATCTTCATCACCTCCTGCAGCAACATCCTCAGAAGCTTCAGCCACTGATCCTCCAAGGTTCTTTCCTGCATCACTAGCTTCTTCAGAATGACCACTAGCCTTTGCAAACTGCCTGGTCAAATCTTGAATATCCATGGCAAAATCATCCTGAGCTCTCACCCTTTCAGCTAACCTCTTAACCTTCGACCTTACTCCCCTTATCTTGTTTGCAACATTCATAAACAGACTGGCCTCTTTTCTTGTTTCCTCTCCAGCCCCAGCCTTAATGTGATTTTCACATAGTACCAAAAGATCTTCATCACTGAAGCTAAATAACTCCATTGGATCAAACACTCTGAACTCTTTTCCATGTTTAGCTCTAATCACCGCCTCTCCAGTATTGTTGTCATAAAACCACTTTTCAAAGTCATGTAGTTGTTTGGGAAGAGGATCAACCAATCTTACCCAATTTACAGTCTTTGGAGGTTTGACTCTCAGTACAATCCTTCCTTTGCCTGTCTCATAATCTTTATCCTTCTTTGATCTTTTTCTTTCAGCTTTCATATATCCAAAAGACTCGAAATTATCATTAAGTCCATTTTTTATTTCCTTCTCAAGAAATAATGCTCTTTCACTTAAGTGAGCATTGATCAATGGTAAAGTTGCTAAACGTCTCAAATCCCATTTGGGCAAGGTCTTAAAAGCGTTCCTCTTAAGCATATAACTGATATTTCCTCCTCTTCTCTTGATCATGAACATCTTTAAACTTGGATTGTAGCACCAGCTTATGATCTTCTTATCTGCTTCCTTCCTGCTTAATCCCTCCAGATTTTGAAATAAAGGAGTAATTTCTTCCACCTCTTTCTCTTTGACTAACCAATCATTCTTATCCATTTCAAAAACATCAGCATCATCTTCTCCCTTCTTAGCAACATAAATCAGTGGTCGCTCATCAACTTCATAAAATTCTGGTTCTGAATCATAGTCTATCAATTGTTCATCTTCCTCCTCTTCATCAACCAACCCTTTCCGTCTATCAGCCACTCCTTCATTGGTAGCTGTTGAAGGATTCTGTGTGCCCAAGACACTTAGAATATTGATGTGGTTAGTACGTTATGATCCAAGTCGGGTTATACCCAATAACAAGCTTAGCAAACACCAATTAATGTTTAATTGATGATATGATCATGCAATTAAATATTTACACCAATTAGAAAATGGGTTTTCTAATCAAATTGCATAAGAGATGGAACAAATTATAAGGATAATTTGTTGATGAATTAATGTTATTCTTGTCATTTAAAAGGGGTTTAAATAACACTAATAATATATGAGTGTACTTTAATTAAAGTGTTTAATTAAAGAATACATATGTCACATTTATAAATCAAGTCTAGAAGGTGACTTTTTATTGTGTGACATGTGACTAGTTAATTTTTGTATTGTGATCATTTTAAAGGAGGGAAAGCTCTTTTATTTTGAATCTTTTGGCTGCCCCTTAAGGTCATTGGACCATCTTTGTGTCTTGAAAACATACACCTCTTAACTAGTCACACACTCAATTCATTTTCATCTATTCCAATACATGCAAAACACAAAAGACTCTCCTCTCTCTCCCTCTCCATTTTGACGGATCCAGCAGCAAAAAGGGTGAGGTTTTGAGCTTTCTTGGTGTTATCTCTCCCTAACAAGAAGGGTTTTTGCCATAAGCTTTGGGTATACAAGCTTGAGGGTCTCTACTTTGAGCATCTTGGCCGATTTCAAGCATCCAAAACCTCTCATTTTGGTCGTTTTTCTGCTGGAGAAAGGTATATTGGCAGCCCCATTTGTGGCTGTCATATTATGCTCGTTTCATTGTTCATAGCTTGTTTTATTCACATAAATGATCCTTGTTATATGGGTTTGTTTTATACTCTAATATGGTTACCAAAACAACATATTTTCAGTTTATAAAAGGGTTTATAATGCTATATTTCCGCTGCGTTTTTCAGAAAGTTTAAAAGGTTAAACTTCGTTTTAGTGTTCTAACAAACCCAACAATGGCATCAAGAGCCGGTTATATGGATGACTTGCTTGTTTTGTCTTTAAAATTGGTTTTAAAGTATGATAATAAACTTAGTATAGGCTGATTTTGGGCTGCTAAGTTCATATGATATGAAACCCCAATCTTTCAAAGTCATATCACACTTGCTTGTGATTAAACTTTGAAAGATATACATGTTTGTTATTTGTTTTGTTTGGACAAAATAAAACCCGAAATTTCAGTTTATGTTGGCTGAAATTTCGTGGTTTTAAGTGGGGTTTTCATTATATTTTGGATGATATGATAGATGCTTGTTTTAGTGCATAACCTAGCCATTGACCTTGTGATTGTTTGGATGTTTGTGATGGTTGTATTCATTCATTCAATTGGGTTGTATTATTTGTTGTTTGTGCTTTGTTTCAAATGTAATTTATTTATTATTGGGTTGTAATAAATAGATTAGGTGTATTTTCATTTTACTAGATATCTTGTATTAGGACTTTATATCTTGTAATATGAAGACATACACATTGGAAGCACAAAGGAAGGTCATGAAAGAAACATGGAGCATTTTGGATGCGGTTTCAAGTGGGAGGCTTTTGGAAGTTTTCTATATGCTTTGTTTGTGACCTTTAGGAATGTCCTATGGACCACACTTGTGATGGCAAACAAGTGTGGACCACTTTAGATGCTATGGTTATGCACATATGCACATATGGTTGTTTATGTTTATGCTTGGTTGATTGTTTGTTGTTTGATTGTTTGGTTGATATTTGGATATTCATAACAAACTCATTAACAAACTTAACAAGCTGAAAATTGATGGTTCTTAAAAGTTAATAAAAGGTTATTAAAATGATTTAATGATTTTAAAGATTAAAATAGGTTTTAATCAAAGAACCATAGGGTACCTTGTATTTGAAAGCATGCAAATACAAGTACATAGAGTTTTCTAAACTAGAATTTTGAAACCTCTAAACTTTTTTATACAAACAAGATCAACACCGTCCTTTTACACAACACTTGAGTCACTTGGGAACTCTTAGTGGGATAACGGTCACCTAACCATTTTGAGGGAACTTGTGATTTGAGGTGAGAATGCCTTATTTGTGGGATAAAGGTCACCTAACCACTTATTTTGGCAAACTCACACGTAGGTGTAAGTAGGGTATCTTGATTTGCAAACCATGTCAAATGGATCACCTACGATGTGGTTTCCAAATGGTGTTGATGGGATTAACATGTCGACTTTACATATGATGTTTCAAGTCGATCCCATATTTCTAGAAATTGCAAATGGTTGCAATCGTCAAACGTTGACCACCTTATTAATTTAAATCGTGGGATAAAGGTCACCTAACCACAATTTAAATGTAATGTTGGGTTCTAGACTTTAATATAAAAATGAACTTAAAAGGCATTAATTATTAAAAAAATAACAATATCGAAAATACTAAAATAGATCTTTGTTAAATTTTGTAGATGGCCACCAACAATGAAAATCACGATAACTCATCCGCGTCCAACCAATCATTACGTGCGATCCTCCAAAAGGAACGTCTAAATCATAACAACTTTATTGATTGGTATCGAAACTTGAGAATCGTTCTCAAGCAAGAGAAACGATCATATGTTTTAGACGACCCTATCCCCGATCAACCTACTGAGGATGATGAGGAGGCCTTCAACGATTGGTTGAAGTATACTGAGGACTCCGTCCAAGTGTCTTGTCTCATGCTAGCGAGCATGACTCCGGATCTCCAAAAGGAGTATGAACATCACGGAGCTTATGACATGATAACCCAGCTGAAGGAAACGTTCCAACAGCAAGCAAGGGTTGAGCGCTTTGAAACGGTTCGAGCACTCCATGCATGTCGTATGGACGACAACCAATCTGTTTCATCTTATGTTCTTAAGATGAAAAGTCATATTGACCGCCTCGAGAGGCTTAATTGTCCCGTCTCGAAGGAATTGGCCACGGATTTGATCCTTAATGGCCTTACCAAGAAGTTCGAGACGTTTGTGTTGAACTACAACATGAATGCTTGGGACAAGAGCATTGGTGAGCTTCACTCAATGCTTAAAACGGCCGAGGCGGCCATGGGTAAAAGGGTTTTACCCGTTCTCACCATCAATGAAGGTGGGAACAATAAAAGGCCTCGTCCCGCACCCAAGGCAAAGGTTGCTAAGGGTAAGGGACCCGCTTGGGGAAAAGGGAAAGGGGTGGTAAGGGTACCACCCAACCACAAGAGAAGAAGCATAAGGTTGCTACTAATGACCCATGCTTCAAGTGTGGGGAGATTGGACATTGGGCAAGGGATTGTCCCGTCCATCTCCAAGAGTTGAAAGCAAAGAGGGATGCCGGGCAGACCTCAGGTACAACATACATGATTCATATTGATCTTAATGTTACATCTTCAAACACATGGGTATTAGATACCGGATGTGGAACTCATATTTGCAATTTGTTGCAGGGGTTCAAAAGAAGTAGGGACTTCAATCAAGGGGATGTTAGCCTCTTCATGGGCAATGGAACCAAAGTCCAAGTTAAAGCTCGTGGGGACTACATCCTAAAACTTCCAAGTGGCTTGGATGTTATTTTGAAGAATGTTTTGTATGCTCCTAGTTTGACTAGGAACGTTATTTCTGTATCCCAATTAAAACTTTATGATTATGTATTATCTTTTATTGAAAATGATATTCATGTTTCTTTAAATAATATGTTCTATTTTAAAGCTATACCCATTAATGGTATTTATGAATTGGTTCATGAAAATGATTTAAATAGTTCATTGTACCATACTAACACCAAAAAACTCAAGTTGGATTTGAGTGATACCTATCTTTGGCATTGTCGTCTTGGTCATATAAACAAGAAACGTATACAACCTCTTCAAAAGAATGGTCTTTTAAAAACAAATGAATGTGATTCATTTGATGTGTGTGAATCTTGTTTACAAGGTAAAATGACTAAGG
Source organism: Flaveria ramosissima (assembly GCA_025215565.1). Lineage (NCBI taxonomy): Eukaryota > Viridiplantae > Streptophyta > Magnoliopsida > Asterales > Asteraceae > Flaveria > Flaveria ramosissima. The sequence continues at coordinate 44,675,927 of CM046031.1, read as the reverse complement.
CACCCTTTAGTGGGACTAACGAAAGGGCAAAAGATTTATTAGGAATCATACATTCGGATGTATGTGGTCCTTTTAAGCCAATGACTAGGAATGGTGAAAGATACTTCATTACCTTTACCGACGATTATAGTCGCTATGGGTATGTGTACTTATTAAGGCACAAAGATGAAGCTTTTGAAATGTTCAAAATCTTCAAGAATGAAGTAGAAAATCAACTCAACAAGTCAATTAAAGTTCTCCGTACTGATAGAGGAGGTGAATACCTAAGTGATGTTTTTCAAGATCATCTTAGGAGTTGTGGGATTGTCTCACAACTCACTCCACCTGGAACACCACAACATAATGGTGTGTCTGAGAGGAGGAATCGAACCTTATTGGATATGGTCCGATCTATGATGGCTAGAAGCACATTACCTCTATCATTTTGGGGTTTCGCTTTGCTCTCCGCGGCCCGTATTCTAAATATGGCCCCAACCAAAAAGGTGGAAAGGACACCTTTTGAGATATGGCATGGAAGAGTTCCATCCCTATCATACTTAAGAGTCTGGGGTTGTGAGGTTTATGTTAAGACTCCCACCCCAAACAAATTGGAAGTCCGATCCACCAAGTGTATCTTTATTGGATATCCTAGAGATTCTATGGGATATTATTTCTATGATCCACTGGAACAAAAGGTGTTTGTTACTAGAAAGGGTGAGTTCTTAGAAGCAAAGTTCCTTATGGAAGGAACTAGCAGTAGAACAGTGGATCTTGAGGAGGATCAAGAACCACAACCCGATGCACGTTTGGTTGAAACTAGCACTCAACATGAGGATGTTGAGGATGATCAAATGGTTGATCAATACATGCAAAACGTTCGCAGAAGTGGTAGAACTAGTAATCCACCTGAAAGATACGGATTTTTCATGGATGGATGCTATGTGGTAGATTCAGATGAACCAACCACATACCATGATGCAGTGTCCAATTTGGATTGTGACAAATGGCTTGAGGCCATGAACGTTGAGATGCAATCCATGTATGACAATCAAGTTTGGGAACTTGTTGTACCACCTCATAATTCCAAGGTAGTTGGAAGTAAGTGGGTTTTCAAGAAGAAAACCGATATGCATGGAAACTTGGATACTTATAAAGCTAGACTTGTAGCAAAGGGTTTCACTCAAACTCAAGGGGTTGATTATGATGAAACCTTCTCACATGTTGCGATGCTAAAGTCTATAAGGATATTATTTGGCAAATGGATGTCAAAACCGCCTTCCTAAATGGATATCTTGAGGAAGATGTTTATATGGTTCAGCCTGAAGGTTTTGTCGATCCAAAACATCCTAATAAAGTATGCAAGTTAAAGAAATCAATCTATGGATTGAAACAAGCATCGAGAAGCTGGAATCATCATTTTGATGAGGAGGTAAAGAAATTTGGCTTCATCAAAAACACTGATGAGGCTTGTGTGTATAAGAAGGCTAGTGGGAGCACAGTAACTTTCCTAGTATTGTATGTTGATGACATACTACTATTTGGAAATGACATTCCAACCTTGGAAGGTGTAAAAACCTGGCTTGGAAGTTGTTTTCCATCAAGGATCTTGGTGAAGCCGCCTATATTCTAGGAATAAAGATCTATAGGGATAGATCAAGGCGGTTGATTGGTTTGAATCAAAGTGCATACATTGATAAGATCTTGAAAAGGTTCAAGATGGAGAACTCTAAGAAAGGTACCGTACCTATTCAAAGAGGAACGATATTGAGTACAACTCAATGTCCTAGCTCAAAGGATGAGCAAGATAAAATAAAGGCAATCCCATATGCATCTGCTATTGGATCCATCATGTATGCAATGATATGCACTCGACCGGACGTGTCATGCGCCTTAAGCATGACAAGTCGTTACCAGCAAAATCCTAGAAACAGTCATTGGATGGCTGTTAAGAACATACTTAAGTACCTAAGGAGGACAAGGGATATGTTCCTAATCTATGGATCTGGTGATGAGGAACTCGTTGTAAAAGGTTACACGGATGCGAGTTTCCAAACCGATCGTGATGATTCTCGGTCACAATCGGGATATATTTTCATTCTGAATGGAGGAGCGGTCTCTTGGAAGAGCTCCAAGCAGGATGTGGTGGCTCTATCAACTACAGAATCAGAATACGTCGCCGCCTCATTGGCAGCTCAAGAAGCTGCATGGTTGAAGAAATTCATTGCCGATCTAGGGGTTGTCCCTTCCATTCAGGAACCCCTAGAGATATTTTGTGACAACGAGGGTGCGATTGCTCAAATCAAAGAACCCCGTGCTCATCAAAAGACTAGGCACATTGAGCGGAGATTCAACTACATACGAGATGAAGTTGAAAAGGGAAAGATATGTATTCGCAAAGTTCACACGGATCAAAATATTGCGGATCCTCTCACGAAGCTCCTTGAAAAAGCAAAGCATGAAGGTCATACTTGTGCCATGGGACTTCGATATTCTAGTGATTGGATTTGATATGTAAACTTTGTATTTGGATATGTGGAACCCTTTATTATTTGAATAAAATTATTTGGTTATAATATTTCAATTAATGTTCCAATTTAGCATGTTTAATCCATGAGTAAATTGTTTACTCTAAATGTCCGTAGTCGTTCATACTTGTGGGAACAAGTGTGAGGTAAGATTATTATGAACTTGGATTGGTTGATATTCATAAGGATGAATATAGAGCAATGGGTTGCTACCAAGGTTCATAGATATTTGTGGGATACAAATATTGGACTAACCCGCATCTCAAATTTTACTACATGGAATCTTATTGTTTGATCATAAGTAAATTTGAGTAAAGGCGAATATCATTTGGTATCCTCCGACCTGAGATACATATTGGGTTTTGATATTCACCAAGTATTATACCTTGAGCTTTTTCTTCACTGTCCTGAAATAGTGGACAGCACATAAGGGTATGTTCAGGTATGACACGAGGTGTTTGTGAGAAACGTATGTAGTCAAGATGGAATTTGTTCCTCTTATTCGTTGAGAGTTAGATGTCTAAGGCCTGATTAAGTTAAATCAACAAGGAATGATCATTCTGTGTCCTCGGATTTAACATGACATCTGAAACAAAAGGATAGATGATTGATTCACCTAAATCATTTCAAGTAGGGTACTTGAAGGGATGATGTTATTGAATGGCTATAAGTCATGCGTATTAAGGGTAGTAAACCGTTGTTAGGCGGTATTTACTGCTTGCATCAATCTTCTATGAATCTTGGGCAAGTGGGAGATTGAAGGATTCTGTGTGCCCAAGACACTTAGAATATTGATGTGGTTAGTACGTTATGATCCAAGTCGGGTTATACCCAATAACAAGCTTAGCAAACACCAATTAATGTTTAATTGATGATATGATCATGCAATTAAATATTTACACCAATTAGAAAATGGGTTTTCTAATCAAATTGCATAAGAGATGGAACAAATTATAAGGATAATTTGTTGATGAATTATTGTTATTCTTGTCATTTAAAAGGGGTTTAAATAACACTAATAATATATGAGTGTACTTTAATTAAAGTGTTTAATTAAAGAATACATATGTCACATTTATAAATCAAGTCTAGAAGGTGACTTTTTATTGTGTGACATGTGACTAGTTAATTTTTGTATTGTGATCATTTTAAAGGAGGGAAAGCTCTTTTATTTTGAATCTTTTGGCTGCCCCTTAAGGTCATTGGACCATCTTTGTGTCTTGAAAACATACACCTCTTAACTAGTCACACACTCAATTCATTTTCATCTATTCCAATACATGCAAAACACAAAAGACTCTCCTTTCTCTCCCTCTCCATTTTGACGGATCCAGCAGCAAAAAGGGTGAGGTTTTGAGCTTTCTTGGTGTTATCTCTCCCTAACAAGAAGGGTTTTTGCCATAAGCTTTGGGTATACAAGCTTGAGGGTCTCTACTTTGAGCATCTTGGCCGATTTCAAGCATCCAAAACCTCTCATTTTGGTCGTTTTTCTACTGGAGAAAGGTATATTGGCAGCCCCATTTGTGGCTGTCATATTATGCTCGTTTCATTGTTCATAGCTTGTTTTATTCACATAAATGATCCTTGTTATATGGGTTTGTTTTATACTCTAATATGGTTACCAAAACAACATATTTTCAGTTTATAAAAGGGTTTATAATGCTATATTTCCGCTGCGTTTTTCAGAAAGTTTAAAAGGTTAAACTTCGTTTTAGTGTTCTAACAAACCCAACAGCTGTAACAACAACTTCTTCACCAACAATATCTTTGTCAAAATCAAACTGCAAGTCTACAAACCCAGCCTCAATAATATCTTTTTCATCATTCCTTCCAACATCCTCTCTTGGTATTTCCTGTTCTCCTTCTCCAGTATTTGCTGCTCCAGAAGTACCCTCTCCTACCTTAGATGAAGTACCCACATTCAAAAATGAGTACTTTAATGTATCAGTCAAATCATCTAACTCAGATTGAGTTAGTTGACTAGGTAGGCCGGCTGCAGCTTTCAGTTGAGTAATCTCCTCAAACAACTTCTTAATCCGTTTGTTTTGGTCAACTAACATTCTTTGCATTTCCTCAATCACCTCATCCTTCTGTCGTTCTCTGATATCCTGATTCGTAAGTTTAGTCTTAATCATACTCAGCTCATTCGCCAACGAAGTATTTAGATTACGTATCACATCCTCATCAAGATTTGCACTAGCCTCTCTTCTGGCTGTAAATCCCTCATGTCTATGTTTGGTTCTCCGCTCAACAAAATCAGTTTTCTTCTTAGATCTCCTTTCTTTCTCTACCCTGATCTCCTCAGCTTGTGCATCAATATCCTCTTCAAAATCATAATCCTTTTCTTTAGCGTATCTCTTCCTTTTCTTAGTAGCATCAGCTTGCTGTACTCTTGTTTCTTCCGCCCTTTTACTCTCAGACTCATCAACCCGTCTAATATAATTCCTGCGTTCTGGAGGATACATATTTTCCCAAAGATGGGTGATTTTACCACTAAAATCATGACGGATAGCACAGCAATCAGCAAAAATACGAGGATTCATCTGCACCAGTCTCTTGATTTCACCATGCTTTGGAACATCAGGAATAAGATCATCAAAAATCATCTGAAGAAAGCGAGGGTATAGCAGCCATTTGTCTTTCTTTACAGCCATCACATTCTCTGCCATACATGCAAAAATCAGTCTAGCTATGTTGGCCTTCTCCCCTTTACAGCACAGCACCATAGCTTTAGCCCAATCAAGATTAAGTCCATCAGATCCACCTTTACGGTGATCTAAACACATGATAAAGACATGAGCGATATATCTCCATTCTTTAGATAAGAAAGACTTCTTGATCTCTTTCCTTGAACCAAAGGCTGGTCCCTCATACCCCATTCTTCTGAAAGCTTGAAACACTTCAGACTCTGTCATAGCTACTTCATCTCCAGTATCATCATCTAGTCTAAAAATCCTCGAAACACTCTCAGCAGTGATAGTCACATCATGATCAATTATTTTGGCAGTGATTCTCTGTACATCTCCTCTAGTATCGTATTCTGCTGATCTCCAAAAATCTCTAATATGAAGATCATAAATAGTAGGCGAGTGAGAAATAGCATAGGCAATAGGAGATCTCTGAAGCCATCTGATACAATCACGAAATCCAGCTGCCTTAGGGAGAGTATCATCTAAAATAGCTGTGATGTTATTCCTCTCATCAAATTTGAGTTTTGCCATGATAACCTGAGAAGGAAAACAATTAAATTTGAATGAGAAATAATGAAAATAAGAAAATAAGACTAAAACAAAAGAAACTAGCAGTTTCGGCAAGCGAAACAATTGTTTCGCTCACTAAGACATGATAGTTTCGCTGAACAAAGGCAGTTTCGACGAAGAAAACTAACAATTTCAACAAGCGAAACAATAATTTCGCTCATTGAAACATGTTATTTTCGCTGAACAAAAAGCAATTTCGACAAGATGAGTATAGATTAAAGAAGTTTCGCAATTAATTTTTCCAAGTACAAACATAGTTTCGTTGTTACAAATTAGTTTTGCTGTTCTAAAATTAGTTTCGCTGTTCAGAAGAAAACAAGATCAATCGAAACTGTGCATGTTCAAGACCAGACATTGCGAAATTAAAGATAATACGGCGAAACTGTTAAGTTCGCCCGGACAGCATAACTTTACAGTTTCGCTGAAAAGAAGAGAACTTTCGTTCAGTTTCGCAGAAGAATCAGTAGTTTCGCTGGATGAACAACGAACCCACCGAAGAGTCACAATCCAAGTTACTTAAATGGAGATGATTTTAACCAGATTAAAAGATGTTACAAGGTTCGAAACTCACATGCGAAGCAAATAACACTAATAATCAGTCCAAAACACAAACACAAAGCAAAATCGCCAAGTAAAGTCACGGAGAAACCCTAAGAACTACACAGAACGGTTTTGCGAAATTATAAGAAAAATTTCACAAAAACAACTTAAATAGAAAATAGTTTCGCTGCTAGCGAAACTATAAATTCGCCAGGCGAATTTACAGTTTCGCCCAGTGAAACTGTAATATCGCTAAGAGATAACTAGTTAACAACTAATTAGCAAACCTATCGAGATTGCAGTTTCGCTTTGCGAAACAATTAGCGAAAGAATAATTTCGCCACCAATATTATTATTATTATTATTATTATTATTATTTATTATTATTGTTTTATTTTTTTTAAATTAACAAGAAGCTCATCACATAATGAGATCTAAATTAATCAGAGATCACATTCTCTAGATATTTATGAACATAAAGATGATGAAAAATCATCTACCAGCAATGAGATCATACTGAATACAAGATCTGATCACAATCTGCACAGAAACAACTGAAATTAGAACAAATCAAAAAACGATTGCTGATATAATTGTCCACTTAAACTCATGCCTTATCCTTTTTCAACAAACAGCTTATGATTCGTATAAGGTTCAATTAGATGCTTTAGAATGTTAGGACCCCACAATCATTTGGTAAAAACCCTCACCCAACCTCAGGATTTCTTGAATTTTGAATCAATCTTCATAGAACAAGGCTTGTGCGTTAGTGTGCAAATGATTATAAACAGAATATTTCATTCTGAAAGAAACTCATCGATAAGATGATTTGACATAATTATTTTTAAATGGTGAGAACTCCAGATCTATACTCACGTATAACAGAGGAGATAACCATTTAAACATGTGCTGATGAGAGCTCCAGGTCAATACTATCGTACAGCAGAGAAGATCATCACTCCAGGTCAGTACTCACGTACAGCAGAGGAGATAAGCACAGACACACGACACCTTAACACCAAACATATCAGCTGTGATTCAGGGTGATGATATAACAAAGCAAAATGAATGAAAGATTCATTCTCAATCCAATTTTTGTCAGGACTCAGTTTTTGTGCAAGCCAAAACAAATAAGTAAATCCAGAAATTCTTAAGCATGATATTTAATTTAATCATAAAGCTGCTGTCTACTTTATTCATCAGGCTGAGTCTATCAAGCATATCGTTAAAGAATCTGATCAATTTTCTTTAAAAAATAATGTGAAACAGAATCCAGTATCAGTTACTATCATTTCTCATTGAAGCACTGGCCATGTATATAAAAATACTTAGAGAATATACAATCATTTCTCATCATGTTAAATTCCGATCTCAGAACTATGAAATTACTCCCCCAAATTTTTATTTTCATATTTCTATTATTATAAGTTAATTAATTTTTTCATTTTTTTTATTATATTTTTTTAATCAAAGAAATAGAAAATGAAAATTTAAAAAGATATTAACCCGAGCATAGAAATCAATTCATAAAAACGAGGTTTATCAAATGTTTTTGTGAAAAGATCAGCTTTTTGATTTTTTGTATCGATGGGTATAATATCAATGAAACCCTTTTCTTGAGCATCACGAATCGCATGTATTCGTGTTTCGATATGCTTGGTTCGGGAATGATGAATGGGATTTTTAGCAATTCCAATGGCAGCTTCATTGTCACAAAATAAAGGTGTATGGAGAAAATTAATCCGATAATCAATCATTTGGTGTTGGATCCAGAGAACTTGAGAACAGCAGCTTGAGGCAGCAATATATTCAGCTTCCCCTGTAGAAAGAGAAACAGTAGTTTGTTTCTTGCTCTGCCAGGATACAAAACAATTTCCCAAATATTGACATCCGCCAGACACAGATTTTCTGTTTAACCTGCAACCATTGGAATCACTATCAGAGTAAGCATGTAAATCAAAATTCCCACCATATGGATACCACAATCCTAAACGAGACGATCCTTTGAGATAACGAAATATTCTTTTGACAGCTTTCTCATGAGATTCCTTTGGAGCCGACTGATATCGAGCACAGTAACCAGCAGCAAAAGTGATATCAGGACGACTTACAGTAAGATACATGAGAGAGCCAATCATAGATCTAAAAAGATGAGGATCAACTGGTTTTCCGTTTTCATCCGGAGTGAGACAAGTCTGAGCAGTAAAGGGAGTCATCTCTGTAGAAGCATCATCCATCTTAAATTTCTTCAAAATATCTTTAATATACTTCTCCTGATGAATAAGAATTCCTTCTTACTGTTGTTCAACTTGTAATCCAAGAAAGAAACACATTTCACCCATCATACTCATTTCAAACCTTTGGCTCATTACTTCTTCGAACTCTCTACACAATTGAAAATTTGTAGATCCAAAAATAATATCATCAACGTACACTTGGACAAATATCATTTCACCATTCACCTTTCTTTTGAATAAAGTCATATCGATGCTACCACGAGAGTAACCATTGCTTAGAAGATATTCCGTAAGGGTCTCATACCAGATTCTGGGTGCTTGATGAAGACCATACAGAGATTTATCAAGCTTATACACTTTATCAGGAAAATCAGGATCTTCAAAACCTGGTGGTTGACACACATATATCTCCTCATCAATGTCTCCGTAGAGAAAAGCACACTTCACATCCATCTGATAAACTTTAAATTGTTTATGAGCAGCATGAGCAAGAAATATTCTGATTGCTTCAAGACGAGCAACCAGAGCAAAGACTTCTGTATAATCAATCCCTTCTTCTTGAGCGAAGCCTTGCACTACAAGTCTAGATTTGTTATGCACCACAACTCCCCGATCATCTGGTTTGTTCTTAAACACCCATTTTGTACCAATTGGATATTTGTTAGGAGGTAAATCAACTAAGGTCCAAACCTTAAGCTTTCTGAACTGTTGAAGTTCCAATTGCATAGACTCTACCCAACAAGGATCTTGTAGAGCAGCATGAACATTTTTCGGGACAATTTGAGAGATGAAGCATGAGAAAAGACAAACATTAATTAGACCAGATTGACTTCGTGTGCGAACACCATTAGAAACAGATCCAATCACATTGTCAAGTGGATGATCTTTCAGAGTTTTGTAATCACTTGAAGAAGGAAAGATGGTTGAAGAAGTATCTCCCATAGCTGGTGAAAGATTAGATGAAGGTGAATCAATGATAGATGTTGGATCAAGTAAAGGAGAAGATGTAGGAGGTAAAGAATCAGATGATGGAGCCTGATCAGTCATTGGGGATAAAGAACTGACATCAGTTGAAACAGCATCATTTATTAACGTGGTGGATTGAACAGACGATGGAGATAATGAAATAATATTTGTTTGAGTATTTGAAATTGATGTATCATCATCGAAAACTGGCAGATTAAACGAATTAAACACCGTATCAGAGTCAAAGAACCATGCAGGTTCAGATTTAACTTCAGAAGGATTGGATTCCTGCCAGTCAACATAGAATGACTCTTGAACAATACGTGTTCTCTTGTTATAAACCCGGTACACCTTTTGTGAAGAAGAATATCCAACAAAATAACATTCGTCAGAAACAGCACCAAACTTTGTCTTTTGAGATTGAGTATTCAAAAGAGTACAAGAACAGCCAAATGGTCGAAAGAAATCAATTAGTGGCTTTCTCTTATGAAAAAGTTCATAAGGAGTCTTCACTTTATCTTTCACAATTAACACCCTGTTTAGAACATAAGATGCACAATTGACAGCTTCAGCCCAGAAAATAATGGGTAATGAAGATTCTATCAGCATTGTATGAGCAGCTTCCACGAGAGTGCGATTCTTTCATTCCGCAATACCATTCTGCTGGGGTGTTCTTGCAGCACTAAATTGTCTCACAATCCCTTTTTGAGCACAAAATGAATCGAGAATCTGATTTTTGAATTTAGTGCCATTGTCACTTCTTAGTCCCATAACTCTTCTCTTACTGATTGATTCGATAGAAAGAATTAATTTCTACAATTCCTCTGCAACTTCGCCTTTGTGTGCAAGAAACCTCACCCATGAATATCTGGAGAAATAATCTGTAACAACAAGACAAAAAGATTTTTTAGCAATTGATTTAACACTAATTGGCCCAAATAAATCAGTATGTAACAACTCAATAGGACAAGATATGCTATTTAGAAGTTTGGGCTTATGAGGTTTCTTATGTTGTTTCCCTTTGGCACATGCCATGCATTTTTCATTAACAGAAAAATCTTTTAAAGGAAGTCCTCTAACAAGATTGTTCTTTACTAATTTATTAATTATCTTAAAATTGACATGGCCTAAACGACGATGCCATAAGAGAGACTCAGAGGTTGATGCTTTTGAGAGTAGACAAGTTGCAGTAGCCTTTGACTCGTTTGAATTCATATCAAGAAGATATGTATCATGTTTCCTTGGAGCACGCATGAGAATTAAATCATCTGGAATGGCAATCTCTGATTTTAAAAATAAACATTCATCAGATTTAAATAGAACAGGAATGTCTTTATCACAAATTTGAGAAACACTCAGAAGATTAAAAGCCAATTCAGGAACATGGTTGATTTTTTCCAGAGTAAGAGAACCATTGGTAACTTCTCCTTGTCCAATCATTTTTCCACCCTTCTTATTTCCAGCAAAAGCCACATATCCTCCATCTATAATCCGATAATTGGTCAACAAATCCTTTAATCCCGTCATATGCTTGGAACACCCGCTATCAACATGCCATAAACTGTTTACAATCTTTGATGAGGAGTCCTGAAATGAATTAACAAATTACTTAGCCAGGAGTAATAGGGACCCAAGATTGAACAACTTTGCTTTTTAAAGAAGCAGATTTTTTACAGAAGAAATTATTAACCAATTTTGTCAATTTATTCCCAAAACAATTCCTATTAGAGGATCCTTGAATCAAAGGACAATTTTTGACAAGATGATCCTCTTGACCACACCTAAAACAATGAGGTTTGAATCTAGGTCTATGATGTGATGAGGTAAAAATAGGATCAATAATAATCTCCTCAACACATTCAAACAAACTAGAATCAACATCACTGAATGTCTCATACAACTCATGAGGTTGTTGTTTATTTGAACAAGAATTTTTCTTTACAAAATTAGAACAAGATTCATCTGACAAATCAGTAAAACTTGTACCATTGGTACTGATGTCAGATGAAGAAGAACTACATTTTTCTGATGATGTCATATTTAATGGTGTGAAAGATGGAATAGGTTGAGAAAGGAACTTTTCGAAACAATTAATTTTAAGTTGCTCAGTTGTTTTTGGAGAAAGATCATATGCATTACATTCATTATGAGAACAAAAATCATCACTACCATGATTTGAATTACAAGATGGAATAAAACTATCAAGAGAACATGAGACATTCAAGTCTGTTACATTTGAACTAGAAACAAAAACAGAATTTAAACTAGACTTATGTTCTAAAACAGACTGCTGATTTTCAGGTGTACTAGAACTAGTGCATCCAAGCCCACTAGTTGGTTCATAGTCGTAGTCTTCACGAATGTACTTAGAGTTATTCCTGACTAAACCTGCAGACATACTGTCAGTATCGGTTTTGATTAAATCATTAGAAGGATGAGGAACAGGCATAGGAGAATAACAGTATGTACTAGGTGGAGGATAAACCTGTACATTTTCATAACCCAAACCTGTTTTAATTCTTGCTCCCTGTTGAGATTTACAAAGATCATCATGTTTCATTCCAGAAATAGTCCATTTATCAAACTTTGACTGAAGTTTGCTTGCTTCAAATTCAGCAAGAGCAACCCTTTCAGTCAAAGTATTAATCTCGACATTTTCTTTCCAAAACGATTCTTTTTAAATGATCAGTTTCTTTTAAAGCCTCATTTAATTTCACAAAATATTTTGATTCATTCATTTTAAGTTTATCATTAATTCGCTTTAAATCCTTTTCATTATCAATTAACAAACGGTTAGCCTTATAAATCCCAAATAGCCTAATTTTACAAGCAGATGAGCACATATCCTGTATTACCTCATATGGAAGTCCCATTACCATCCTTTCAGCAGCTAGAGCTTTATCACACATGCACACTGGAGTACTTGATTTCCTTTCCTCAACAGTAGCAGCAACATCATCCTTCTCTTTTCCTATCTCGTCTCTTGAATTTCTTTTCTCACTTGAACCTGCAGTTTCCTCTTTCCCATTACCATCTGCCTTTTCTTCTTTCTCATTTACTAAAGACTCGTTTTCTCTTTCGAATTCCTTGAACAACACAAATCCATCTTCACCAACTTCCACTTCATTACCTTCCACACACTCAGCAACTAACGCGTGATTAATCTCAGTTCTTGTTTCTTCCACCTCTACACTCCAATCAAAGTTCGAAATCAAAGCCGACTCCTTTTTTAGATTCACTTCTTCCTTTTCTTTCTCTGCTGTCAATCTTGGAACTCCAGAGTTACTAGGATCTGTGACAATTGGTAATGGACATTCACGTTTAAAATGTCCCAATTGTTTACAATTAAAGCATCTTAATTTTGACTTATCAAATCCCAGTTTTGAAGTAGATGATTGACCACCAAAGTTCTTTCGTCCTGTTCTTTCCATGAATCTCCAAGCTCTTAAAGTTAACATCGCCATTTGCCATTGAATGTCAGTTTCTTCTAAATCATCAGGATCAACTTGATACATGTCCTCCATAGTAATTCCTTTACCTTTCAGTTCTCCAGCAACAAGAGCTTCATAGCTCTGAACAAACATTCCAAAAAGAGCCATTGTTTCAGATGGAATTGAAGTTTCAGCATTGACCTTAGAATTTCCCAAATCTTTTCCAACATGACTATTACCACTCGAGAAATTACTTGTATTGCTCCCTCCTTGAATTGGATTTTGAATGTGAGAGTTTGCAGCGGATGACAACAAAGCAGCATTTTGAGAAAAACCAGATGTGGGCATCATAGTCTGGTTAAATTCTCTTCTTTTCATATCCAACTCAAAAGATTTCAACTTGTTAATGATATCCATCAGCTTGTAATCTGTAAAACCTCTTTCTTGTTTAAGCATTCTCACTTGAAGACTCCACTGTTGTGGAAGAGAATCGAGAAGCCTATTAACTTGTTCACTGTTGGAGAGCCTTTCATCATACTTCTTTAGAGTGCTTGAGACGGTTAAGAAACGGTTTGTAAGATCTGTCAGACTTTCATTCTTGTATCCCATAAATGAATTGAACTCCTTTTCAGCCTGAATACTCTTGTCTTTTACCAAATCTGCATTGCCATCATAGAATTCACAAAGAGCATCGTAAAGGGATTTAGCATTTTTATGCTCTACAAAACGGTTGTAGATGTCTGGAGCCAAACAGAGAGTTAGAGCACCAAAAGCTTTTTGATCACGATCAATCAATTTCAGATCTCTTTCAGTATAGGAAGATGGGTCCTTGTTCTGAGAAACAACATCACCAACAGTAACCGTTGGTATGTGAGGACCAGAAATAATCGATTCCCATTGATTATGATCAGTGTAGAAGAAGAAAGCTTTGAGACATATCTTCCAATCTTCAAAATTATCTCCATTAATGAGTCTTGGAGGTCTATTAGGAGCAACACTTTCAAGATCAGCAAGTGTGAGAGTAGTTAATTTCGACATTATAGTTTCGGTAGAAATGTTTATAATTTCGCTGACAAATTCGCAGAAAAAGATGACTTGGATGACAATTTCGCTGAAGAAGTACTTTCGCTGACGATTTCGCTGAAGCTGACACTTTCGCTAGCAATTTCAGCAGCACTTTCGCCTGAACAGAGACACCACTTGCTTAGTTTCGCTGCTAACTTCGCACGAAACAAGCTTGAACTTTCGTTCAAAAATAAATTCGGCAGCAATTTCGCTTGTTGATTGTTCACAAGCACTAATGAACTTTCGTTCAAAGAATTAGTTTCGCAGAAACTCTAGAAAACAACTTCTGATCCAAGATAACTCATAATTTCGCTGAAAGATGATGACAGTTTCGCTGTAAGAACATCAATTTTGCAAATCGATCTCAAAACCCTTTTTCACCTCAAAATCAATCTGAAATCATTCAAAACTCAATGAATTTGAGATCTGATGATTGTAGAATATTCCTCAATTAAAAACGAGCATAATTCAATCAATTTCCATGTCAAAAACAGCTGATAATCCAATGAAAATTGATTGAAACTAGATATTGACCAAAAACCACAAAAACTCAACAAATCAAGAGCACTAAGGCTCTGATACCATATTGTTGGTCCATGTGATCGAAAAAACAGTACAATTGAAGTGATGAATTGCTCAATATCAAACATTCATGCTAAACAACAATAATTGAGAAGATAGAAGAGAATTCTAACACATATTTGATAATCAAATGAACAATAGCAATCAATAACATCAAGCACAATAATATTTCTGTGTGAAAACTGCTTAGAATTGGTAACTTGCAACAATGATCCATAATTAGGGTTTTGCAAGCTTACCTTACAAAGAGAATTGACAAAAGTATATATAGCAGTTATAGTTTCGCTGACAGTTTCGCTACCAGCGAAACTGTCATACCGAAACTATAGTTTCGCCCGGCAGAACACAAGTTCGTCGGTTAAACCAAAACAGCAAACTGTGAGCGAATGTATAGATTCGCTCACAGTTTCGCTGGACTGCCAAAACTACTCATTACTAAGAACATACAAAAGGAAACTAACAAAAGTCCTATTACAATGTAAAGTAAACAACTATACTAAAGTGAGTCCAACCTAAACATGATCTTCAGTATCAGAGCCAAAGGTTGTAGAGAAGTCGGGAATACCATAGTAGACCCTAGGCTACAACCCTGATACCCTAGGACTGTCCTTGTGGGAAGTATTGGGATGATCGGGTTGGGTAAATTGATGATTACACTTGATCAACGTAATCATGAATTTACCGGACGCGTAATTTCCATCACGGACCTTTAGGTTATGGTTGGACTTTTTCTGATTAACATTGATGATTTTGAAACTTATTTAAAAAAGGGGATTGAAATGATTTTTATGATGAACTATGTTATCCGATACTATTTAAAGAGACTATTGATTTGGGTATCACGAACAATGATATGTTGGAATAAAAGATACTACTGCCATCACTACTATTACTAGTACAATTATTATAATCATGAGCTATGAGAAACCAAATTACTCATTATATATTTCTTAAAGGACACAACGACTATGGCTGATAAAGGTAAGGCGCTTGCTCACCCGGATACTGAGACCACTCCTATTGGGAGCCTAAGAAGGGCGAAGCCTCAGACTGAGTATGAGGCATACCTCCAGAGATGCGGACATCCAGGATGGATATCCGTCACATCAGATGACACTGAAGCTTCTGAGGATTCTTCCTCCACATCACCTTCTAGGAGCCGGATGCGTTCCCACTCTCCTCACGTAGCTGCTTCTACCCACTCGCCCATCACACCTATAGGGAATAGGGGTGCTCGTGTTGTCACCCATCCACGCATGAGTGTTAGGCCAGGATCCTCAGTCTCCTTTAGGATGCCTCCTCTTCCTCCACCGCCTGTTAGGATTCCGACACCGGCACCTCCGCTGTTTGACTCACGTGATGAACACCTGATGCCACCAAGGCACGGCATGTATGACAGCCCTAGCGTACTGGCTGGTGATAGGTACTCCCAGTCAAGCCGCCGAGCAAGCGACGTAGGACCCTCAGATGCGACAGTGGATGAAATCTTGAAGACCATTCGTCGTCATGAGTTGACACTACAACATACCACCCGGACCTCCCAGTCTGCTCAATTCCAGGCTATGATGGCTACGCATGGAGTGCAGCGGTTGGAACAGGAGCAGAGAAAGAAGAGCTCAGGATGGTTTGGATGGCTGAAGAAAAAGTGGATGTGAGAGCAAGGGTAAGAAGCGGAATTATCTGTCTTTAGACAGTCGAAGGAAACTATTTGAATTAGTATTCGATACTATTATTATTATTATTATCATGGGGGTGATGGCACCTTCCAATTTGTAAGAGCTTGACTCTGATTCAACTTTGCTGGATGATACTACTACCTCTATTTATCTATGAACTGTTTATGTGGATGCTAGGTTACAGGACTATTTAAATTGAATTGCAATATGTTGTGTCGTACTTTGTAATGGGTCTGTGCCCCTTTCTGATTGATTTTCTACCTGTTATGTTACGCTTTGAATTGGACCTTATAAGAATTTCTTAGTGGGTTGTATATATATGTGCACACCATGATCTCTCTTCCCGAGGCATGGTGTAATAGGGTATTGATGCATAAGCTATTCGAAACAAATTTTGAGATGCTAAACGAATCTATTTGTGATACTATCAGAATGCCGACTTGCAGAGGAACACGATTTGGACGGCGAGGAGCCACTAGAGGCCGCCGTGAGGAAGCCTGACAAACTGGAAACCAACCTACTCCACCAGGAACTCCCCATAGGGAAAATACTAATCAAGAAAACGACGAGAGAATTGCTAACCTCGTAGCTCAACAACTGGCTAACGCCATCCTGACCATTATCTCTCAGATCAATGCTGATCGGGATAATGCTAATGGTAATGATCGGCCAGGGAACGACGAGGGCCACGACGAGGAAGCTGAGGCGTTAAAGAACGGATGCTCCTATAAGACTTTCATGGCATGTAAGCCCAAGGACTTCTACGGCACCGAGGGTTCTATAGAGACTTACAGATGGATTGACAAAATGGAAGCTGTCTTGGCTATTAACGAGTGCAAGATGGATTATATGGTGAGGTTCGCATCACAATCCTTCAAGGGATCAGCTCTTGAATGGTGGAAGTCGATTACTCAAACCCGTGGAAGAAATGTGGCTAACCAAATGAGTTGGACCGAATTCGGGGAACTGATGACGAGCAAGTATTGCCCCATCAATCAACTCGAGAAACTGGAGACAAAATATCAATTGGCTTGCTAAAGTGGGGACCCGACCTGATGTGTTTCGCATCGTGCGGTGCATTCTAAGGATTGTTTTGGCATTTGGTTTGCTTGCTTGGCCTTTGTGTTTAGTTGGTGGCCATTTGCTTGATGATCTTGGGAGTGTAGACCGTAAAGGTGCATGAGTGGTGTTTGGTATGTTTGGGTGGGGGCCAGCCATGTTGCACACTCCATTTGATCATCTATACCCCCGCCAAGGAGTGTGCCTTGCGTCAGCTGCCAACTACACGGAATATATCAATCGTTTCTTAGCCATATCCCGACTTGTTCCCCATCTGGTGACACCTGAATCTAAAGGTGTGGCACGATTCATCTGGGGGCTACACCCAAGAGTTAAGGGAATGGTCCGTTCCTCCCAGCCTTCAACCCTACAAGCTGCGGTTGACCTTACCAGCAGTTTGTCTGATGACCTAGTTAGGGTTGGATGGACTAAGCAAGCAAGGGCTGATGAGAAGAGGAAGTTTGTTGGTGAGAAAAGAAAGTGGTTTGAAGTAAATAGAGCAGTTGGAAGTAGTAGCGGGTCAGGTAGAAAGAGTTCTGAAGGTGCGAGGCGCGATGATTAGGGAAGCAAGACCCAGAGACTGTACTCGGGGACAAGCCCGTTTTGCAACAAGTGCAAACTACACCATCAAGGGGAATGTAACCCGATGCCCTGTTTCAGATGCAAGAGAACAGGTCATTTAATCAAAGACTGCACTTACGCACCAGGAAAACAATGCTATGAATGTGGAGATCCAGGGCACATGAGGAACAAGTGTCCTAAGCTGGGTAGAGACAAGGATGCCAAGTGCAGGACCGTTTAAGGGCTTTAACACAATTACAACACAACAACACAATGAGGAGATTAACTAAACTTTAATCAAACAGTGAACTGGGTAACCAAAGGTGATGCAAAGAACACAAGTAAAGCAAGCGACAGAACAAGAGAGTATGGGTTTCAAGGAGGCAGTATATTGCTTTCTCAAGTTCTTTTACAAGTGTTACCAAGCATAAAGAAAGATACAAGAACTTGAAATACTTATACTACAACCTACAGCCGGCTATACTTTGAAAGCCAGCTGGATACAATTGACTAGACACTAACAAAATCAATTATAGGATCAAAAGGCATATCTGCCTTTTGACCTTGTGACTATGACATGCCATAGCTCACATCCTTATACATTACAAAAAGGATAAAGTACATAAAGTGGAAAGTTACAGACTCAAGACCTCAATGTACAGTTACCAAAAGCAAGGCCCTTTTCACCAACTCATGTAAGTTGGTGACTTTACAGAGATGCAGCGGAAAAGGTGCTTTATGGAACAGTACATCAGATAAAGCATGTGTACTAAAAGTCTTCGGAAGAAATCTGTCTTCATAGGTTGAAGCTTCGGAAGACTTTGTCTCTGAAGCTTCGGAAGACTTCATGTTTGGCTTCGGAAGATATTGGTCTTGGCTTCGGAAGATTTTACACTTAGAGTATTTTCTAATGCATTGTGTAAAACTTCCGAAGCATTCTTCACTTCAGTACTTAGTGCATGTTGCTGAGACACTTAGGATGTTTTTGGGTTGCATCAGACTTCAGGAATCCTTACAAACTCCCCCTAGGCAGATGCTACCAAAACCCTTAGAAGATCTTCAAATGTTGGTAGTCTTCAGTACAACCAGGACCATTCCTTTCTTCATGAGATGGTCAGGATCATCAAGACTCTCATAGTATCTTCTCATCTCAAAGAGATCATGCAGAGGTAAGTTGATTATGTCTTGCCATGAGTAGACATTCTCAACACCTTGATCTCTAATAACATTCCATCTTTCTGGATTGGTAGAGTAAGTCCAGGACAAGATGGGTGTCTCACTAGTTAGAGGAGCCACTTGAATAGGAGTTGTTTTGGCTGCCTCATCATGCACCTCCTCAGGTTGATCTGATTCAGCCTGAGGTGCAGAGGTAGATGACTTTGGCTTCTTCTTCTTAGTCTTTGGTTTAAAAGCCATCCTCTTCTTCCTCTTGGATGTCTTTAACTGAGAAGACTGGTCTGCAGCACCATGTTGATCATCAGTGTCTTTCTCAGTTGGGTGTACCTCCCTCACAGGTTCAGAAGGAGAGGGAGTTTGACCCTGCCTAGGATCAGAAGATGAAGCTTGCTGAGGCTCAGCTGGAGGTGCTAGTTGAGGTGTCTCTGGTTGTTCAAACTTGACCTCCACTTCAGGTGGGACTTGACTTGGAAGAGAGTGCAAGTCAATGAGTTCTCCACTTTTAATCTTCTGCTTGATCACCCTAATATGCTCATCCATAGTGGATAGAGACATGGGGCAAAGTCTCCTTCCGGAGAATCCATATAGCTTCAAGAAGCTCACCATTCTTTGTCTGTCAGCAGACTTTTTTGCATTCTTTTGAATGATGGCTCTTGACTTTGCAGCTTCTTCCCTTAGCTTCCTTTTAGTTGTCTTTCTTTCCTTGACTAACTCAAGCTCAAGTTGCTTTAGATACTCGAACTCAATGAAGTCATAGGACAAGGGAAGAAGTGCATCTGTCTGATAGAAGCCTGTGGCACTCAGGTAGTTGATCATCTTGATCCTATCTTCTTCTTTATCTACCTGAGGTTCTTGTGGAGCCACATCTTCCTGTGCAGGACTTTCTTGAACTGGTGAGAGAGTGGGAGCATGCTTGTAAAGTCTTTTCTGTCTCTTCTCCTCTTTGAGTTGGAGAAGTATCCTTGCATCCTCTTTCTCCTTCAACTCTCTTGACACTTCCATGTCAGCCAGTTCATTTAACTCTTCTAAGAGGAGGGAGATGATTTCATCAATGTCATAGTTCCTGGTCTGTAGATAGGTAATCCTGACTGCCCTTAACTCATCATCTTGAGTATTTGGTCTGGGAGCATCCCTGATTGCAGCTTGCATGAAGCTAGATGACCCAGTAGAACTTTCTCCCCTTAGTCTCCTTTTCTTCTCTCTCTCTTCTTCCTCAATTTCCTCAGGAGTCATTATCCTTTTCCCTTTATCACCAACAGACCTTTGTGACTCAGGGTGGATTGAGGCTTGGCCTTCATTGCTTGGAGTAGCTTCCATGCTCTGGCCAGAGAGAGGCTGAGAAACACCTTCACCAGCAGGTGTCTCAGATGGAGTTTGGAACCTCTGCAGCAGTTGTTGATGATGAGACAGGGGTCTCAGGTTCTGCCACTGGGCCTTCAGTCAAGGTTTCCTCTATGAAACTAATCTTAGGGTCCACCTCAACATCCAGTTGACCGATGACATTTCCTGATTCCCTAAGTCTCCTTCTTAGAGTAAACTCTGCAAGGATCCTGTCTTGGATTCTTTGAGCCAGCCTGTCAGCTTGTCTTGAATTGCTTGGATTGACAAGTGGCAAGTTGACTAAATCCAGTCTTTGATAGAAGCTTAGGCTTTGGAATTGAAAATTTTCTTGTTGGCCTTGAACTCTATGAAGTATAAGGGCTCTCCTGTCATCATCATACCTCCACCTTATGATGTAGTTGCCAGTTCCTTGTGGTGGAGATGAGACAGCCCTTGGTATACCTTCCTCAAAGAGACTCCTGATGAGAGAGTCTATAGAGTCCACATTAATGTGAACTTGAGGAAGTTGCTGAGAATGCACAACAGCAAGTGAGGATGGTGAGTCCTCTATGTCCATTCTTCTGAAGAACTCCCAGGTTCTGTGGTTGTAACAACTTTCTCCCCCTTTTTGGTAGCATCACCCACTTGCATAGGTGAGCTGGAGGAGAAGTCAATCACTTCCACAGGTTCTTGTGTTCCTGGTTGAGCTCTCCTTAAAGGTCTCCCAGCTAGTTTTTCCTGCAGATATGAAATCTGGAGTTGCTGATCATTGACCCTGTTTTGCAGGGTAGTCACCTGAGATTCCAAGTGACTAACCTTAGAGACTAAATAGGTGCATGTTTTTGACAATTTTTGCACCTTTAGTCTCAAATTCCCCTCATCTTCATCAGAAGATTCATTGGGGGATGAGATGATTGGACCAAAGTCCTCTCTCTCACCACCAGCTTGAGTTTCTTGGCTGCTGGTTTTCCTCTGCTCACTGGCAGCCTCAGTTGAGATGCCAATGGGCTGAGTTGCCATGGTTGAGGTCTTAATGATGTAATCACTTTCAAAAGTGAGAGCCTCTTCCATATGGACATCCTGAACAGGTTCAGAAGTGTCCACCTCAGTAATAGGTGACTGATGGGGGATAGACTGAGGAGAGTCAGAGGTACTCATCTCTCTTTGAGTAGGGGAGGAGAAGAGAGACTCATGGTACTCACTGAATCCTAAGTCTTCATCAGTGTAAAAGGATAGGTTGGGAATTGGTTGGTTGAGATCCAAAGGCTGGGGATGGTAGCTGTCCCCTGAAGGTTGTTCACTTGAGTGTTGAGACTCAGAGTGAAGGCTTAAGGTTGTTGGGCTAGTGAGCTCATCAGGGTGAGCTTGAGGAACCTCAGCCCTGATAGGTGAAGTAATGGGAGTGGTTTGCTCCTCAGGAGAAGTGGGAGCTCTAGTGTCCACTTCTTCCTGTAAGGTTGAGTATTTGGGGGCCTGCACAGACTCAATAGCCTGAGCAGGGGTTCGTTTGGATTTTCTTTGGTAGGTGAGGGTGATTTCTGGTCTTTTTAAGGGTAAGGACAAAAGAGGTGTGGGTTCAACACTAGCTTGTGTTGCTAGGTTGTCACCTTGAGCAATGAGCTCTAACATTTTTGGGACTAGGGCTGTTTCTACCCCTGAGAAGCCTACAGTTGGCTTCTTCATTATTTTAAAGATGCCGGGCTTCATCTGTCCCAATTTAAGAATATTACTTGTTTCCCTCAACTGTGAGCCCAGTTCACAGTTGAGAATGTGTTGAACATATCTAGGAAACATGTAATACTCTAAGGAGTCTAAGTTTGCAAGTAAATTAGTATAAACAAATTGTGAATACCTGAACTTGACCCCCTGAACCATTCCATGAACTATAAAGGAGAGATCCTCAGGAATCTGGTCCCATCCACCATGCTTGTTTGACAAGCTGTGGATAACCACATGGAGCAGGAATTTCCATTGGGATGAGACCTTCCCTTTCCTAAAGGTCTTTACAGAGAAATCTCCCTCATAGCCCATCTGCTCAAAAGAATGATTAACAGCTTCTTTTGGGAAGGACACCTCACCTTCTTCATCATCCAGCTGCAAATGTTGTTAATGATGGCCGGAGTGATGAAGATTGTCCTCCCTTGCACTGTGGCAGACAGTGCCTTCTCCCCATCCATAATGACCTCTTGGCAGGTCTTCCAGAATTCAAGCAAGTGATCCTCATATAGAGTAGGATCAATGGTCAGGGAGGTGAAGTAGTTTGACAGAGTCAAGAATTGGCAAATCTCTGAGAAACTTGCATCTTTCTCAGAGCTTAACAGAGCAACTTGATTATGTTGCCTGTGAAGTTGCATGGAGAAATCAGGGTTGTTTCTGCGGTTAAGGTTGGCCATTTCAGAAGCTTAAGGGTGAAGAAAGGTAGAAAGCAAAGGCGGTTTAGAGAATTAGGTTAGAGAAATAGTAGAATTGAGGAAGATAGTGGGAAAGAGGGGGAACCGTTGGGTATTTATATGAAAAGGGATTTGAACCAAAGTTAATGAAAGAGGATAAACTTTGAAATCCGGAAGTCGGTCCCACCTCTGAAAAGGTAGTTTACTTTTGCTCAAAAAGTAGTTTTCTTGGAATTCGAAAAGCTTCCGAAGTTTATTTGTCTTCGGAAGTTTTGATTGAAAAAGCTTCCGAAGCTAAAATGGCTTCGGAAGATTTTCCTGAGAGTCTTGAAGATTTATGCTTCGGAAGAGAAATAAACCTTGGATGCTTTGTATAGGAATAAACAAAGCTTCCGAAGGTTAATTTTGCTTCGGAAGGAAAAGGTCCTTAAAAATAAATAAGTGTCTGAGATAAGAATTTTAAGCTTCGGAAGATGAATTTGACTTCTTCCGAAGGTAAAATCTCTTAGACAGTTATTTATTTTGAAGACATGTTTTTCTTCCGAAGATAAAAATTTATCTTCCGAAGTATCAAAAATTTTCAAGAATCTAAGGAAAGTCTTCAAAAAGAATTTTACATCCAAAGAAAACATGAGCTTATGAAAGTGATGAACTAGACAACTTAGGACACACATATTTTAAGAAGAAATAATTAGAATTAGTTTTAAGAAAAAGTCTACTCAAAGTTAATCATCCCAATAGCTGATATCAGATACTTAAATCTCTGTTCATCAAAAGCTTTTGTGAACAGATCAGCATATTGTTCATCTGTATGAACTTTGACTAGTTTAATTAATCCCTTTTCATAGTTATCTCTTATTAAATGATACCTGATGTTGATGTGTTTGGTCCTTGAGTGCTGCACAGGGTTCTCAGTGATAGAGATAGCACTATTGTTGTCTATGTGGATAGGAGTCTCTTTGAAGTTAAATCCATAGTCCAGCATCTGATTTTGAATCCAAAGCACTTGAGCACAGCAGCTTGCAGCAGCAATGTATTCAGCCTCAGCAGTTGATGCAGACACACAGGATTGTTTCTTGCATTGCCATGAGACAACCCTTCCACCAAGGAATTGACATCCCCCAGATGTAGACTTTGCAGTCATATTGCAACCACCATAATCACTATCTGTATAGGCATACAGATTGAAATTTGGATTCTTTGGATACCATAGACCAAGTGTTGAAGCACCTTTGAGGTATCTTAAAATCCTTTTCACAGTGATTAAGTGAGACATCTTAGGGTTGGCTTGATATCTTGCACAAATACATGTAGCAAACATGATATCAGGCCTGCTAGCTGTAAGATACATAAGAGACCCAATCATAGCCCTGTATAAGTGCTCATCTACACACTCCCCCTCAAGATCTGGACCAAGGGAGTGGTTTCTGGCTATGGGTGTCTTAGCAATCTTACAATCAGTCATGTTGAACCTCTTGAGTATGTCTTGAACATACTTTGACTGACTTATGAAGATGCCATCTTCAACCTGCTTCACTTGAATTCCCAGAAAGAAGTTGAGTTCTCCCATTGAACTCATCTCAAATCTGTCTTTCATCAGCTTCTCAAAGTCTTTGCAGAGCTTTGGATTAGTTGAACCAAAGATGATGTCATCTACATATACTTGAACCAGCAATAAGTCATTTCCCTGTCCTTTGATGAAGAGAGTTCCATCTATAGTACCTCTCCTGTATCCATGTTTACAAAGATACTCAGATAGTGTCTCATACCACTTCCTGGGTGCCTGATGCAGCCCATAAAGAGCTTTGTCAAGCTTGCAGACATAATCAGGATGATCAGGGTCTACAAAACCAGGTGGCTGTTTGACATAAACCTCCTCATCAATCACTCCATATAAGAAAGCACACTTTACATCAAGTTGGTAGACCTTGAAGTTCTTGGATGCAGCAAATGCCAGGAATATCCTAACAGCTTCTAGTCTTGCTACAGGAGCAAAGACATCAGTGTAGTCAATCCCTTCTTCTTGTGTGTATCCTTGAACAACTAGTCTTGCCTTGTTCTTGATGATGATTCCTCTATCATCCTTCTTATTTCTAAAAACCCATTTGGTTCCAATGGTAGTCTTCCCATGAGGAAGAGGACAAAGGTTCCAAACTTTCTGCCTTTTGAATTGAAGCAGCTCTTGTTGCATAGCTTCAACCCAACTTCCATCCTTTAGAGCTTCATCAACTTTCTTGGGCTCTATCTGAGATAAGAAACAAGAGTGAAGACAAACATTTGCTTCATGGGTTTGTCCTCTTGTTCTTACCCCTGTGACAACATCTCCAATGATGTTTGTGGTGGGGTGAGACTTGTGGATCCTTAGCTGAGGGATCACAGCAAGTTGTTGAGAAAGATCTAAATTTGAGAAATTTAGATCTGGTCTGGAAGATTCACCCTCCACATTATCACACTTATCAAGATTAACTTGATCCAATGAGTGTGAGACATCATTGATGTTGTCATCTATGGTATGGTTATTAGCATCAAGAAATTCCTGATCACTATCACCATCACCATTGTTGTCTTCTACAAGTGAGGTGTCTTTATCTGGTTGAGAGGCCTCTGAGCTGGAATTTGAAGGCATGCCAGATGTATCAGCTGAATTTGTCATTGTTGTGCTGATAGAAACCTCATTTGCTGAAGTAGTTCCAACTGGAGCTGAAGATGTATGAGTTGAAGGTCTTCCTAGCTCAAATCTTGGATCAGGATCACCTGTATTTAGATTTTCTGCAGATCCTGAAACATGCTCACAAGATTTGTTAAAACAGTTGGTAACTAAATCAAGATCAAACAGCCAATCCGGACCAGAACCAGCCACACAAGGAGTGTGCTCATTGAAAGTCACATTGGCTGACTCCTCAACAATTCTAGTTCTGAGATTGTATACTCTATAAGCTTTAGCTTGGGAAGAGTATCCAATGAAATGTCCATCATCTGATTTCTCAGCAAACTTGGCAATTTGATCTTTGGTATTCAAGATGGTGCAGGGACATCCAAATGACCTGAGAAAACCAATGAAAGGTTTCCTCTTGTGCCAAAGTTCATAAGGAGTCTTACCATGTGTCTTAACTACTAAAACTCTGTTTTGCACATAGCAAGCAGTATTAACTGCCTCTGCCCAGAAGGTGATAGGCAGTTTAGAGTCAGACAACATAGTTCTTGCAGCTTCAATAAGTGTCCTGTTTCTCCTCTCAGCAACTCCGTTTTGCTGAGGAGTCCTGGGAGCACTATATTGTCTTGTAATACCTTTTTCATCACAAAATGTATCAAGGATTTGGTTCTTGAATTCAGTTCCTTGATCACATCTTATGGTTTTGACCTTGTGATCACATTGATTCTCAACTTTTAAGATGAAATTCTTCAGAATCTCAGGGGTTTCATCCTTAGTTCTAAGGAAGAAGACCCAAGTGAATCTTGTAAAATCATCTGTGATCACCAGACAGTAAGAGGTCCTTCCTAAACTCATTACACTGGTGGGGCCAAAGAGATCCATATGTAACAAGTGTAGGGGAGTAGTGATGGAGTTCTTTTCCTTAGGCTTGTGAGATACCTTGTGTTGCTTCCCTTTCAGGCATGCAACACAATGATCATCACTTGTAAACTCTTTCTTTGGCATTCCAGTTACCAGATCATGTTTAATTAATTTATTCATGTTCTTAAAGTTTACATGGCACATTCTTTTATGCCATAGGAAAGACTCATCACTATTTGCTTTAGATAGAAAGCATGAAACTTCTCCAGAGGGAGATGTTTCTTGCAAATCCATCTTGTACATGTTCCCTTTCCTGGGGGCTCTGAGCAGGATATGCTCATGAGGAATGACCACACCAGGCTTGAGAACAATGCACTCATGCTCAGTAAAGAGCATGTTATGACTCTGATCACAAAATTGGGATACACTCAGAAGATTGTACCCAAGCTCCTTAACAAAGTTTACCTTCTCAATGCTGAGCTTACCATTTGTGACCTTGCCCCTTCCAGAAATGTAACCACCTTCATCTCCTCCAAAAGCAACTGGTCCTCCATCAATTCTCTCAAAATTATGGAGTAGAGACCTATTGCCTGTCATGTGCCTGGAACAGCCACTGTCAATTATCCAGACATTCCTGTTTGTCTTGAGCTGTTCCTGCACAAAGAAAATGATTAGTTACATTTGGAAACCCAAGCCTTACTTGTCTTGGGCTCATTAAGAGTAATAGAAGGTAATGCAACAGTAATAGATCCTATGGTTGTACTAGGGGATCTTCAGCTGTTGTTGATGGAGAAACCTCAGTCATTTGGTCTTTCTTAGACTTCCACACCACCTTTGGAGTCTTGGACTTGACCTTCAAAACCTTAGAAGCTTTTGAACTTCACAAGTTTTGATGACTGATCCTTCGGAAGAATCTACAGTCACTGCAGCAGACTTCAGTGCTTCGGAAGAACTCCTTTCTTCCGAGACCAACTTTGCTTCCGAAGGTAATTTTCCATTTACCTTCTTCTTTGATTGGAGCTTCCGAAGGAAACAGACTTTCCTTCCGAAGCTTGAGACTTCTTGAGACTCTTTGAAGTCTTTGTTTTGGTCATGTGGACAGTACTTTTAGGATTGTATGGGCAATCCTTAGCAATGTGAGAAGTACTTTCACACATAACACACAACATTTTCTTCTTCAAAGAAGTCTCCTTTTGAGAGCAAGACTGGCTTTGGTCACATCCCTTCTCCACCTTCATCTTGGTAGATGCTGAGACAGTTCCTTTGGGCTGTGAACTGTTCTTGGAGTTTGATGGTCCAGGCTGTGCAGCAGTGGTACACAGCAGCTCAGTCTTCTTCTTTGTACTGAGATGATTTGAACAAGAACCAGACTCTTAGCTGAGGAGTCTTGGTTGATGTCTTCAGTCCTTACTACTTTGAAACCTGCAGAGATAAACACTTGTTTCTGCTTAGCATCAAAAGTAGCCTTGATTTCTTGAGCCTTCTTTGCTTTCCTTTTGCTCTTCCTGATCAAGTTCTTTCTCTTGGACTTGGTCATCACAGTTGATTTCTTCTCCTCAGAAGGATAGTGGCCCTTGGAAGAATCCTCTTCTTCACTCTTCTCAGAGGAATTCTTCACTATCACTTCTTCATCATCCTCACTTATAGGATCTATGAGAGGAAGCTCATCTTCACAAGTTCCACACCTAGGAGATCTTACAGACAAGATTGTGTGTGGAGGAGCTATCTCATTTGATCCCAGTCCCTGTCTATTTTGATAACAAACCTTGTTGTGCAGGGATGAGGATATCATGTTCTTGAAGGTCTCTTCTTCAAGAACACTCTTCTCTGCCTTGGCTTTGCTGATCACAAGCTCAGCCTGGCACTCAGTTAACTTAGTGATGAGATCTTGGATCTGAGTTCTAAAATCTGTATGTTCATGTTTTAGTACTGAAATGGTTTTCTCCAAGTCCTCTATCTTTAACTTGTAATCATTTTCAGACTTTCTAAAATCAGATTTTAATATGTTTAATGACTCAAGATCAGATCTCATCTCTAGGTTGTAGGACCTGTATCTATTTACTTTAGCAATGCATTCAGGGGAGCAAAGATGTTCCAATACCTTGGCTTCATCATGGTCAGCCATCAGTGCTTGGTTTGGAGAAGCATCCTCCACCTGAAAACTCCAGTCAAAGCCTCCCTCTTCAACAGCAACAGCAGCATGTTGCTTTGTCTTCTCAGCCTGAGGGGCTTTGTCAGTGTAGTTTGGTCTGGGTTGTGTTTGGCCCCCATTTGCTTTAGGTGCCTTACACTCCCTAGCAAAGTGACCCATAAGGTTACAGTTGTAACACTTACTTTGTTTTATCCAGCCCAAACTTTCCACTGGTAGCATTGCTTGGAAATCTTCTTCCTGTCCTCTTGTAGAACTTCTTTGCTCTGTGAGTGAGGAGAGCCATCTGCTGAACTATCTCCATGTATTCCAAGTCATCTGGATGGATACAGTCCAGGTCTTCAAGAGTGAAAAGATAATTCCCACAGCTTTCATCTGCAGACACAAAGGCTTGAGAAGAACTTGTCTCTTGGAATGGGCTTCCTTGAGTAAAGTTCTCCCTTGGTGTCTCCGGGAAGGTGATGAAAGGACCCTTTTGTGAGTTGTCAGGGTAGCATATGAGATGATGTTGGTGTTCTATGCTAACCCTTTCAACCACATGAAGGGCTGAACCCATTTGATTGTTGGAGTTGCCAGATGAACCTTGCATGTTCATCTCCATCTGGTATCCACTGAGAATCCCATACAACTCTGTAAGAGTAAGAGTCTTAAGGTTCTAGTCCTCTTGATCACCACACAATAGTGTGTCCATTGCCTAGGAAGTGAGGACATGAACTTCCTTACAATGTCCCTGTTCTCAAGAGGAACTCCTCCATCCACTAGGGTATCCACAATCTCAACATACCTGAAGTATTGTTGGGTCATGGTTTCACCTGCTTTGAAGGTGAAATTCTCAAACTGCTGCTTCAGAAGATCTTTCTTGTTCTCCTTGGCTTCAGAAGAGCCTTCATACATCAGCTTCAGTGCATCCCACAGTTGTTTGGCTGTCTTGCACTTCTTAAAACCTCTGTATACAGAGTTTGGGAGAGCAGTCTGAAGAGCAGTCATGGCCTTCCTGTCAATCTCTACTCTTTTTCTATCTTCATCTGAGTAGTTGGCCACATCTTTAGGAATC
Organism: Flaveria ramosissima; assembly: GCA_025215565.1. Taxonomy (NCBI): domain Eukaryota; kingdom Viridiplantae; phylum Streptophyta; class Magnoliopsida; order Asterales; family Asteraceae; genus Flaveria; species Flaveria ramosissima. Next base: position 44,646,443 of record CM046031.1, on the reverse strand, counting down.
ATACCAGCACCAGTAGCAGAGGTGGTGCTGGGTATGAAAGGTCCATTCTCAACAGATTCCCACATTCTTGAATCAAGAGACCTGATGAAGCCTTCCATCCTCATGCACCAGGTGTCAAAATCATCAAGAGTGATCAGTGGGGATTTGTTCATGGTTCCAGTCTCCATATCAGTCTTTGAGATGGAAGCCATTTGAAGAGTTTAGCTTTTGTGTGTGTGAGGGATCTTAAGATGGTTAGATCTTATATCAAGAGCCTGGAAAGCTCTGATACCAATTGCAGGACCGTTTAAGGGCTTTAACACAATTACAACACAACAACACAATGAGGAGATTAACTAAACTTTAATCAAACAGTGAACTGGGTAACCAAAGGTGATACAAAGAACACAAGTAAAGCAAGAGACAGAACAAGAGAGTATGGGTTTCAAGGAGGCAGTATATTGCTTTCTCAAGTTCTTTTACAAGTGTTACCAAGCATAAAGAAAGATACAAGAACTTGAAATACTTATACTACAACCTACAGCCGGCTATACTTTGAAAGCCAGCTGGATACAATTGACTAGACACTAACAAAATCAATTGTAGGATGAAAAGGCATATCTGCCTTTTGACCTTGTGACTATGACATGCCATAGCTCACATCCTTATACATTACAAAAAGGATAAAGTACATAAAGTGGAAAGTTACAGACTCAAGACCTCAATGTACAGTTACCAAAAGCAAGGCCCTTTTCACTAACTCATGTAAGTTGGTGACTTTACAGAGATGCAGCGGAAAAGGTGCTTTATGGAACAGTACATCAGATAAAGCATGTGTACTAAAAGTCTTCGGAAGAAATCTGTCTTCATAGGTTGAAGCTTCGGAAGACTTTGTCTCTGAAGCTTCGGAAGACTTCATGTTTGGCTTCGGAAGATATTGGTCTTGGCTTCGGAAGATTTTACACTTAGAGTATTTTCTAATGCATTGTGTAAAACTTCCGAAGCATTCTTCACTTCAGTACTTAGTGCATGTTGCTGAGACACTTAGGCTGTTTTTGGGTTGCATCAGACTTCAAGAATCCTTACACCAAGCACAACAAGCCAAAGGGAATAGCATTCGTTATGGACCCAGCTGGAGCTCGTAGGGAACCTGATGTGGTTAACGGTACATTCCTTGTAAACAACCATCTTGCTACTGTTCTGTTCGATACTGAAGCGACTGCTAGTTTTGTCTCTAGTACTTTTAGGCCTTTGATTGACTTAGACGTGTGTGCCTTAACTGATACGTTTACTGTAGAATTAGCTGACGGTAACATTTTAGAAACTAACGAAATCATCAAGGATTGCCCGCTGAATCTAAAGGGAAACACATTTAGGATAAACCTGATGCCCATTAAGTTAGGAGGATTCGATGTGGTTGTTGGTATGGACTGGCTAGCTAAGCATAGAGTCGAAATCGTATGTGATGAGCGTCTACTCAAGATACCGTTAAGCGACAAGGAAGTGTTAGTGGTACAAGGCGAAAGGAGAAACATCCTATACCCAATGGTATCCCACGTAAAAGCTACCAAGAGCTTAAAGAAGGGATGCCCAGCTTTCATAGTTTATGTGATGAAGATCCAAAAGGAGAAGAAGATTGAAGATATTCCCGTGGTTTCTGAATACCCAGAAGTGTTTCCGGAAGACCTACCGGGACTTCCCCCGAACCGACAAGTCGAATTCCAGATAGATTTGGTGCCTGGTGCTGCACTAGTAGCCAAGGCACCGTACAGACTCGCCCCACCTGAGATGAAGGAACTGATGGCGCAAATTCAAGAACTACTGGACAAGGGATTCATACGTCCAAGTGTCTCTCCATGGGGTGCCCCGGTACTGTTTGTGAAAAAAAAAAGAAAGACGGAACCCTGCGAATGTGCATTAATTACAGAGAACTGAACAAGCTGACCATAAAGAACCGTTACCCTCTTCCGATAATAGATGACCTATTTGATCAACTGCAAGGAGCAAGTTATTTCTCCAAAATAGATTTGAGGTCAGGTTACTACCAACTGAAGATAAGAGAAGAGGACATACCCAAAACAGCCTTCCGAACTAGGTATGGACACTATGAGTATTTAGTCATGCCCTTTGGACTGACTAATGCATCAGCAGCATTCATGGACCTCATGAACCGCGTTTGCCGCCCTTATCTCGACAAGTTTGTGATCGTGTTTATCGACAACATACTGATATACTCCCGTAGTAAAGACGAGCACGAGAAGCATCTCAGGCTAATCCTTGAAGTACTCAAGAATGAGCAACTATATGCCAAAATCTCTAAATGCGAATTCTGGTACGTAAGATTCAATTCTTAGGGCATGTGGTAAATGAGAATGGGATTCAAGTCTGATGGGTTTGTTAGAACACAAGACATAGTTTAACCACTTAAATTTTGTAAAAACGCAGCGGAAGATTAGCATTATAACTTTGTTTATAAGCGAAAATCATGTCCTTATGATGACATTTAGATGTATAAAACAAACCCATAATCAAAGGATCATAATATGTGAATAAACAAGCTATGAACATATGTTAAACTACATAAAATCACAGCTACAATGAGCTGTGATTACTACCTCTTTCAGCAGCTTAAAAACGACTTTCAGGTGGATGTTTGATGCTCAAAATCGGCCAAGGCTCCAAGGTAAGGACCCCTCAAGCTTGTATACCCCAAGCCCTTTGCAAAACACCTTCTTGTTAGGAAGAAAACTACACCAAAGCACTCCAAAACCTCCCAATTTTCTGCTGGTCGTGAGGTTATTGAGAGAGAGAGAAAGGTTTTTTTTTTAGTCTTTTGCATGTATTGAGAGTGTCAAACTTGAGTGTAAGACTAGTTATTGTAATGTGGTGTTCGAGAGACAAAAGAACCAATGGGAACAAGGGGGGGGGGGCGGCCGAAAATTCAAAGTTTAAAGGGTTTCCCCCTTTTAAACTTTATCACACATTATAAATGCTAACTAGTCTTCCTACTAGATATATACAACTAACCTTTTAATTGTATAATCTATACACTCCCAATTATTAATTTGTAATGTTATCTAACTTATTTAAATAACATTACAAATAATATTATTGAACAAAATATCCTAATAAATTGTTCCCTCTCATATGCAACTTATTTAGAAAACCCATTTTCTAAATTGGTGTAAATATTTAATTGCATGATCATATCATCAATTAAATATTAATTGGTGTTTGCTAAGCATGTTATTGGGTATAACCCGACTTGGATCATAACGTACTAACCACATCAATATTCTAAGTGTCTTGGGCACACAGAATTCTACAAAGTCGACCCTTCCAAGATTGAGGCTATAAAGGATTGGAAGATTCCTGAAACTCCCACGAAGATAAGGCAATTCTTAGGGCTGGCCGGTTACTACCGACGGTTTATATAGGACTTCTCGTGCATAGTGCAACCCTTGACCGCACTAACTAAGAAGAACACAACCTTTGTGTGGGAACGAGAGCAGAATGAGGGGTTTGAAACGCTTAAGGAGAAGTTGTGCAGTGCACCTATCCTTGCTCTTCCAGAAGGAGTAGAAGATTTCGTGGTCTATTGTGACGCTTCGCGTCAAGGACTAGGATGTGTATTGATGTAACACAACAAGGTGATGGCTTATGCATCTAGACTGCTGAAGGATCATGAGAAGAACTATACGACGCACGATCTGGAATTGGGTGCCCTGGTGTTTGCTCTCAAAATGTGGAGGCACTACCTCTATGGCACGAAGTGCATCATCTACACTGACCATAGAAGTTTGCAACACATTCTTGACCAAAAGATGCTCAACATGCGTCAGAGAAGATGGGTCGAGCTGTTAAACGACTACGGGTGCGAAATCCGTTACCATCCCAGTAAGGCCAATGTTGTGGCAGATGCTTTGAGCAGAAAAGAGAGAGAAAAGCCTCTTCGTGTATGAGCCTTAAGGATGAGTGTGTATACCAACCTTATCGTAAAACTAAAAGAAGCTCAAAACGAAGCATTAAAGGAAGAAAGGTTAAAAGAAGAAGGGTTAACCGGAATGGAAAAGCGATTTGAGACAGGGGACGATGGTACATACAAGTATGAAGGGAGAACTTGGGTGCCGAAGCACAGAGGAATTCGAGAAGTAATCCTCAACGAAGCACACAAGTCTAGGTATTCGCTTCACCCTGGAAGTGATAAGATGTACCAGGATCTAAAGGCACTTTTCTGGTGGCCTGGAATCAAGAAATCAATTGCCATTTATGTTGGGAAATGTCTAACCTGTGCCATGGTAAAAGCTGAAAACCAAAAACCGTCAGGAACGTTACAACAACCCGAAATCCCACAATGGAAATGGGATAACGTCATGATGGATTTTATTACAAAGTTACCCAGAACGTTTAGAGGCCATGATGCTATTTGGATGATAGTGGATAGGCTAACGAAATCAGCTCACTTTTTGCCAATTAGAGAAGACTACGACTTGACGAAATTGGCCCAACTATATGTCGACGAGATAGTAACGAGACATGGAGTGCCTTTGTCGATCATCTCCGACCGTGATAGCCGTTTCACTTCTCGTTTCTGGAAATCATTCCTGCAGGCTTTAGGAACCCGTTTGGATCTAAGCACCGCGTACCACCCACAAACCAACGGTTAGAGTGAAAGGACTATTCAAACGTTGGAAGATATGTTAAGAGCTTGCGTGATTGACTTTGGCGGAAACTGGGACAACCATCTCCCATTGGTGGAATTCGCCTATAATAATAGTTACCAAGCAAGTATCAAAGCAGCTCCGTATGAGGCTCTATACGGCAGGAAATGCCGATCACCATTGAGCTGGAATGAGATCGGTGATAGCCAAGTAATGGGACCCGACATCGTGTTGGAGACCACTGACAAGATTTTTAAAATTAAGGAATGACTAAGGGCAGCCAGAGATCGGCAGAAGAAGTACGCTGATAGGAGACGAAAACCTTTAGATTTTCAAGTGGGTGACAGAGTAATGCTAAAGGTAGCACCATGGAAGGGAACCGTGAGGTTCGAAAAGAGAGGAAAGTTAAGCTCGAGATACATTGGACCATTCGAAATACTAGCAAGAATTGGCCCAGTGGCTTACAAATTGAAACTACCACAGAGGTTGAGCACATACACGACACCTTTCATGTGTCGAACTTGAAGAAGTTCATGGTAGACAAAACCCTGGAGCTACCGTTGAAAGAAGCAAGAATCAATGACAAGCTGAACTTCATGGAAGAGCCCATGGAGATCACGGACCGCTTGGTCAAGCAACTCAGGCGGAGCTGCATACCCAAGGTCAAGGTTAGATGGAACTCAAAGCGAGGACCTGAATTCACTTGGAAACGTGAAGATGAGATGAGGAAGAATTATCCACACCTCTTCAAACCCGCCCGTTCAGATTCTAATCGAAGCTAAAATTTCGGGACGAAATTTCCTAAACGGTGGGAGAATGTGACAACCGGCCTCTAGGTCGTTATTCTAACCCCAATCTACTTGCATCATTACCAGTCTTATGAGTACTAATAATAGAAACAATCCAACCCTATCAATGAATTTGGAATCATCTTTTGCTATTTGTTCCATTTTATGATTTCATGTGATTTTAGTGATTTTTAGTTAATTTAAGTTTTACCTTTTTAAAACTTGGTGTCCCGGGAATGTTAACTAACCACCCTTGCAAAGCTAAATCTCAAGTGAAACAGTTAAAAAAATGTGTGCTTACACACATTAATTTTCGGCTAATGCATGCATAATCATGCACAAGACACATCAACTAACTAAAAACTCTTACCATCTAAATACTAGACTACACTACAAAATTATACCACTTAATAATTATTTTACAATTAAAATTTAAATATTAACCGCCACAAAAACCCAAATCTCGGCCGCCCCCCTCTCCCCCAATCACCACACTACTACACCACTACATACCACCACCTTCAACCTCCACTCTTCGTACATGCAAGCCTCCATCACTCTCTCACTCTCTTCTCTCGGATTCTCTCCAGAAAACACACACACACACCATGGTTTTGAGCACCATTTCAGCTCCCAAACTCGAAGAACAACACCATACATCCATCGGCCAAGCTCAAACAAGCGCGAAGGTGCCACTTTGTGAAGATTCGGTGCTTGATTCATGCAAGTCCAAGACCCTACAGCACTTTTTGGAGTTCTCCAGCTTCTTCCAAGGATTTCCAGACCACTCTTGACCATCTACACTCTCCAAAACGTGAACAATACCAAGTGTAAGCTTCATGTCACCCGAAAATGGTCATTTTATGTGTTTTCTTCACTTCTCTTTTAAAAACACCTCCTCTCTTTGTTGTAGCAGAAACCCGACACCATTATCTTGTTCTTGAGGAGCTTTCAACTTCACAAAAGGTATCTCACACGTTATATTGGTCATTCTTGAGGTGGAAACCGATTTCCACAATGAAAACCCTCTTTTTGGGCGTTTTGCACCATCTAACTTGTAAATCTTGTAACCCTTGAAAGCAAAACTTGTAATCTGCTTGCTAATGGTTTAATGGACTTCTAATAACCTGTTTTGAAAGTTACAAAAGAATATACACCGTGAACATGTGGCTATAGCACGAGTTACACCTTAAAAACCTTCTTCCTACATGAAATGATACAATTTAAGCACTTGTTTGAAAACCCTCCCAACCAAGGTTTATAACCTGCTCATGAACGACCTTGTAACACCCTAATAATCTGAGATTAAAGTTAAGTAAGATTTTGGTAATGTTTAAACGCAAGTTATACGGATTTACACATGTGTTATGGTCGGTTATGGCAAAATCACTAAGTTGATGGTTCATTGTTGTGTTGGGTGACCTAGCCGTGAGTTTGAGACATGATTTCAGAAAGTTTTGATGGATATTAAGTGTGTGATAAATGGTTAATCTTTGGAAATTAAACACATGTTAAGATTGGACCCACTTTTGTTATTTTCGGGACCCGAAACATGGTAAAACAACTTTAAAAATAGTAAAACATGGGTTTAACCATCTTGAAAAGTATTCCAGGCTTAAAAATAGTTAATAAAGTGTTCTGGAGTCAATAGTTAATTTAAATGGTCAAAAGAATAAATTAAATGGCGTTTAAACTAGAAACGAGTACCAACCGGGCAACGTTTTTGAGAAAAAATCCAAGAAAAAGGATTTTAAAGCTAAGATTTATAAAAACCATGTCATTTCAAAAAGTTAAGTGATAAAAGACCTAAAGGATTTGAAATATTGGTCAAACAAGCTTTTAAATGGTCAAATTCGGTTAAAAACGCGTTTTAACGGGTTAAATGTAAAAACGAGGCTTTCAACTATTAAAGGCAAAATTTCACAATTAAAAGACTTAAAACTTATAAAAATATCCTTAAGATGATACCTACTCGCCCAAGACTCAAATTTATGGAAATCCTAAATTAACCGTTAAAACTCTCCGGTTTTACCGCAACCGGGAACGTTAAACGCATAGGTTTTAAACCGGACACATAAACTGGAAATTCGGAACACTTCCTCAATAATAAGTCAATTTTACTCTAAGGACCTGATTTTTGGTCTTAAATGTCATAAAGAACAAGAAACCAAACTTGAGGGTAGAAACTGTCAATTTTAAAACTTGAGGGACTAAACTGTAAAATTTTACCAAACTTTATAACCGACTTCTATGAAAATAATAATCACATGAACAACATATTTACCTTATATCCTTAACATAATGATGTAAAAATCCTAAATTACATGGAGAAACCATGACCTGCCATAAAAGGAAACTTTTTATACAAACCCTCGCGAAATCAAAGACTTATCCGATAACTAAATTTTTGACACACTTGTTGCACCTTAAATAAGTTTAGAGCAGTAGCTTATCACTTAATATATTCATGTTAGGGTGCTAGACTTGAGGCACTCCCGGCACACGAAGAGTTATTTTTGGCTTAACACCTAAGGTGAGTTCTAGTGACCCCCTTTTTACCACTGTTTTGGAGTGAAACATGCTCTGTTATTTATGAACTATATTTGTGCTTTACTTGGTGATTGTATGTGGAATTTATGGTTAAATGCTGACACTTATATCATGATCATTAATTCTTTCGTGAACCGCTTGTTTTATATGGATAGATCTATTTGGGGAATCCCCCACACACAATGGCTTCCGTTCTAGGAAGGGTACCCCACTGAGATCCTGAGGGGTCGTTTGTGGCATGTGACAGGTTTTGTTAAGAAAATATGGTGAACCATCCAATCAGGTATGGTTCACTGGTTTTGTGCTCAGTTCTTCCTTCGGGAATATCCGGTTAAACACAACTTTAGAAGAGGCCAACCGGGACTGAGTGCAGGGTTGATTATGATTCTCCACGATGTTGAAACTATGATTCATTCCTTTTTATGAAATGAGGATTTGTTAATCCTTTTTGTTTTTAAACTTTAAGCACTTGAATTCACCAACTTTTTAGTTGACACAAATTTCTTTTTGAACATGTTTTAGGTAATTTATGAAGAGATCCTAGCTGTTGTGAAGACCTAGACTTATCCCCGCGACCATGGCATTAGCTTATTTTACTTAATGAACAATTTGAACAATTTTACATCTCTATTGAACAAGTACAATTTATTTCTATGTTGGTTGTAAATCTCATTTGGGGGCTTGATCTGTTTCTAGCCCCGGTATCTTTTGAAAACTTTTAATGCCATGTGATATTCTCTCATTTGAGCTCTTGTAATGGTTTGTTTCCGCTGCCATATGTTGTTGCTAGTCTGTGACGTCCCACCCTACCTGGGCCCGGGGTGTGACGCCTGCACAAGCGGAATAGCTAATGCAGGGGTTTATTTGGATTTTCTTTTGTAGGTGAGGGTGATTTGAGGTTGTTTAGGTGGTTGTGAAGTAGAAGATATGGGTTTAACACTAGATTGTGTTGCTAGGTTGTCACCTTGAGCAATGAGCTCTAACATTTTGGGGACAAGGGCTTTTCTACCCTAGAGAAGCCAACAATAGGCTTCTTCAAGATTTTAAAGATGTCAGGCTTCATATGTCCCAATTTAAAAATATTACCTGTTTCCCTCAACTGTGAGCCCAGTTCATAGTTGAGAATGTATTGAACATATCTAGGAAACATGTAATACTCTAAGGAGTCCAAGTTTGCAAGTAAATTTGTATAGACAATCTAAGAGTACCTGAACTTGACCCCTTGAACCATTCCATGCACTATGAAGGAGAGATTCTTAGTAATCTGGTCCCACCCACCATGCTTGTTGGACAAGCTCTGGATGAACACATGAAGCAGGTACTTCCACTAGGATGAGACCTTTCCTTTCCTTAAGGTCTTTACAGATAAATCGCCTTCATAGCCCATCTGCTGAAAGGAGTGGTTAACGGCTTTTTTTGGGAAGGACAATTCACCTTCCTCATCATCCAACTGAAGATGATTATTGATGATGGTTGGAGTGATGAAGATTATCCTGCATTGCACTATAGCAGATAGTGCCTTCTCCCCGTCTAGTACGAGCTCTTGACAGGTCTTCCAAAACTCAAGCAGATGATCCTCATAAAGAACAGGATCAATGGTCAGGGAGGTGAAATAGTTAGATAAAGCCAGAAAGCGGCAAACCTCTAAGAAACTAGAATCTTTCTCAGAGTTCAACAGAGCAACCTGATTGTGTTGCCTATAAAGTTGAATGGAGAAATCATGGTCGTTTCTGCGGTTTAGGTTGTCCATATCAGAAAGCTTAAAGACGAAGAAAGTGAAGAACAAATGCGGTTTATGGGTGAATTTAGGTTTAAGAATAGTACAGAGGAAGAAGATAGTGAAAGAGGGGGGAACCGTTGGGTATATATATGAAATGGATCTCAGACAAAGTTAATGAAAGAGGATAAACTTTGAAATCCGGATGTCGGTCCCACCTCTGAAAAAGTAGTTTCCTTTTGCCTAAAAAGTTAGTTTTCTTGGAAGTCTAAAATCTTCCGAAGGTAATTTTGCCTCGGAAGTTTAGATGAAGAGCTTCCGAAGCCAAAAATATTCCAAAGAGTTTAGAAAATTTTGCTTTGGAAGAGATTAAGACTTGGAAGTTTTAATAAAACTCTGAGAGTTAATTGCTTTCGGAAGAAAATTGTTCTTGAAAACATACAAGTAGTTAGGAATCAAATTAAGCTTCGAAAGATATTTTGAAAATTTCTTCCAAAGATAAATTTTCTTAAGTAATTGTTTGTTTTGAAGACTTAAATTTCTTCCGTAGGTAAATACATATCTACCGAAGAATAAAAAATCAAAATTTTCAAAAATCTAAGGAATGTCTTCTTAAAAGAATTTTGCTTCTAGAGAAAATAAGGGCTTATGAAGGTGATAAAAAATAGACAACTTAAGACACATAGATTTTAGAAATAATATGATTAAGTTTTAAGAAAATCTACTCAAAGTTATTCATCCCAATAGCTGATACAAGATACCTAAATATTTGCTCATCAAAGGCTTTGGTGAACAAGTCAGCATATTGTTCATTTGTGTTAACTTTGACTAGTTTGATTAATCCTTTTTCAAAGTTATCTCTATTCAAATGATACCTGATATTGATGTGTTTTGTCCTTGAATGCTATACAGGATTCTATGTGATAGAGATAGCACTGTTGTTGTCTATGTGGATAGGAGTCTCTTTGAAGTTGAATCCATAATCCAACATCTGATTCTGAATCCAAAGCACTTAAGCTTAGCAGCTTGCAATAGCAATGTATTCATCTTTAGTAGTTGATGCAGAGACACATGATTGCTTCTTGCATTGCCATGAGACTATCCTTCCACCAAGGAACTGACATCCCCCTAATGTAGACTTTGCAGTCATATTGCAATCACCATAGTCACTATCTGTATATGCATACAGATTGAAGTCAGAATTCTTTGGATACCAAAGGCCAAGATTTAAGGAACCTTTGAGGTACTTAAAATTCTGTTAACAGTGACTAGGTGTGACATCTTGGGATTTGCTTGATATCTTGCACAAATACATGTTCCAAACATGATATCACTCCTGCTAGCTATGAGGTACATAAGAGACCCAATCATAGCCCTGTAGAGATGTTCATCCACACACTCTCCCTCGAGATCAGGTCGATGGGAGTGGTTACTTGCTATAGGTGTCTTAGTAACCTTGCACTCAGTCATCTTGAATCTTTTAAGTATGTCATGTACATGCTTTGACTGACATATAAAGATGCCACTGTCAACTTGCTTCACTTAAATTCCTAGAAAGAAATTGAGTTCCCCCATGACACTCATTTCAAATCTATCCTTCATCAGTTTCTCAAAGTCTTTGCAAAGATTTGGATTAGTTGACCCGAAAATAATGTCATCTACATACACTTGAACTAGCATTAGGTCATTCCCTGTTCTTTTGATGAAGAGATTTCCATTTATAGTACCCCTTTTCAACCATGCTGATAGATATTTTGTGATAAAGTCTCATACCACTTCCTTGGTGCTTGAGCCCATAAAGAGCTTTATCAAGCCTATAGACAAAATTAGGATGATCGGGAGCTGCAAACCCAGGTGGTTGTTTAACATACACCTCTTCATCAATCACCCCATAAAGAAAAGCACACTTGACATGAAGTTGGAGACCTTGAAATCCTTGGATGCAACAAAACCTAAGAATATCCTTACAACTTCAAGTCTTGCAACAGGAGCAAAGACATCTGTGTAGTCATTTCTTTTTCTTGTGTGTTTTCTTGAACAACTAGTCTTGTCTTGTTTTTGATGACATGTCCTATATCATCCTTCTTATTCCTGAACACCCATTCGGTTCCTATGGTAGTCTTCCCGTGAGGAAGAGGACATAGGTTCCAAACCTTCTTCCTTTTGAATTGAAGTAGCTCCTCTTGCATAGCTTCAACCCAACTTCCACCCTTTAAATCCTCTACAATTTTCTTAGGCTCTATCTGGGATAAGAAACAAGAGTGAAGACAAACATTTGCATCATGGTTTTGTCCCCTTGTTTTTCCCCTGAATCAACATCTCCAATGATGTTTGTGATAGGATGAGACTTATGGATTCTTAGCTGAGGAATCACAACAAGTTGCTTGGAGAGATCTTAATTCGAGAAATTTAGATCTGGCATTGAAGTTTCTCACACCACATCAGCACACTTATCAAGAGAGACTTGATCCAATGAGTGTGTGACCTCATTGATGTTGTCTTCAATGGATTGGTTGTTAGCATCAAGGAATTTTTTATCACTGTCACCACCACCATTCTCTCTTACATTTGAAGCTCCTTCATCTGAGCTTTGTGTCTCTAAGATGTAATTTGAAGGCACCACAGAGGTATCAGCTGGATCTGTCTTTGTTGTGCTAATAGGTACTCCATTTGCCGAAGTTGTTACAACTGGAGCTAAAGTTGTATAACTTGATGGTCTTCTTAGCTCAAATCTTGGATCAGGATCACCTGTTGGTAATATATTTATAGATCCTGAAACATGCTCACAAAATTTGTTAAAATAGTTGGCAATTAAGTCAAGATCAAACAACCAATCCGGACCAGAACCTTTCACACTAGGAGTGTGCTCACTGAAAGTCATATTGGCTGACTCCTCAACTACTCTAGTTCTGAGATTGTACACTCTATAAGCCTTGGCTTGGGAAGAGTATCCAATAACATGTCCATCATCTAATTTCCCATCAAACTTGGAAATTTGATCTTTGGTATTCAAGATGGTGCAAGGACATCCAAATGACCTGAGAAATCAATGAAAGTGTTGGATCATGTAAGGCTGGTGAACCAAACACTTAGATAATTTTGGTACAACTGATGAAGAACTTTAGAAGGCAAATGAAGTTCTTCAGAAGGCAAATGAAGTTCTTCCGAAGGCAAATGCTGAGTTTCCGAAGCTTAAGTCTGAAGAAGCTTCCGAAGGAAAACTCCAACTTCCGAAGACAAAGTCTTCCTTCTTCCGAAGTTTAACGCTTAGAAGAATACAAGACAATGACTTCCGAAGTATAAAGACCTAAAGAAAGCCTCAAGCCTCGGAAGAAGTAGCTTCTTCCAAAGTTTAAGTGGCTCCGAAAGAACTTGTTCTTCCGAAGCCAGTTAACCTTCAGAAGAACCTACTACAAACTAGTGGACACAAGTATGGTCCTTCTGACACTCCACTGCAAATCTCTGAGATATTGCATGGTGCTTTTCCCACTCCCATGTAGTTGACCATACTTTATTTCAATGTTTATCCTTTTTCAGTTCGTACAATTACTAACTTTAGTTGGTGACAAAAGGTAAGTCATGGACATGTCATGACTACCATATCTTAGATAATATTTTATCTAAGATACCATGTCTTTAGCAATGTAGTATTTGCTTTAGTCATAAGTTTCCAGTTGGTATCAAAGTATATCAGACTATAGGTGATAGTATATATAGTTTCTCATTGTAACTCATGTAATATGCTTGTAAGAGAGTCTTGTAATACTTTGAGTTGAGAAGTAATATATACAAGTACCTTGAAAATTATTATCTTGTGTTCTTAGTTACTTAGTGTATTATTATCAACTATTAGAGGGATTATGCATCATCTAATAGAGTGTGATTGAGTGAGTTTGAGAGAAAACAAGTGTGTAGTGACAAACACCGATCCTGCAATTGGTATCAGAGCTTTTTAGGCTCTTGATTGTGACATTTAACCATCCAAATCAACCTTGTTTTCACTCTTTCTTTCATCACTCTCAAAATGGCCCTCAACAAAAAGTCTAAAGTTGAGATGGGGACGATGACCAAAGCACCCATCATCACCCCTGAAAACTTTAGATCATGGAGCAGACGAATTGAAGGCTTCATCAGGTACCAAGATGGCAAAATGTGGCAATCTATTATCAACGGTCCTTACAAACCAAAGGTTGCAGCACCAGGAGGAAATGGTGCTATGATAGAAAAGGCTGTAGAAGATTACTCTGATGAAGAACGCAAAAAGCTGGACATTGATAGCAACGCTATGACTGTTCTGATTACTGCAATACCAAACTACATCATGATGGGTTTTGAGCATTGCAAGTCAGCCAAAGAACTGTTTGATGCCTTGTCCCAGATGTACTCCAGCTCGAATGATTCCAAGAAAGCTTCACTGAAGCAACAGTTCGAAAACTTCACCTATATTGCTGGAGAGACCCTCAGCCAGTAATACTTCAGATACGTGGATCTTATTTCCTCCCTCTAATCTGTGGGAATCGCCCTTGAGTTGAGAGATCTCTCAAGAAAATTCATAAGTGCACTCCCAAATGAGTGGGCGTTCTACTGTGTCTCTATCAAGATGATAGAAAACTTAAACTCCCTCACCATGACTGAACTATATGGCATCCTTAATGGATACCGTGTAGAGATGGAGAACAAGAGCGGCCACCAGATGAGCAGACACTCAAGCCTTCCTACTAGCAATGCTTTAATGGTTGCTGAAGGCGTAGGACCCCCCAAGCTCAGCAGTACCTGACCTATTCCAAGCAGCCATCCTGTTCTTCTTGGCCATACATCACATTACTTGAGACTCCAAGGTCTCAACAGGCTCAGCCAAGTTCTTTTCAGGATAGTTATGCCTTTGTCTCAGAAAATGGACACTCTATTGACTTTAAGTATTGCTTTAATTATCTAGAGTGTTTCAGCGCAGATGATGTGGAATATGTGGACAATTTTCAACAGATGGCTCTGTTAACTTACAGAGCAAAGAAGTTCTTCAAAAGAACTGAAGGCGGTTTCCTAACAACCCAACTAATAGCAAGTTTGGGTTTGACAAAACAAAGGCCAAATATTACAACTGTAACCAACTTGGTCACTTTGCCAGGGAAAGCAAGGCTCCAAAATCCAATACGGGAACCTCTCAAGCCTCCACACATACCACTACACCTAAAGGTTCCGGGAAGTCAACTGAAACATCTGCTGTGGCCCAAGAAGTTGACTAGAGCTTCATGGTACAGGATTTGACTCTTGCTCAAGCATTGATGGCTGGAACTGACGACAACAAGGTATATGAACATATCTGTACTCCAACTTGTATTGCTAAAGTTAAGTTATATCAGGACTACAATATGGAAATCAAATATGACATTGAGTCTGTAAACATTTTAAAATCTAATTTAAAAGAGCTAAATCTGACTATGAAAAGAAAATTGAAGGGTTAGGGAAAACTTTGTCCTTGTTAAAACATGAACATACCAACTACAAGATTCAAATCAAAGATCAAAAATCCAAATTGACTGAGGCTCAAGCCCAACTTTTCACAGCTGAGGCTCAAGCCAAAGGTGGGTTGGGAACCAATGAAATTTCTCCACCACATTCCTATGAGTCTATTAGACAACCAAGATGTAGGACTGAAGAGCAAGAGGTTCCAACTGCTGACCCATCTTCTCATGAGTCAAAGAGTGATGCAACTTTGGAGACCATCACATGAAAGAACCAGGTAAACCAATCCTCTCTTACCGGTGATAATCAACCCTTAACCACCAAAGCAAGAAGAAACATGGCTAAGGCAGCAAGAAAAACTACTAAGAAAGTGGCTGAATCCAAGTTGAAAATCGACCCAAAGCAAAAGGGTGTGTTCATTTCAGCTGGATTTCAGGTGGTAGGAAACTCTGATCCAGAAAAAGTGTGTAATACCAGCACACCTATCATACAAAAGGATCAGAAGTTAAAGGGAATGACTGCTGATGAAAACAAGAAAACAAGAAGCAGCAGTTCTCAAGTTCCCAAAAAGTTAACATTGCATGCATAATGTGTGGTCTGCAAAACCACATGGCTAAAGATTGTTACTACAATCCTACAAGCATACATTATGCAAATAATGTTAAGAAAGAAAAAGTCAAGGAGGGTTTCACATTTGGACCTTACCACATGGTTCAATTGAAGAAGAAGGGAAAGCTTGTTTCCGAAGCAAAGTTGCTTTCGGAAGAAACTCATTCTTCCGAAGGGAAAATAGCTTCGGAAACTAAAGCCAAGAAAGCTCAAAAGAACAAGAAAGCTCCCTTGAAACCTTTCGAGAAGAAGACTGCTTCGGAAGAAAAGGTGCTGAAGGCTTCTGAAAAGTGAGAAGCTTCAGAAGAATGTCATGTTGCTTAAGCTTCAACAAGCTCATCTTCACTGATCAACTAAGGGAGGAATAGAAGATCAAAGAAGATGTTGCAGCCCAAACCTCTTCTTCAACATCTATTGAACCCCCATTGTCACACCCCGGGCCCAGAGAGGCGGGACGTAACGGTTGGTAAACAACAACCAAATTGCAGCGGAAACTAAATGGTTTATTACAATGCGTCTCACAATAATTACATTAGAATATTGGCTTAGTTTCAGTTTACAAGGTGCCTCAATCTACAATCTATAGGTATCATGATCAATCTCTTGGTCAATATTTCTTGAGGCTTCAGTAACTAAGGCTTCTAGGCTCAACCTTTGCCTTCAACACCTACCCTCACTTCTTGCTTTGGATTTAGATATCTTCTATAGCTCAGCTAATCTACCCAACTGTACCTGAAAGACATGCTCAAAAGATTTTGTGTCAACATAAAGTTGTTGAGTTCAAGTGCTTAAAGTTAAAAACAAAAACGACTTAACAAATCCTCAAAAAGGAATGAATCATAGTTTCAACATCGTGGGAGAATCATAATCAACCCTGCACTCAGTCCCGGTTGGCCTCTTCTAAAGTTGTGTTTAACCGGATATTCCCGAAGGAAGAACTGGGCCCCAAACCAGTGAACCCTACCTGCCCGGATGGTTCACCATAGTTTCTTAACAAAACGTGTCACATGCCACAAACGACCCCTTAGGATCTCAGTGGGGTACCATTCCTAGAACGGAAGCCACTGTGTGTGGGGGATTCCCCAAATAGATCTATCCATATAAAACAAGCGGTTCACGAAAGAATTAATGATCATGATATAAGTATCAGCAGGTAACCATAAATCCCACATACAATTACCAAGTAAAGCACAAATATAGTTCATAAATAACATAGCATGTTTCACCCCAAAACAGTGGTAAAAAGGGGGTCACTAGAACTCACCTGATATCCTTATATAAATTCTGAGCTTGACGAAACGTGATGGTCTCCAACAATGGAATCCTAATTCGAACATATAAATTTACGTTTAGAATTAGCACGATGTTATTACATGCGTGCGGTTGAGCTCTTTAGTTGACTTAAGGTTAATGTTTAGTATCCTTGAAGTACCTTAGATTCTTGTGAAAAGATTAATTGCCATGTACAAATTTGTGCGTATTAGGTTAATAAATGCATTTAATCGAGAAATGATTCTTTGCATAATGAATGTAAAAGTAAACGGTTGATATTAAGGGTTCTAAATCATTATAGATAATTATTATTGATGATATAGGTAATCTATACTATTCCAAATGATGTTTGTATTGCTTACGCTCATAACCTTACATTAAATTGATTTTTCAAAGGTGTGATACTTGTATAGGTATGCAGGTAGTCAAACCTCTAAATGTTGGGTAGTATTAGCAATCTGCAATGCATCAAATATTATGGATTTAAACTCTTATGTCATGATATTATGTTATTTTCACGCGCATAGCATATATACTTTTTAAGATCGCCTAACTTAGGCTGTTAAAATGCTTAGCTTATTAATTATATGATACTTAGATGGTTCACGGATAGATATGCTTATATTTCGCTTAACTCGTTTAATGCAAACCAAAAATATGTTTTAAACAATAAGTGTAAGTACACCTTTAAAGATAATCCATATTCCATAATTATATAGATATATTTCTACCAATAATGTAGTTAATATGATGCTAGGATAATTTGAATATCAATAATAGTTGTCATTATATTGAATAAAAAGAGGGTGATACAAATAGTATTTATTCCATTAATAACAAGACTATCGACTATTAATAATAATAAGACGATGGATTAGTATAGAATTATGAGTCTTAAATAAATACTTGTGAACATCGATTAACCTATAGTATCCATTGTACATATATATATATATATATATATATATATATATATATATATATATATATATATATATATATATATATATATATATATATATATATATATATATATATATATATATATATATGTATATATATATATATATAAGCAATTGCATTTAATATTTTTAATCATCTCTACGTCTTGTAAGGATTTCGTATGTCACGAGATTGGATAACTTCATATATGTTTCTAATATCTTTGTTCGTATGAATACATTCCCAAAGTTGTATTTCATTATGCGATCGCTCACGTTATTACCAATTTACGCACCCATTCATGATGACTTATAAACTAGTTATCATTTGATACATATGTGAAGCTCAACACACACAAGTTAATATATAATCATTATTTTAACGCATATGGATGTCTAACGCACGGTTATACCTAACGTTCCCGTATCGCGTCCTAGAACCCGCTTGAGCCGACCCGCCTCGCGTTGACTGTCCATTGACCAATTTTACCAGCTTTGACCAACAGCTTTGACCAAGGTTTAACCTAACCAAAACACACCAAGATTACATACAACACTACAACATTGTTATCTCGTAACCAAACGCAACTAAACCGCAACATGCGTTACCACACCTTGGTTATACCTCGTACCACCATTATCCACCACATGCAACCACTGTCCACGATGGTTAGCCACTGGCCGCCACCGGCCGCCCCTTGGTCGGCCCGAATCCTCGCCGGGATAACCCCACTTAACCAAATCTTGAAGATATCCTCCGTAATTCAACATGCAGCCACAAGAGCAGTATTAAGTCACCTCCACTAACCTTTACCACCATAAACCATCATCATCTACGACCCTCGGCCACCACCGCCGCGGCCGGCAGCCGCCAACTTACCAAAACCCTAGCTGCCGCCACCTTCAACCGGCCATAACTTTCAAACCGTCACGAGTTAGACAACGTAGATACCACCATTGGAAAGATCTCGTCGAGAGGAAGAAGAAAATGGGCGGCACTCGCCGCCAGTCGCCGCCAGTCGCCGGCTCCGGCGGCCGGAACCCCGCCGGAACCCTAGCCGCCGCCCCCCTTCTCTCTTACATATCTCCCTCGTCGTTACGAATCAGAAGAAACCACCACCACCATCGTGATCAGGGCGTTGTTTTTAGTAGGGGTAGGCCGAGACTTCATCGGAAGCCGCCGTCCGCCGCCGCGGCTCCGCCGTCCGCCGCCGCGGCTCCGCCGTCCGCCGCCGCGGCTCCGCCGTGGAGCCTCCTGCTCCGGCGGTTGCGACTGGTGCAGCCTCTTGAGAGATTTTTTTTTGGTTTTTAGGGTTTGCAAATGAAGATAAGTTGGAAAAGTTTCTTAAGTACCTAGGGTTTTTAGGTGGGTTTCTTTTAAAAATCGCGTATACGTCCCGAAAACTTCGTTATCGCGTAATAACCGGTCTTTTGGATCGAATTTCGTACAAAAGACCTATAATAGATATATATATCCAATTACTTTTGCATGAAATAAAACAATTCATTGTAATTATCGTCAAATCCTCGGGCTTGAGTAAATCTCAGGCCGGTACACGCCTCGGTCGCGTCTCGAGTCACATTTGTCTGGATAAACGTCCCACTTCTAATTTAGAATGTTATAATAATATAATAATTAGATAAATATTTACGACGTTATAGGTCTCGGTTGACGTATCAGATATCAGTAAAATGCCGGCGTATCCAGTATTCGTGTTTTTTTCTGACGTATCACAGTTAATTATACACTTTTGATTAGGATCTTTTAGCAAACATTGTTTACAGTATGTATCATGATTAACAATTATTTTAGAAGGATATAAAACCATTATAACGAAATTCTGATGGGACTCAGACGTTAGTACGCGTTAGATTACCAAACTTTACTCGGTATAGGTTCTGAATCTGTTTTTAGTGTGGATCTTTCTATAGTTACTTCAAGTCACATAATATTTCATTATTTCATGATTACTCATTTAATTAGTTCGCAAACGTGTACTTGGGCCTTAAATGGGCCGTGTTTATAAGTTTGGGCCCTTGTTGGGCTTATTGGGCCTAAAAAGGCTAGTTCTTTTTCCAAGTTTTCTTTGGTAAGCCCAAATCAATCCGGACCTTTATTGGGTCCTATAATACATTAAGTTTTTTAATTGGGCTAGATTTTAGAGGTGTTACACCCATGCATACATTTTGCTTCAATAAAATCCTCATCATTGGAAAAGCTCAAGACCAATAAGGCTTGGGTTTCTAATAACAACTAACTTTCTTCACCTTATGTGTAGGGACATCCATATGACAAGAATAACAATGTGTGGATTGTAGACAGTGGATGCTCCTGGCACATGACATGGAACAGATCTCTTCTTCAATAATTTCAACATTTTGATGGAGGTCCTGTTCAATTTGGAGGTGAGGCTAGAGGATACATTTCTCGCAGAGGAAATGTATCCAACGGCAAGTTATGAGTCGACAAAGTTCACTTTGTCAAATAGCTTGAACACAATTTACTAAGTGTTTCTTAGTTTTCTGATCAAAAGCACCAAATGCTTTTCACAGAACATGAGTGCATTATCCTCGAACCAGGGATGACAATTCCTCAGTAATTGGTGCTTCTTAGATCTCCCAAGAAAGGGAATATGTACAAGCTGGATATGAACAATGCTTCCCCACTAGGTGAAGTGTCATGCTTTCTTTTCAAAGCTGATGGTGATGAGTCAACACTATGGCATAAACGTATGTGTCATGTCAGTTTTAAAACCATGAACAAATTGATTAAAAATAACTTCGGAACATGGTTTGCCTAAAAGGGAATTTTTCTGCAAAGATAACTGTGTTGCATGTCTGAAAGTAAAGCAACATAGAGAATCTCATAAATCCAAAGTTGTTAACTCTATCACCACTCTATTACACTTATTGCACATGGATCTGTTTGGTCCCACAAGTATTATGAGCATTGGAAGGCAATCATACTGCCTTGTGATTGTTGATGATTTACAAGATTACATGGATATTCATTTTAAGAACTAAAGATGAAACTGCTGAAACTTTAAAATCTTTTATTCTTAAAATAGAAAATCAAATTGATCACAAGGTTAAAATAATTAGAAGTGATCAAGGGACTGAGTTTAAGAATCAAGTTCTTGACTCATTATGTGACTCAAAAGGGATTACCAGAAAGTATAGTGCTCCTAGAACTCCTCAACAAAATGGTGTTGCTGAGAGAAGGAACAAGACACTTATTGAGGCTGCTCGAACTATGTTAGATGATTCAAAGCTGCCTCTAACATTCTAGGCAGAGGTAGACAACACTGCATGCTATGTGCAAAACGGAGTTCTTGTAGTTAAGCCACATGGAAAAACCCCTTATAAGCTGTGGGACAAGAAGCCATCGTTCATTGGCTTTCCAAGGTCCTTTGGCAGCAGGTGTACCATACTTAACACAAAAGACAATTTGACAAATTTTTCTGAAAACTTGGATGATGCTATCTTTGTTGGATATTCCTCAAACTCTATTGCTTAAAGAGTTTACAACATCAAAAAACAGCAATTTGAGGAATTATCCAACATTATTGTTAACGAGCACACTCCTTGTGTTAGGAGGAATGGACCTGATCATATCTTTAATTTAGAATTGTTTCCAAACTATTCTAAACCTTCTTGTGAGAATGTTTCAGCTGGAACAGGCACTCAAAGTGATTCTGATGATGAACAACTGTTTGAGTTACCCAGACCTAGTCCAAGTTCTCCAAGAGTTGCAAAGAATTAAACTCCCACCATTTTTAGATCTGATAGTATAATTATCTCAAGAGATAGTGAAGCTTCAACAAGTTGTCAACCTAGTGAGCCTTAAAACTCATCTGGTGACACTGCATAACACCAAGCTGATGGAAGTAGCATTTTGAAGGAACATGCAACTGTTAATGCTGCATCACAGCTTACTAAAATTGATATTGTTTCTCATTCATTCAATCAGTCCTCATTGAATGAATTTGAAACAACATCTGGTCCAAGTGTTCAAGTTCCTAAGCAAAACATGTGTAATTTGGATCTATCTCTGCAATTGGATGTGATCCCAAGCCTCAGAATTCACAACACTCATCCAGCTGAGAATATCATTGGAGATGTCTCCGAGGGTGTGAGAACAAGGGGACAAACTCACAATGGGAATGTCTGCTTGTACTCATGCTTCTTATCCCAGATGGAACCGAAGAAATTAGAAGATGCCTTAAAGGATAATAGATGGGTTGAATCAACGCAAGAGGAATTGCTTCAATTAAAACGACAAAAGGTTTGAACCTATGTCAACTACAGGCTTGATCATCAAGAACAAGGCAAGACTGGTAGTTCAAGGATACACCCAAGAGGAAGGAATTGCCTATACTGATGTCTTTGCACCAATTGCATGACTTGAGGCAGTAAGGATCTTTCTTTCTTATGCTACATCCAAGAATTTTACTATCTACCAACTTGATGTCAAGTGTGCCTTTCTATATAGGAATATAGATAGGGAAGTCTACGTGTGCCAGCTTCATGGATTTGAAGACCCACAGCACCCCAACTATGTGTGCAAATTGGATAAAGCTCTCTATGGACTACACTAAGCACCTATGTTGTGGTATGAGACTTTGTCTTAGTTTCTCTTGAAGAATGGTTACACAAGAGGTACCATTGACAAGACCTTATTCATAAGGAAGTCTGGGAAAGACAATTTGCTCATACAAGTCTATGTCAATGACATCATATTTGGTTCCTCAAATGACCAAATGCGTAAAGACTTTGAGAGCATTATGAGGAAGAAATTTGAGATGAGTTCCATGGGAAAATGGACTTTTTCCTTGGAATTCAAGTGAAGCAAATGAAGGATGGGTTTTTTATCAATCAGTCTAAATATGTCTTTGACATTTTAGAGAGATTTGATATGAAAGATTGTAAGCCAGCCAAGACACCTATGCCTAGAAATCACAATCTTTGTCCTGAATCTACGGTGGAGGATATTGATCAACATCAATATAGGGCAATCATTGGATCTTTGATGTATCTCACAGCAAGTAGACATGATATCATGTTCGCAACTTGCATCTATGCAAGATATCAGGCTGCTCCTAAGGTGTCTCACCTAGTTGCTGCCAAGAGAATTCTTAGATACCTCAAAGAAGAACCTAAGCTAGGTCTCTGGTATTCAAGAAATAGCAATTTCAATCTCTATGGCTATTCTGATAGTGACTATGGTGGCTGCAATATCAACAAGAAATCAACATCAGGAGGATGTCAATTTCTTGGTGGAAGGATCATCTCATGGTAGTGTAAGAAGCAATCCAGTGTTTCAACATCTACTGCTGAAGCTGAATACATAGCTGCTGCTAGTTGCTGTGCTCAGTTGCTATGGATTCAAAACCAGATGATAGACTATGGATTCAACTTTATGAGTACTCCTATCCATATTGACAACAATAGTGCTATCTCAATTACTAAAAATCCTGTGAAGCACTCGAAGACAAAGCATATTGACATCATGTATCATTTCATAAGAGATATCAGATCAAACTAATCAAAGTTGATTCAAATGAACAATATGCTGATTTGTTCAAAATCATTTGATGAACAGAGATTAAATTATCTGATTACAGCTATTGGGATGATAAACATTGATTACCTTATCTCATTTTAAAACCATTTTTAACATATGCTTTGTTTCTGTCAACACAATCTAAACCCGGTTACAAAAAGTTTTTCTTCAAAATTTCACTAGGTATAAATTCTTCCAAAGAGAAATTAACGCTCGAAAGATATCACGTATATATCAATACTTGTAATGAATATTTGTAATTCATTATTTTGATTTATGCATTATGTATATAGGTTAACCCATATGTGTGTTGATCTATGTGTATGATTACAGGTTCAAGCATTATACTTGGTCAATTTCTGAAAAATTAACCAAGTGTAAGAAACATCTACGGATGAACATTTTTGTTCTTCCATAAATAAATTTCTGTGGATGGATAAGTGTCTGCGGATGAACAACCAGCTCTGAAGATGTCAAGTGAAGTCTAAGTGAAAACTCCTACGGAAGAGCAAACTCCTCCGTAAGAGAAAACTCCTCCGGAAGAGCAAACTCCTGCGTAAGACAAATGTGTTGCTGAAGACAAAAACACTTATACTAGAATGATGCATGTAATTCAAGTCAACAAGTCAACAAGTCAAACCACGCACTCCAAGAGATTTGTTGTTTTCTTAACAGAAACATATGCATCTATAAATAGGAGTTCTAGGTTTCACATCAAGTGACGACAACACAAGCAATATTCTGCAACCTAACAACCATCACATCGATTTACACAATCAAACACAAAACCCTAGCAGCCGTCAAATCAATACATCATAAACCTCAACACGTTCGGAGCAATTATTGTTTATAGAATTCATTATTTATTTCATCTGTAATCATTAACAAGTTTTAATGAAATACTTTTGAATCAAATCTTGTTCGTTTATTTATTGTGTTGATATCATTGAGTTGTTTGTCGCTAAAATTCATTGTCATTGATTTTCTATAATTAATGATTAAACAACGATTAATGATCATTCCGAAATCATTAACTCGATTCCAATCTAACGTTGATAATTCCTGATTGCGATCCTTGGATTCATAGGTGGTATCAAAGCCAAGTGCTCATTAATTTAGATCGATTGATCTATCAGTGTTAGAATTGTTTAATTGTTTGCTCATTACATTGATAATCTATTGTGTTTGAGCAAAAATATTTTTGTGTGAATTAACTTTAAAACAATAAAACGGTGGTCTGTCTTTTAGCAAGTACTGTTTCATTGCTTGGTTAACATAGATCTATTTTCATTTTAATTGAATCTTAGATCTGCGTTATTGATTGATATTCATCTATTGTTCAAATTATTTGAACAAAAACATTAACAAAAATCCTTGATTTAATACTTAATAATCATTAAAAAGATTGACTGATTGGTGACTTCAATTACTTAATAACTCATTAATTAAGTATTCGTCATTAATTAGTTCATTACTCAAAAGAAACTCTGTATTAGTTGAATTGTAATATTTTAACTAAAAATGAGTAATTTTGTCGGTGGATCATCATACCAACCTCCAAAGTTGGAAACAAAAGCGGATTTTAAATCATGGAAGATTAAGTTCAATCATGTGAATTACACTGATTTTGACTTATGGGTATCAATAACCGAAGGTCCTTACATTCCACCCACTCTTGGGCCGGATTACAATGACAACAACCAACCTATGAGTACAAAAGATCTTTCACCTAATGATGTTAAAATGGTTAAAGTTGATATTAGAGCATACAGTCTGCTTAGTATGACTTTACCTGAAGAAATATTAATCAAGTTTGAGAACTATAAAACAGCAAATTCCTTATGGAAGGTACTTCGTACACTCTGTGAAGGGAGTGATGAAATCAGAAGCATTAGGAAGGACATACTTCGCTCACAATATGAAACATTTCATCATATTGAGGGTGAATCAATTCCTCAGCAACTCCATCGAATTATGCAATTAGTAACCGAGATGAATATCATGGAGTTAAAGTATACAAATGAGGAATTAAACAAAAAGATGCTCCATACTTTGCCTGAAAGTTGGAAGCAAACTGTGTCCATGTTCAAGAACATCATTGATCTCAAAGCAATTGGTTTAGATACATTGGTAGCTAAAGTTGAAGCTCTTGAAATGGATGAAAAGTCAAGAAACAAGAGTGTGAGAACACAAGTCACACCTTATCATTTCAAAGAAACTAAAAGTGCTGGAAGTGCTTTTATTTCTAATAATGATAGTGACAACTCTTGTACTTTGAGTGAAGATGAAGAATAAGTGAGTTTTTATGCTTCAAAGCCTTCTAAGAAATCTTCTCAAAGTAAATCAGGATGAGAAAAGAGAAGACCTGACGAAAGAAAAGATACATCTTTATCATCAACAAAATCTTCATCTAAGAACAATCAAGTAGAGCCCATCACTGTGATTCTGGACTCTGAAGAACAAAAAGCAGCCTTTGTAGCTTTCAGTTCAAGCTTTCAAGCTTACCTGGGAAGCACTTTAACGCATGCCAACATCTGTCAACAAGATTTGGAAAAACTACATCCAGATATGGTAGAAGAGATGGATCTTCAATGGCAAATGGCAATGATTGCTTATAGAGCCAAGCAGTACCTGAGAAGAAAAACAATTTGGTTGTAGCAAGTAAAAAATAAAAGATTGATATTGATAATTAAAAAGTAAGATGCTTCAAATGCAATCTCTATGGGCACTTCTCAAGAGAATGTAATTAACAATCAACTTCTGACATGAAACAACATCAGCAACATCAGTCGCATCAGCAGCACACTCATCAACCAACAACATCTCAAAGATCTTTCAGACAACCACAGCTAACCAACTCATCCCCACCAGCCACTAATGCATCAACAGGGCCAAGTAACTCTAAAGAAACTAGGCTAATAATTCTTCAAGATGGAACCTGTGACTGGAGCATGTATGAGAAGAAAGTCTTGGAACAGAATCAAGCTTTGATGGCACACATGGAGAACAAAGTTCCACCATTGGCTAGAGAGGTAAGCGATAGATTGTGTTCATTATTATGTGTTGAGGAAGTTGAAAGATATAGAGTCCATGCTCAACAATTGGCTGATAAAGTAAAAGAAACAATGATTTTAAATGAATCTCATGTAAGAGAACATAAATTATATCAAATCAAAATTAACTCTTTACAGAAAGATTTAGATAAACTTATTTCAGAAATTTATAGTTTAAAAGCCCAAGTTGAGCATCTGACCACTTCCTTAACAAAATCTATGGCTGATCATGCATCAACTAAAGTGAAACTTCAAAATTTTCAACTTTCATCTTAGCAGTATGAAAAATTATTAAATTCTCATATTGAATCAAAGAACAGGTATGGGTTGGGATATAATGTTGTAGCACCCCCTCTGAATGATAACTATACATATTTACATGAAACAATGACAAACAGCTTATCAAAACATTTTGTGCCATGCACCAAGTTTGAATCAAAATGTAATGAACAAGTTAATAATAATGAATCTGAGGTGAGTAAAAGTAAGTCTTCTGAATCAGATAAAGTCAAACAAATGAATCAGAATTTGACTTTGATGAATGTGATGATTTGGATGATTTTGATGAACAAGATGATGAATGTACGGATGTATTGAATATTGGTAAGAATGTGTAATTTGAACCTATCATTCCCAAAGTTCTTTAAGAAACCAAGCTACCATAACCTCCTAAGCAAAGAAACATGTTGAAGACTATTTGCAAGAGAATGCTCAGTTAAATGAAGGTCTTCAAGGCTTCATCAGCAACAAAAACCATTAACTGGAAAAATTGAGAAATGTGCATCTACTAAGGAATTGCACACATCCTCTGTAGAAAAAGTAAAGAAGAAATCATCAGCAGAAAAACTTCAGAAGAAGAAACATTCTTCAGTAGAAGATTTACTGAAAGCCAAATATAATGAATCAGTAGAAGATCTACGCAAGGCAAAAACAACAATCAATAAGAAATCAAACCAGCAAATGGTGAATCCTAAACACCAAAAATCAGGAAATGCTAAACAACAATCCTTTGACATCATGTCAGGAAAGGGAAAGAATTCATCAACTGCAAAGTTTGAAAAAGAATTGAAGACACAAAGAGATCAAAAGAAGAAAGTGGTTGACTCTGAAAAAGTTTCAAAGGAAATATATTGCAAATGGTGTGATATGAAGAATCACAACACTGAAGACTGCTACTTCAGCAGTTATTGCTTTATTTGCAACATGAACAATCACATGAATTTTGATTGCTACTTCAACAAACATTATGCAATTTATAACAAAAATAACCATTCCACTCAAGAATGTTATTTTAACAAGAAAACAAGACAAAGAGCACAAAGAAGCAACAATCTGAGCAAGATGAATCAAACTCTAAATCTAGTAAAACTCAAGAAGATACAAAAACAAAAAGG
The DNA here is from genome assembly GCA_025215565.1 of Flaveria ramosissima. Lineage (NCBI taxonomy): Eukaryota > Viridiplantae > Streptophyta > Magnoliopsida > Asterales > Asteraceae > Flaveria > Flaveria ramosissima. Next base: position 44,618,453 of record CM046031.1, on the reverse strand, counting down.
AAGTAGCTAAAGCATCAGTTGCTAAAACAAAAGAAGAAAACCTCTACTGATGATAAACCTCTGAAGAAGGAGAAACCACATAAGCAACTCAAAACACCTCACAAGAAGGTGGATCTGAGAGATAAGAATGAAAATGATGATAAATTCTTTGATCATTTTGAAAAGAGTACACATATATCATAGTCAAAATCAAAGGACAGTGAAACTTTCAATCATCAAGGGTCATCATCAAAATCAAAGCAGCATATAACAAAAGAAAATGTGAATAAAGAAGGGATTAAGAATCAAGAACAAAACTCCACAAGATCATCCTCAACAGAATCATCCTCACCTCAACCAACACATAATGAATCAATTGAGTCTAAAATTGATACTGAAACATCAAGACTCATTCATGAGGAAGTTACAATTTTAGACATTGTTGGAAAACCCAAGATCATTAAGACTTGGGTTCCTAATTCTAATTAATTTCTTTTGTGTGCAGGAACAATCATGGAGAGCTGACAACAAAGAATTTTATTGTTCAAACCATTGTCCTTCATGTTACAAAGGAAAACAACATAGAGTGTCACATAAATCCAAAATTATCAATACAAACACTATGCCACTCAAATTGCTTCACATGGATCTTTTTGGTCCAACCAATGTGATGAGCATTGGAAAAAGGCAATATTGTTTAGTGGTTGTGGATGATTTCACTAGATTCACATGGGTCTTTTTCTTAAAACAAAAGAGTGAAACATCTAAAACATTAATGGAGTTTGTCACTAAGATTGAAAATCAACTTGATTTTAAAATCAAAATTTTCAGGAGTGACAATGGGACTGAATTTGTTAATGTTGTCTTAGACTCTTTTTGCAGGAATAAAGGCATTGCAAGGCAGTTCAGTGCACCAAGAACTCCACAACAAAATGGATTTTCTAAAAGAAGAAACATAACTCTCATTGAAGCAGCAAGGACAATGCTAGCTGATTCACAATTGCATATCACCTTTTGGGCTGAAGCAGTGAACACTGCATGCAATGTTCAAAACAGGACATTATTTGTCAAAGAACATAACAAAACACCTTATGAGCTTTTATTCAAAAGAAAACCTTACATAGGATATCTTAGAGCTTTTGGGTGTCATGTATCTGTTTTAAACACCAAAGAACAATTGGGAAAGTTTTCAGAAAAAGCCTATGATGGTTTCTTTATTGGATACTCTTCAACATCTAAATCATATAGGATTTATATTCCACAACAAAACATTATGGAAGAAACTCCTAATGTGTCATTTGATGAATCCTTATTTCCTAAATCTGTGAAAGGTATCTTGGTTGTTTAATATAGATGCACTCACAAACTCATTTAACTCTGGTTATATGAATAATGCAGGTTCTGCGGATACATGCTATCCATTTGTTCCACCAAACAAGAATAAAGTGTCATTATCTACTCATCCTCCAAGAATACAAACTTCAAGTACCATGGAACAAGGACCTACAAATAATCTCAATAATGCAACTGATGCAGCACGAGACATGCCCAATGAATCTACCTGCTCAGATGAAAACACTTCATCAGCTGCTACTACTTCTGCATCCGCAGATGAGTGTCCTACATCCGGAGAAGTGAATATTACATCAGCAGATATTCAAAACATTGGAGATGATCAATTACAGTCCAGAGAGTTAATGTCAGCAACTCCACAAATCCCATCCGTAGATGCTCCTGTAACTCCTACTGAAGCACAAAATCCATCCGTAGAAGTTCCTACGGAAGGCATTCATAATGCAGCTGATGTACCAACTCATGCGGAAAATCATCCAGCTTTCAGTGATCAACATGATGATCAATTTGACTACTTCATAAATTCATCATCTCAGCTGAATCCATCTGCATCATTAAATATGACTAACTTGGAATCATCTATTCCAGTCGAGTCTATTCTAACAACTAGAATTCATAAGACACATCCACTTGACAACATCATTGGTCATCTTAATGAAAGAACCACAAGAAGCCAATGGGGAGCTGCAAACATCTGTCTCTTCTCTTGTTTCTTTTCACAAGTGGTTCCTCCAAATATCATAGTTGCACTAAAAGATAATAGCTGGATTGAAGCTATGCAGGAAGAGCTTCAACAATTCAGAAAGTAGAAAGTCTGGATTCTAGTTGATCTACCTGAAGGTCAACATCCTATTATCACAAGGTGGCTTTTCAAAAATAAACTTGATGATAGAGGTATAATTGTGAAAAACAAAGCAAGGCTAATTGCACAGGGATATACTCAAGAAGAATGAATAGACTATGATGAAGTGTTTGCACCAGTTTCAAGAATTGAAGCCATAAGAGTATTCTTTGTATGGTCTTCATCAAGCACAAAGAAAGTGGTATGAAACATTATCATCTTTCTTGCTCAAGCATGGATATAAAAGGCGAACTATTGATCAGACTCTCTTTCTCAAACAAGAACATCAAGATCTCTTAGTTGTTCAAATTTATGTTGATGACATTATATTTGGATCAACTAACAAGAGACTATGTGTGTAGATACATGTCTACCTAGTTTCTGAGCTTAATGTAATATGTCTTTATTGTCTTACACATATGTAATTGAATGGGTACTTAATGAAATACAATGTGTGGTTGTGCTTATAATGTTTATTATTTCATTGTTTAGTATTTTAACGTTTATTGAACTGACTATATAGGTTTGTGGTTGTTTGAATGAATCTTAATAATGTAATGATTAATAAATACATTCAAACTTAGTAATATGAAGTTCTCATGCGAATGGCCCATGCTCATGGACCATATGCATGAACAACTTCATGCGAATGACTCAGTCGCACGACTGAACCAGGAGACTGGATCAGTCGCACGAGTGTAACATGAGATTGACTCAGTCGCACGAGTGAACACTCAGTCGTGCGAATGGATCAACCGCATGGCTCAATCGCACGACTGAACCATGCTAATGGTTCAGTCGCCCGAATGAGAAATCCTAACCTATAAATACCACATAATTCGTGGAAAAACGTAAGAATTCAGAACACTTCGACTACATACGTACCCTAGCCGTCCAGAGACCTCTAAGAACCTGTTCCAAGTTCATAGATCGCACTAGATCGATTCCATATCGTTCTTAACGTTTAGATTCAATCCATAATTGTTTCTACATGCGTTCTCACTGATTGGATCGCCAATCAAATAGGATTCCGCACTATGTGATTCGGTATACACATTAATCAGTTAGTATTTCGTTCAATACTCGATCATAACAAGTGGTATCAGAGCTTTGGCTCTTGATTTACGTGTGATTCAATCGTTTTTGATACAAAAATTGTGTTTTTTCACTAAAAACGCAATCTTTTCGTGTCAAACGGTGTCTTAGACGTCTCCTGTTCGTAAAGTTTAGTTTTTCCGGCATACGACAATTAGGGTTAGTGAATATTCGTGTTTTTGCGGCCAAAACACCTTAAACCTACGAATTTTTGAAATCCAGCAGCTTCAGTCGCACGATTGACTCAATCGCACGACTGGATACATACGCATCCCTCATTCGCAAGATTGGACTCATTCGTACCTCCATTCGTACGACTGAGCAGTCTATTCGCATTGTTCAACCGCACTTGTTCATTCGCCCGACTGAGCCATCCGCATTAGTTCAGTCGCACGATTGAACCATCCGCATTGTTCAATCGCACGAATAGCCCAATCGCACACCTTCATTCGCACAAGTGAAACAGTTTGTTCCAAAGACTAAAGTTGATAGTAATGGAGGACCAATACTCAGCATTCACATCAGGGAGAGATTCAAGGATTCAAAACCTACTGCTTCTGGAGAATGAAGTAGGGAATCACAACAAACCCCCTAAGTTAATCTTGTTAGATGAATTCCCACACTAGAAGCAACGTTTTGAGATCTACTTAAATGGAGTAGATCCCAATATGTGGGAATCAATTGAGACGGGGTATAGTATGCCAGTAGGTGCTGATGGAGTCAAACTTACACTAGGTGGCATGACTGATGGACAAAAGGTCAAGTACAATGCTGAAAAGAGAGTTTATGCTTTGCTTACTCAGTCAATTCCTAAGGACAACTTCCATCAATTTTCTGAGAACAAGCAAGCAAAGAAGCTGTGGGATGAATTAGAAAAACGGTATGACGGGAATGCGTCATTAAAAGCTATAAAGGCTAAAGAGTTGAAAAAGGAGTTCGACAACTTCTCGTCAATGGGTAATGAGAGCTTGGATGACGTCATCGATCGGTTCTACCACTTGATGAGTGAGCAGCACACTCATGGAGTAACAACGACCATGGAGGACAAGGTGTCAAACTTTGCAGATGGGTTGCTAGAGAAGTGGGCTTCCTTTGTCTCCAATCTCAGACAGAATGGTATGCTAACGAAGCTAGATATAAATGATTTCATTCTGAAGCTGAGAGAGGAAAGCATTAAGGATGAAATACAGAGCTCAAAAGTCTTCTTATGCTCAGAATCCGACACTGTACAACGCGACTCCACAAGCCAAAACGTCTGGAGCACCACTTCAGATAGCTTTTGTGTCAAGTTCAGCTGGTCCTTCTCAAGCCTTTACTTCAGGGTCAGAAACATTAGGGTCGTCAGGTACCCAATACATTGCACCTGAAGCAAATGCTACAAAACTGAAGACCGAGAATCTCGGTAATATGACAGTAGAAGTAGCAAGAGAGCACATGGATCTCTTAGCAGCTGTAGTCCACTCCTATGATGAACTAGTTGCTGGGAGAATTGGGAACTGCCATCTGGCAGACGAGGACTACGAGCAGGTAGATGAGACGGAGCTGGAAAGGATGGATATAATGTGGGCCTTAGCAAGTGCTGTCCGGAGAGCTAAGAAAGTTTGTCAAGAAGACCGGACAAAACTTGGTTGCAACTAAGGACACTACCTTTGGTTTCGACAAGACCAAGGTGACCTATTTCAACTGTGGCGAAAAGGGGCACTTCAAACGAGAGTGTGTGAAGCCCAAGAAAACTAGAAACGGGAATCCATTCTAGTCCTACAATCGTCAAGATAAGCCAACTAGCAGTCCTAGTTCATCAAGCAAGAATCCGAAAGCCTTGACTGCCCATGATGACGAGGGACAGGACCGGAGCTTTTGGTTTCTCTCCGGGAGAATCCAACATTGCTAGTGTTGAGGATTTAGATGATGATTCAGCTAGTGAATGAGATATTGCAGTGGAACTCGCGATGTCAAACACTGAAGAGACTGCAGCTGTGGTCAATTACATGCCTGAAGAAGGGACAACTACAACAACGTCAGAATCACCAGAACCAGAAACACCAGACTCTTCTTTGATGGCTGATTCATCAGAACCTTCTTAGGTAAGTACTACTGACCAACTTTTCAATAATCATGCTTGTTCTGATTGTAATAAATTTAGGGAGATCATTGACTTGAAATTTGCTAGGTTATTAAATCATAATGATAGCTTTGTAAAGGACTTGCAACTGTGCACTGAAGCTAACATAGTTCTAAAACAAAATGAGCACAGGTACAAAGAAAAGATAGACCTTTTGAACAAATAGCTTAGGGAAACAGAAGTAGTAGCCTTTAACCAAGCTAATGACATTAGGTACTATCTTAACTCCCTAGAGACACTAAGAAACAAAACGCAGTTTTAGAAGTAGCAGTTAATTCATTAAAGCAAAAACTGCATAGTTGGACAAGTTCATCTCATATTGTCCAACACTTAGTGAGAGAGCATAATAATGGGGAGGGTTAAGGATATAAAGTGGTTCCACCACCACTTGAGACCTTGATGAACACTAAAAGTAAACCAATCAATAACAATCCAATCAAGGATCATGTGATGTCCACTCCTCTTGTAAATGATCCAGATTCCACATGTACATCAAATGAATCTGGAACTAAACAAAAGGAGGCCACGTCAAAGGCAAAAGGTAAAATGTCTTGTGTTAATCTGGAAAAAGAGTTTGGAAAGGTTAATATAAAGTCTAGGGCAAACACAGTCAAATCTGAACCTAAAAAGACTATTACTGTTAACCAATCACGTGTTTCTTGTCAAAGTCCAGGTAAACAAAATGGAAAGGATGTTAAGAATGTTAAAACAATTAAATTTATTAAACAAGATAAAACATCTAAAGAAGTAGAGTCAAAACCCAAAGAGAACAATGTCACTCGGGTGTCACATACGTCTCCACAAAAACAGTTAAATTATAAAGTTGATAGCAGGTCATGCTACAACTGTGGAGAGTGTGGACACATTGCATCTAACTGTCCTTACTATCAGACACCTAGGAAGAAAGTTGAACTTCGGGAACCAAAACCTAGATCTTCTAAGAGGAGCTCAATGACTCCACCTAGAAGAGCTAGTGAACCTAAAGTTCAACCCATTAGCCAGTCGTCTGTTTATCACAAGTAGGCCTTACACAAAGCTGGTTTATGGAAAGAAAAATCAACCTCAGTGTCTGATAATGAGGACAAGAAGACACCTGAGCTTTCCTCACCATCTAAAGGTCAATGGGTTGAATTTATGATGTGTGATGCCTCTGGGAAACCCAAGCCAGTAAAGGCTTGGGTCCCTAACCTGAACTAATGTTTTCAATTGAATGTGCAATGTGTTCGCTATAGTGCTGAAACCAACACGTGGATTGTCGATAGCGGAGCATCCAGGCACATGACTGGGAACACGGCACTCTTATCAAACGTCAAACAAATAAAAGGAGGCCATGTTTCATTTGCTGGAAACAAAGGAGGGTATATCACAGCTCAAGGGGAAGTGGTAAATCAGAAAGTGAAGTTTGATAAAGTAAACTACGTTCAACAACTACAAAACAACTTACTTTATGTATCCCAAATATGTGACATAGGCTTTAAGGTACTATTCGACAACAAGAAGTGCTATGTCCTGAAAAAGGACTATGTGATCCCAGAGGACCAAGTCTTAATGTCTGCCTCAAGATATAATGACCTTTATGTCTTGGATCTTTCAAAGGCCTCCACAACGGATCATCAAGTTCAGTGTTTCTTGTCAAAGGCTACTGAGAAGGACTCCATCTCTTGGCATCGGAGAATAGGACACATTAATCCAAAAAGATGAATCACTTGATCCAGAATGATCTAGTGAGAGGAGTCAACGTTAAAAACTTTCAAAATTCCGGATTTCTGTGTGGCGTGCAAGAAAGGCAAACAGACGAAGAAGTCTCATAAGGAAAAGAAAGTTCATTCCATCAAACTTCCTCTTGAACTTCTTCACATGGATCTGTTTGGTCCAGTCAGTACAAGAAGCATTGCAGGCGACTTGTACTGCTATGTGGTTACTGATGACTACTCAAGATTTTCTTGGGTAATGTTTCTGAAATCCAAATTAGAAACATTTGAGTCTTTCAAGGAATTAGTACTACAATGGAGTCTCTCTACAAGCTGAAGGTAAGACAGGTACGCTTAAACAACGGAACCGAGTTCAAGAATCAGTGGATGGAGGCTTACTGCAAGGAAAAGGGAATTGTGCACCAATTCACCTCTGCCTGCACACCTCAGATGAATGGCGTTGCTAAGAGAAAGAATCGCAGCTTGATAGAGACAGCACAGACAATGCTAGAGGACTCGAAACTGCCTATCCGATTCTGGAATGAGGCAGTGGCAAATGCGTGTTACATGTTAAATCGAGTTCTGGTAGTTAAACGCCATGGCAAGACGTGTTACGAGTTACTACAACGACGTAAACCTAATCTAGAGTATCTCGAACCGTTTGGCGCACCGTGCACCCTACTGAAGAAGACTCAGGAGGGAAAATTCAGCGAGAAGGCTGAAGAAGGTATCTTTCTAGGATACAACATACCAAACAAGAGAGTTTACAACAACTCAACGGGTTTAGTAGAAGTGTGGTGTAACGTGGACGTTCAAAGATACACCACCCCACCTGCTGGAAAAGGACCCGCCTTCTTTTTCGACTATGATGGATTCTTCAATTCCTTCAACATACCTCTCTCCTCTTTTGACGAAGAGTTAGCAACCAAGATGATGTATGATGTCTTGAACACACCGTCACAAGATTCAACATCATCTGGTTCACAAGGTGACTCGTCTCACCACTCAGGGGGAGCACTCGAAGTAAGTGACTCCTCCTCAGAAGATGAAGCTGTGGAGAATGACCAGAACAATCAGGAGGAACAGGTTCCAATTCCTGCAAGTCCACAAGCATCTAACATTGATGCCTCTGCGTCTTTGGAACCTCAAACTCCTACTGCCTCAGATACAGAACCAAACGTTCATAATCTTGACTCTGAGGTAGTTGTTCCCACCACTCCTGGATCACGCTTAAATGTCTATCATCCTCTGGACAATGTCATTAGGGATGTCAGATCAGGAGTGCAGACAAGAAATCAGCTATATTCAGCTGATTATGCCTCGGTAATGGAAAAAGGATACCTTCACGACGGTGCTTATCGTTGTTTTGTGTCACAGTTTGAGCCAAAATACGTCAGTGAAGCCCTGAATGATGAGGCATGGGTGAGTGCCATGCAAGAAGAACTTCTTCAGTTCAAGAAGTTAGGTGTATGGACTCTGGTGGATAGACCTAAAGGTGCTAAGGTCATTGGCACCAAATGGGTCTTGAAATGCAAGAAAGATGACCAAGGCGTCATCATCAGGAACAAGGCTCGACTTGTAGTTCAAGGATTTCGACAAGTCGAGGGAATAGATTACAATGAAGTGTTTGCACCCGTGGCAAAAATGGAAGCCATCCGCATCTTCCTTGCCTATGCATCGTATATGAAGATTAAAGTTTATCAATTGGATGTGAAGAGTGCATTCCTTCATGGTGAAATTCGAGAGACAGTGTACGTCAGTCAACCCGAGGGATTTGAGGATCCAAATCATCGGGACAAGGTTTACAAACTCGACAAGGCTTTATACGGGCTTCATCAAGCCCCAAGGGCCTGGTATGAGAAACTCTCAACTCACCTTGTGAAACACGGCTTTCGCAGAGGTGTTATTGATTGCACACTGTTTATCAAAGAGAAAGATGGTGATTTACTGCATGTTCAAATCTATGTTGATGACATCATCTTCGAGTCAAAGAACGAAGAATTATGTAAAGAGTTTGAAGCAGTAATGAAGGATGAGTTTGAGATGAGTGCCATGGGAGAGATGAGGTTCTTTCTCGGGTTACAGGTGGATCAGACACCAAAGGGAATATTCCTGCATCAGACCAAGTATGTAGGAGATATTCTCAGTAGGTTTGACATGGAGAATGCTTCTGCAGCTGGGACTCCATATTGCTACAAACCATGATGTAGCGCCCGATGAGAATGGTGATCTGGTCGATGCCACCATGTACCGAGGAATGATTGGATCTCTCATGTACCTCACTGCCTCAAGACCTGATATCATGTATGCGACATGTCTATGTTCAAGATATCAGGCAAAGCCAAAAGTTAACCATCTAATAGGGGTCAAAAGTATATTCCGTTATCTGAAGGGTACACCAACACTTGGGTTGTGGTACCCTCATGATGATGACTTCGAGCTTACGGCGTATAGTGACTCGGATTACGGTGGCTGCAAGATGAACTACAAGTCTACATTAGCGGGATGTCAATTATTTGGGAGGAGATTAGTGACCTGGCAGTGTAAGAAGCAGACCTCGGTTGCTTTGTCAACCTGCGAAGCCGAATACATTGCTGCCGCAAGTTGCTGTTCACAAATCATATGGATACAACAGCAAATGCGGGACTATGGTTTGAATTTCTCTTCTACTCCTATTTTTGTTGATAACTCTGCTGCAATTGCAGTAACTAAAATCCGGTACAACATCCTAAGACCAAACACATCGGCATAAAATATCACTTTATACGTGACTGCTTTGAAAAGAACCTAATCGATGTGGTTAAAATAAATACTGATTTTCAACGCGCTGACCTCTATACAAAGGCTATTGATAAACCACGTTTTCTATATTTGTTAGAGGTCAACGGCGTTAAGAAGAAAAGTGATGTAATTCCAGAAGATGACCATGTTTAGATTCTTTTAGTTCATTTTTTTATTTTTATTTTCTTTATTTATTTTATTTTATGTTTAAATTAAATTGATGTTATTTATTCGCCTATTAAAATCCTAAAAGCGCAAATCGTTTATAGTTTTAGAATTTTAGGGGGAGAATAGGTTTAGTTAACAACATTAAAAAAACGAGGGAGAAGGAGAGGCTAGCTGATAGAAATCAGATCGTATTTGTGATACCAATTCAAAAACTTTGGAAGATGATAGTACACAGGTACAATCATTTGGGACTTTTAAAAGTTTAAATTGTATTAGATACAAAGTTCAAAGTATAAGTCTGTGTAGTCTGAGTAATATAAAAGGAAAAATGATAGTAAAACTGGTTACTACTAAGGTAACACAAAGAAAGTAGACCTAGAGGTTGCTAGACCACAGATGATATGTCGGTAGATTCAACACAATATATGATTAGGCCTTGTTGGTGATCTCAGGAACAAACTAAGTTGTTCAACAAGCTGTGGGTTATCATCTTATCCCTGGTTACCACAATCAACAAAATTCCAATAAGGGGTGACGAGCAGAATAAACGCAAAAAATGTGTGCGTCTGACCAAAATATGAGCAAAAGCACATGATGAAAAAAAATGCAAAAGATATCAAACTAATAACCTATGTTGTTGGTGAGATCTGTGCAGAAAGAATAAAAGTGCTCAAACAAGAAGATAGGTTATGTGCCTCTCTACTGTGCGGTGGCACTGACCTGAGGATAAGCATAACCTATATATTCTAGAATTCATTGTTGTTTGCAGCCTCTTTGCTGTGTGATGGCACTGACATGAGGCTTGGCTTCTCTTTGAAAGCTCTAAGAATAGTTTCTTCTTGAATACTACCCTGAGACCGCTCAAAAATCTCCTGAGAAATGTTGATTACCATATAAGTGTGGGATCCACAAAAGCTTGTTGAAATAATTAAACCTTAAACTATCACCAATCTGTGTCAAAAGTCTGTGTATGGATTTAAGAGGACAAGTATATTGACAATCATCGTGGCTACAATTCTTGAAAGTCCAAATCAATGTGGGGATCTAATAGTACTAGTATGATTTCCTAAATTTGCTAATGACTCTGGATGAAAAACAAGAATAGAACATTAAAAGTCTTTAATAACATGTCCCGAATGATTTGACGTACCTGTATGATACCAAACTGAATCGGTCATTTATGGTCAAACTGAATTGAAGCTACCCTTTCAGGAAATGAATCTTTTAAATTTCCATCTTAGAATTTCCACCTCACACAAAACCACAAAAAGAAGTTTTAGTTTTGTATTTTAGTTTTAGTTCTTTTATTTTGTTTAAATTTCATCAATTTAGTTTGTTAAACATCGGACTATGCCATGGAATTCAATCGGGGATTTAATCACCTAAACGGGTCACGTCTGAGGTGACCACACATGTTTTCAAATGTCAACTGAGTCACATCTGAGGTGACAAATTGTTTTAAAAAAGATCACGTCTGAGGTGATCAAAAGTTTTCAAGTTAAAAGGATCATGTCTGAGATGATCGAGTGCATAAAACGTTTAATCAATAAGTTACAGGGTGTAAAATGTCAAATGGTCATAAAGTCAAAAATCATGAGTATGACCCATTCGCACGACTGGACCATGAGTATGGACCAACCGTACGAATGGACCATACTCATGTCTTAGATAGCCGAATGGAGCATGAGTATGAACCATTCAACCGAATGGCTCATAGGATTAAGCCAGTCGCCCGAATGGAGCTGTGCGAATGAGTCAGTCGCGCGACTAACCCCAGTCGGCCGACTGAATGTGATCGACTGAACCAATCGCACGACTGAGGTCCATTCACCCGAATGAACCGAGCGAATGGGTCCAGTCGCCCGATTGAAATCAGATTCAGTATAAATAGAGCCATAGTCGATTGCATTCAACTCATCACCCTCAATCGCCCTAATATCACACACCTTACTGTTACTCTGCCCAAATTTCATCAGACCAAAATTTCTGACTTCTGTTGATATTCTGACGATTGTGAGTTGTTATACAGGTACAATGTGATGATATCTCACCGAAATCTGATGGAATGGTGCCCTAATTTTTGAATTTCGACCCACACAAGAACCGAACCATTTACTGGACAAATAACATAACTAAACTAAGTAAAATGTTGAAATTAAAGTTATTAGGTTATTAGTTAAGTGATTTCTAGTCTAATGAACCAAAACACGACGTCTAATTCAAAGTTTTGGACTAAGTTAAATTTTCAGTTGAACAAACAGTGGGACATGCGACTAGACACACGGATGAACTACAATCACACGATTGAGTTGAATGAATGACTCAATCGGCCGAATGATTGATACGAATGAGATCAGTCGGCCGACTGAACCACTCGCATGCTCAGTCACCCGATTTAACTCAATCACATACTCAGTCACCAGATTGAATCCAGTCGCATGCCTGGTCAACCGACTGAACTCAGTCGCATGGTTCTATCATATGATTGAACCAGAATGAATTCAACCAGGTTAATTAGAACTGATTTGTGTTGTGTGGTGATCTAATGCCTATGTGTCTTTTGTTACAGATTGATGGCTGACAGGTGGTCCATCAACCCTAAGCACAACATATGTGCTCATTCAGATGCTACCACTCGGAATGGTCCCGATTTTGCGGGGATCATTGCTTTTCTCGAGCGATCCAGGATCTATAGGACTATTTCTACTTAGTGCACTCCCTATAGGTCTATTCAGCAGGCCTTCTGGGAGGGGGCATCGGTTGACCGCTCACATGAGCCATACAGCATCAGGAGTTCCATTTTTGGGAGGGATATAGAGATTAATGCAGAGGATATTCGTCGGGTGCTAGGTTTGGGTGACGATGCAGACCACCCTACCAGACTTCACCCGCTGACTGTGAGAGGGTGCTTCTTAAGGATGAAGTACGCTGGGGATATCAACGCAGGTGTGCTCAACAAGAGCAACCTGTGTCCCCAATACAAGTACTTAGCACATGTCATACTTAAGTGCGTAGCTTCGCGAAGGGGTGGGTTTGATGATCTTTCAAACCAGATTCAAAATGCCTACGTGGCACTGGTACTGAACCACCCTTTCAGCTTCTCAAGCATGATATTCTCTTACTTGATAGAGAATCCGAAGGCTAAGGGCAAAGAGGGTTTCTGCATGTACCCTAGGTTTCTTCAGATGATCTTTGATGAGAAGTTGCCCACACTGCCCAAGGAGAGCCACAACGCTGTGTCGTTGGAGATCATGGACGATACGACACTGGGTCATATGAAGATCTACCGGGGAAAGCAGGTCAAACCCCTGGTGAAGAGACTCTTTGGACATCTGGCCAAGGCTGATTACATGGCGCCAGGTAGGCGCAAGTGGCGCCATGAGGAGATCGATTCAGATGTGGAGCAGATTGCCCTCCTTTCTGATGACTCCGATGACGAGGATGATGACACTGGTGGAGATTCTGAGCCCGCTCCTACTAGGGGTCCCACTACCCATGTTACATCACCACCACCCACTCATGGAGATACCACCACTGCCAGCTTTCACCAGGATTTTTGCTCTCCAGATGAGGAGGCAGAGAGTGATGAAGAGCCTCCCACGAGGACTATGGGCAGTAGGGTGGTTGCCACAGAGAGAGGTTTGAGGGCGGTTGGTGGACGCCCAGGGGAGTCCGGGGATGCTGTTGCTGATTCAGATCCCACATATGCCCCGGACCCGCCTAGCAGCCAAGGGGGAGCCTCTGTGCCTAGAGGCTCAAGGAAGAAGAGGATGGCACACCCCTATGGCAAGAAGGAGAAGAGACTGAAGTTTACCCTGACCTCATCCACTACCACAGCTACTACCTCAGCCACACCTTCCACCACTACCACCACCATAGCTACCACACCACCTGCCACCACCTCTACCACCTCACACACCACTACCACACCAACTCCATCACGTACCCACATCCAATCCACCACCACTACAACTCATCCACCACCACCTACATCTATACCACCCCCAATCTTCACCACTGCCACCACCACCACCTCTAGCCACTAAGCAACACCGTCATCTTACCCCTCATTTCCATCTGGCTCATCTCTACCTCCCAATGGGGTAGAGGAACAGCTTTCAGCATTGAACCGTAAGGTGCTGAAGCTGTTAGCAGCTGATGATGAGAAGACAGCTCAGATTCATCAGTTGGTAGAGCTTACTGCTGCACAATCTTAGCAGATATCTCAGCAAGCGCAACTGATTGAGCAGTAGGCACAGCAGATGGCTGCTCAGAGCCTAGAGATGTCCCAACTCCAGGAGCAAAATGTCCATTCAGCAAAAAGGATAGAGGAGTTGGAGGCGACTAACAAGACCATCATGTTGAGGCTCAAAGGATCAAAGGATGAGCCACTAAAGATCAGAGAAGGAGATGGAGATGATGGTGATGATGATGACAGTGATGATGATGAGAATGATGATGGTGATTATCAAGGTGATGATACAGATGCAGGTGATGATGTTGATGCAGGTGATGATAATGATGAAAGAGAAGGAAATACATCTGCTACGGGTGCAACATCAGCAAATGAAAGGAGGACCAAGAAAGCTCAAGACAAAGGTGCCTTTACATCAGCCCCGTCAGCAGAGGAACACATGATACAAGACAAGAGTAATGCATAGTTGTTTATGTTATTTAAAATCATGTGTAATTGAATATTGTATCAAACTAATGTATATAATGTTTATATATTGTTAATGTGTTTCTGTTTTGATTATTAACTAATGATTGATGTGTTACATGGCTTAATCAAGCAGATCCAAATTTTCAGAGGGACGAATACGATGTTGCTCCCCTTCAGCAGGTCAAGACTCAACTAACCATGATTCTTGATCTGCAAGGGATTGTCAGGAGATCAGTGAGTTACACCCCTGAAGAGGGGGAAATAATTCATGATCTTACTAGTGAGCAAGATTATCAAGGATGCTCAAACCTTTGAAGCAACCAGTGACGACGAGCTGAACGACATTGATGAGATTGAGATCGAGGACGTCACTGCAGAGCACTATCCAGAGTATGCTGACAAAGAGGGAAATGTGGTCCCCAACCTGGGTGATTCCCTGGTCAGTGATACATTTGAGAAACTGGATAAGATGAAGCAAGAGTCCGAGAAGATTGAGGAACAAGCCCAAGCCTCAGACGCCGATGTCAACATCTGAAAGGCTGAATGGGCTGCATGTTTTGAGGAGATCCGAGCCCAACGCGCTAGTCCTAAACCGAATGTCTACACCAAGCTCTACAAAGTGAAGAAACATCACAAGGTGTCAGGCAAGATTATCGCGTGGGCCCATTTTGATGATCTTAACGTATACGTGGTAAAGAGAGAGAGGGGTATTGAGTACTTTAGATTCCCACATGATCTAAAGACTCTACCTGGTTTTGAGCTCAACCAGCTGGCCAAACTAAAGCTGTTATATGCTTACCCAAGAAAGATGTCAGGCTGGTTTGAGGCTGCATTGAAGAGAGAGTACCACACCAGGTGGGTCAACTTCAAACCTCAACAACCTACGAGGTATATCAGACGGTCTGAAGTTGATGCCATAACTAGAAAGCCTAAGATAGTGATGAAGTGGAGTCCTCCACGTACGATGTCAAGAATCCCTCTAAGGGAAATGCCATAGGACTTCACTCCACACTTTAAATGGTGGTACTATGATTGGAGAACAGGGGAGGCGGTCATAGTGCTGAACAGAAATGGAAACATGGAAACTATAAGGGTTTTATCACTCGAAGGATATTGTACAAGCCCTCCAATTCCAAAACGTGATCAGACTCTGCTTTGCATTTGAAATACATGCAGGAGTTACAAGAGAGGAGAAGTACAAGAAATATGAGGAGCTTATGAAGAATGTAAGACAATAGATGAATCTAGGTCCAAGGGGGAGTTTGTAGATACATGTGTACCTAGTTTCTGATCTTAATGTAATATGTCTTTATTGTCTTACACATATGTAATTGATTGGGTACTTAATGAAATACAACGTGTGGTTGGGCTTATAATGTTTAATATTTTATTGTTTAGTAGTTTAACGCTTATTGAACTGACTATATAGGTTTGTGGTTGTTTGAATGAATCTTAATAATGTAATGATTAATAAAAACATTCAAACTTAGTAATATGAAGTTCTCATGCGAATTGCCCATGCTAATGGACCATACACTAAACAACTTCATGCGAATGACTCAGTCGCACGACTGAACCAGGAGACTGGATCAGTCGCACGAGTGTAACATGAGATTGACTCAGTCGCACGACTGAACACTCAGTCGTGCGAATGGATCAACCGCATGGCTCAATCGCACGACTGAACCATGCTAATGGTTCAGTCGCTGAATGAGAAACCCTAACCTATAAATACCACTTAATTCGTGGAAAACATAAGAATTCAGAACACTTCGACTACATACGTACCCTATCCGTCCAAAGACCTCTAAGAACCTGTTCCAAGTTCATAGATCGCACTAGATCGATTCCATATCGTTCTTAACGTCTAGATTCAATCCATAATTGTTTCTACGTGCGTTCTCACTGATTGGATCGCCAATCAAATAGGATTCCGCACTTTTTGATTTGGTATACGCGTTAATTAGTTAGTATTTTGTTCAGTACTCGATCCTAACAATGTGTAAGCTTTGAAGAGTTGATGAAATCAGAGTTTCAGAAGCGCGTTTTGAAGATCATGTTAGGTTGGACTCACTTTAGTATGGATGTTTACTTTACATTGTAATAGGACTTGTGTTAGTTTCATTTTGTATTTTGTTAGTTATTAGCAGTTTTGGCAGTCCAGCGAAACTATGAGCGAATCTATAGTTTCGCTCACAGTTTGCTGTTTTGGTTCACCCGGCGAACTTGTGTTTTGCCGGGCGAAACTATAGTTTCGGCATGACAGTTTCGCTGTTAGCGAAACTGTCAGCGAAACTATGACTGCTATATATACTATTGTCATTTCATTTTGCATGATAAGTTTGCAAAACCCTAAACGTGGAATTCTGTTGCAAACTATCATTCTCAAGCAGTTACTTCATTGAAATACAATTGTGCTTATTGTTATTGAGTGAGTTTGTTCATTTGAATATCAATTATGTCTTGATTCATCATATTCATCTCTCAATTGTTTGTTATTTGGTTTATGTATGTGATATTGATCAAACTATTCTATCAATTGTACTGTTCATCGATCACATGAACCAACAATATGGTATCAGAGCCTTAGTGCTCTTGATTTGTTGAGTTTTGGTGGTTTTGGTCAATATCTAGTTTCAATCAATTCTCATTGGATTATCAGCTGTTTTTGGGATGGAAATTGATTGAATTATGCTTGTTCTTCATTGAGGAAGATTCTACAATCATCAGATCTCAAATTCATTGAGTTTTGGATGATTTCAGATTGATTTTAAGGTGAAAAAGGGTTTTCAGATCGACGAGCGAAACTACAGTTCTTACAGCGAAACTGTGATCTTCATTCAGCGAAATTATGAGTTATTTTGGATCTGAAGTTGTTTTCTAGAGTTTCAGCGAAAGTATTTCTTTGAACGAAAGTTCAGCAGTGTTTTTGATCAATTATCAAGCGAAAGTGCTGGCGAATTATTTCTGAACGAAAGTTCAAGCTTGTTTCCTGCGAAATTAGCAGCGAAATTAAGCAATTGTTGTCTCTGATTCAAGCGAAAGTGCTGCTGAAATTGCAAGAGAAAGTGTCTGCGATAGTATTGTTTCAGCGAAACTGTTAAGCAAGTCTCAGCGAAGTTGTTAGCGAATTTGTCAGCGAATTTACTAGCGAAATTGCCAATCTTTCTGCGAAACTATCATGTCAAAATTAACTACTCTCACACTTGCGGATCTTGAAAGTGTTGCTCCTAATAGACCTCCAAGACTCATTAATGGAGATAATTTTGAAGATTGGAAGAGATGTCTCAAGGCTTTCTTTTTCTATACAGATCATAATCAATGGGAATCGATTATTTCAGGTCCTCATATACCTACGGTTACAGTTGGTGATGTCGTATCTCAGAATAAAGATCCATCTTCTTATACTGAAAGAGATCTGAAACTGATTGATCGTGATCAAAAAGCATTTGTGCTCTAACTCTCTGCTTGGCTCCTGACATCTACAATCGTTTTGCAGAGCATAAAAACGCTAAATCTCTTTATGATGCTCTCTGTGAATTCTTTGATGGGAATGCAGATCTGGTGAAAGACAAGAGTATTCAAGCTGAAAAGGAGTTCAATTCGTTTGTAGGATATAAGAATGAAAGTTTGACAGATCTTACAAATCGTTTCTTAACTGTTTCAAGCACTCTGAAGAAGTATGATGAAAGACTCTCCAACAGTGAACAAGTTAACAGGCTTCTCGATTCTCTTCCACCACAATGGAGTCTTCAAGTGAGGATGCTCAAACAAGAAAGAGGTTTTACAGATTATAAGCTGATGGATATCATTAATAAGTTGAAATCTTTTGAGTTGGATATGAAAAGAAGAGAATTTAACCAGACTATGATGCCCACACCTGGTTTTTCTCAAAATGCTGCTTTATTGTCATCCGCTGCAAACTCTCACATTCAGAATCCAATTCAAGGAGGGAGCAATACAAGTAATTTCTCAAGTGGTAGTAATCATGTTGGAAAGGAATTGGGAAATTCTAAGGTGAATGCTGAAACTACTATTCCATCTGAAACAATGGCTCTTTTTGGAATGTTTGTTCAGAGCTATGAAGCTCTTGTTGCTGGTGAATTGAAAGGTAAAGGAATGACTATGGAGGATATGTATCAAGTTGATCCTGATGATTTGGAAGAAACTGACATTCAATGGCAAATGGCAATGTTAACTTTAAGAGCTCGGAGGTTCATGGAAAGAACAGGAAGAAAGAACTTCGGTGGTCAATCATCAACCTCAAAACTAGGATTTGACAAGTCAAAATTGAGATGCTTCAATTGTAAACAATTGGGACATTTTAAACGTGAATGTCCATTACCAATTGTCACAGATCCTAGTAACACTGGAGTGCCAAGATTGACAGCAGAGAAAGTAAAGGAAGAGGGAAATTCAAAAAAGGAGTCAGCCTTGATTTCTAATTTTGACTGGAGTGCAGAGGTGGAAGAAACAAGATCTGAAATAAATCATGCGTTAGTTGCTGAGATTGTGAAAAGTGATGAGATGGAAGTTGAGAAAGATGAGTTTGTGTTGTTTAAGGAATTCAAAGGAGAGAATGAATCTCAGTAAAGGAGAAAGAAGAGAAGGATGATGGAGAGAAGAAAGAAAAAACTACAGATTCAAAAGCTGTGAAAGGAAAAGAGAAGGATGATGCGGCCGCTACTGTTGAGGAAAGGAAATCGAGTACTCCAGTATGCATGTGCGATAAAGCTTTAGCTGCCGAAAAGATGGTAATGGGACTTCCTTATGAGGTAATACAGGATATGTGCTCATCTGCTTGCAAAATTAGACTTTTTGGGGTTTATAAGGCTAATCGTTTGTTAATTGATAATGAAAAGGATTTAAAACGAATTAATGATGAACTTAAAATGAATGAATCAAAATATTTTGTGAAATTAAATGAGGCTTTAAAAGAAACTGATCATTTAAAAAGAATTGTTTTGGAAAGGAATGTAGAGATTAATACTTTGACTGAACGGGTTGCTCTGGCTGAATTTGAAGCAAGCAAACTTCAGTCAAAGTTAGATAAATGGACTATTTCTGGAATGAAACATGATGATCTTTGTAAATCTCAACGGGGAGCAAGAATTAAAACTGGTTTGGGTTATGAAAATGTACAGGTTTATCCTCCTCCTAGTACATATTGTTATTCTCCTATGCCTGTTCCTCATCCTTCTAATGATTTAATCAAATCAGATACTGACAGTATGTCTGCAGGTTTAGTTGGGAATAACTCTAAGTACATTCGTGAAGACTACGACTATGGACCAACTAGTGGGCTTGGATGCACTAGTTCTAGTACACCTGAAAAACAGCAGTCTGTTTTAGATAATAAGTCTAGTTTAAATTCAGTGTTTGTTTCTAGTTCAAATGTAACAGACTTGAATGTCTCATGTTCTCCTGATTGTTCTATTTCATCTTGTAATTCAAATCTTAATAGTGATGATTTTTGTTCTGGTTATGAATGCAATGAATCTGATGTTTCACCTAAAACAACTGAGCAACTTAAAACTAATTCTTTTGAAAAGTTCTTTTCTCAACCTATTCCATCTTTCATACCATTAAATATGACATCTTCAGAAAAATGCAGTTCTCCTTCATCTGAAACTGGTACCAATGGTACGAGTTTTACTGATTTGTCAGAAGAATCAAGTTCTGATTTTGTAAAGAATAACTCTGAGTCAAATAAACAAAAACATCATGAGATGTATGAGACATTCAGTGATGTTGATTCTAGTTTGTCTGAATGTGATGAGGAGATTATTATTGATCCTATTTTTACCTCATCACATCATCGACCTAGATTCAAACATCATTGTTTCAGGTGTGGTGAAGAGGATCATCTTATCAAAAATTGCCCTTTGATTGAAAGATCCTCTAATAGAAATTGTTTTGGGAATAAATTGACAAAATTGGTTAATAATTTCTTTCATAAAAAATCAGCTTCTTTAAAACAAAGGTTGTTCAATCTTGGGTCCCTATTACTCCTGGCTAAATGATTTGTTCATTCATTTCAGGGATCTTCTTCAAAGATTGTAAACAGTCTGTGGCATGTTGATAGCGGCTGTTCCAAACACATGACGGGATTAAAGGATTTGTTGACTAATTATCGAATTATCGATGGAGGATATGTGGCATTTGCTGGAGACAAGAAGGGTGGAAAAATGATTGGACAAGGAGAAGTTACCAATGGCTCTCTTACTCTGGAAAAAGTCAACCATGTTCCTGAATTGGCATTTAATCTTCTGAGCGTCTCTCAAATTTGTGATAAAGATATTCCAGTTCTATTTAAATCTGACGAATGTTTATTTTTGAA
This sequence comes from Flaveria ramosissima, assembly GCA_025215565.1. NCBI lineage: Eukaryota > Viridiplantae > Streptophyta > Magnoliopsida > Asterales > Asteraceae > Flaveria > Flaveria ramosissima. The sequence continues at coordinate 44,597,420 of CM046031.1, read as the reverse complement.
ATCAGAGATAGCTATTCCAGAAGATTTAATTCTCATGCGTGCTCCAAGGAAACACGATACATATCTTCTTGATATGAATTCTAATGAGTCAAAAGCTACTGCAACTTGTCTTCTCTCAAAAGCATCAACATCTGAGTCACTCTTGTGGCATCGTCGATTAGGCCATGTCAATTTTAAGATAATTAATAAATTAGTAAAGAACAATCTTGTTAGAGGACTTCCTTTAAAAGATTTCTCTGTGACTGAAAAATGCATGGCATGTGCCAAAGGGAAACAACATAAGAAACCTCATAAGCCTAAACTTTTAAATAGCATATCAAGTCCTCTAGAGTTGTTACATACTGATTTATTTGGGCCAATTAGTGTTAAATCCATTGCTAAAAAGTCCTTTTGTCTTGTTGTTACAGATGATTTTTCACGTTATTCATGGGTGAGGTTTCTTGCTCACAAAAGTGAAGTTGCAGAGGAATTGCAGAAATTAATCATTTCTATTGAATCAGTCAGTAAGAAAAGAGTTATGGGATTAAGAAGTGACAATGGCACTGAATTTAAAAATCAGATTCTTGACTCATTTTGTGCTCAAAAAGGGATCGTGAGACAATTTAGTGCTGCAAGAACACCCCAGCAGAACGGAATTGCAGAAAGAAAGAATCGTACTCTTGTGGAAGCTGCTCGTACAATGTTGATAGAATCCTCATTACCTGTCATTTTCTGGGCTGAAGCTGTTAATTGTGCATCTTATGTTTTAAACAGAGTGCTAATTGTGAAAGATAAAGTGAAGACTCCTTATGAACTTTTTCATAAGAGGAAGCCACTAATTGATTTCTTTCGCCCATTTGGATGTTCTTGTACGCTTCTGAATACTCAAGCTCAAAAGACAAAATTTGGGGCTGTTTCTGACGAATGTTACTTTGTTGGATATTCTTCTTCACAAAAGGCATACCGAGTTTACAACAAAAGAACACGTATTGTTCAAGAGTCATTTTATGTTGACTGGCAAGAATCAAATCCTTCTGAAGTTAAATCTGAACCTGCATGGTTCTTTGATTCCGATACTGTGTTCAATTCATTTAATTTGCCAGTTTTCGATGATGATACGTCAAGTCCATGTACTCAAACGAATATTATTCCATCATCTTCATCGTCTGTTCCATCAATTCCACAAGTAACTGATGCTGTTTCAATTGATGTCAGCTCATCGTCTCCGATGCCTGATCAAGCTCCATTATCTGATTCTTTATCTCCTACATCTCCTAACTTACCTGATTCAACACCTGTCATTGATACACCTTCATCTACTCTTTCTCCGGCGGCTGATACTTCTTCAACTATCTTTCCTTCTTCAGGTGATTATAAAACTTTGAAAGATCATCCGCTTGATAATGTAATTGGATCTGTTTCTGATGGTGTTCGCACACGAAGTCAATCCGGTCTGATTAATGTTTGTCTTTTCTCATGCTTCATTTCTCAAATTGTTCCTAAAAATGTTCATGCTGCTCTACAAGATCCGTGTTGGGTAGAGTCTATGCAGTTGGAACTTCAACAGTTCAGGAAGCTTAAGGTTTGGACTTTAGTTGATTTACCTCCCAACAAGTATCCAATTGGTACAAAATGGGTATTTAAGAACAAACCAGATGATCGGGGTGTGGTGGTGCGAAACAAATCTAGACTTGTAGTGCAAGGCTTTGCTCAAGAAGAAGGAATTGATTATACAGAAGTCTTTGCTCCAGTTGCTCGTCTTGAAGCAATCCGTATATTTCTTGCTCATGCTGCTCATAAACAGTTCAAAGTGTACCAGATGGATGTGAAATGTGCTTTTCTCTATGGCGACATTGATGAAGAGATATATGTGTGTCAACCACCAGGCTTTGAAGATCCTGATTTTCCTGATAAAGTGTATAAGCTTGATAAATCTTTGTATGGCCTTCATCAAGCACCCAGAATCTGGTATGAGACTCTTACACAATATCTTTTAAGCAATGGTTATTCTCGTGGTACCATTGATATGACCTTATTTAAGAAGGAGGTGAATGGTGAAATGATCTTTGTTCAAGTGTATGTCGATGATATTATTTTTGGATCCACAAACTCTCAATTGTGTAGAGAGTTTGAAGAAGTGATGAGCCAACGGTTTGAAATGAGCATGATGGGTGAAATGTGCTTCTTTCTTGGCTTGCAAGTTGAACAACAGAAAGAAGGAATTCTTATTCACCAAGAGAAGTACATTAAAGATATTCTGAAGAAATTTAAAATGGATGATGCGTCTACTGAAATGACTCCTTTTACTGCTCAGACGTGTCTCACTCCAGATGAAAATGGAAAACCAGTTGATCCTCATCTTTTTCGATCTATGATTGGCTCTCTCATGTATCTTACTGCAAGTCGTCCTGATATCACTTTTGCTGTTGGTTACTGTGCTAGATATCAGTCGGCTCCAAAGGAATCTCATGAGAAAGCTGTCAAACGAATCTTTCGTTATCTCAAAGGATCATCTCGTCTCGGACTGTGGTATCCATATGGTGGAAATTTTGATTTACATGCTTATTCTGACAGTGATTCCAATGGTTGCAGGTTAAACAGAAAATCTGTGTCTGGAGGATGTCAATATTTGGGAAATTGTCTGGTATCTTGGCAGAGCAAGAAACAAACAACAGTTTCTCTTTCTACAGGGGAAGCTGAATATATTGCTGCATCTAGCTGCTGCTCTCAAGTTCTCTGGATACAACACCAAATGATTGATTATGGAATTAATTTCCTTCATACACCTTTATTCTGTGATAATGAGGCTGCCATTGGAATCGCTAAAAATCCCATTCATCATTCTCGCACAAAGCATATTGAAACCCGAATTCATGCGATTCGTGATGCTCAGGAGAAGGGTTTCATTAATATTATTCCCATCGATACAAAAAATCAAAAAGCTGATCTTTTCACAAAAACGTTTGATAAACCTCGTTTTTATGAATTGATTTCTATGCTTGGGTTAATATCTTTTTAAATTTTCATTTTCTATTTCTTTGGTAATAATTAAAAAAAATATAAAACAAAAACCAATAAAAAAAATCAAGTTACAATTTTTTATAATTATAGACAAATGAAAATAAAAATTTGGGGGAGTAATATCAGTATTCTGAGATCGGATTTAACATGATGAGAAATGATTGTATATTCTCTAAATATTTCTTATTTACATGACCAGTAATTCTATGAGAAATGATAGTAACTGTTACTAGATTCTGTTTCATAATAAAAAAAATATAAAAGAAATGGATCAGATTCTTTGACGATATGCTTGATAGACTCAGCCTGATGAATGAAGTAGACAGCAGCTTTATGATTAAATTAAACTTTATGCTTAAGAATGCCTGGATTTACTCATTCATTTTGGATTGCACAAAAACTGAGTCCTGACAAAAATTGGATTGAGAATGAATCTTTCGTTCATTTTGCTTTGTTATGTCATCATTCTCTGCTGGTTTATTTTGTGTTAAGATGTCTTGTGTCTGTGCTTATCTCCTTTGCTGTACGGAAGTACTGACCTGGAGTGATGATCTCCTCTGCTGTACGATAGTACTGACCTGGAGCTCTCATCAGCACATGTTCAAATGGTTATCTCCTCTGTTATACGTGAGTATAGATCTGGAGCTCTTACCATTTTGATATAATTATGTCAAATCATCTTATCGATGAATTTCTCTCAGAATGAAATATTCTGTGTATAATCATTTGTACACTTGTCCACAAATCTTGTTTCATGAAGATTGATTCATAATTCAATAAATCCTGAGGTTGGGTGAGGGTTTTTACCAAATGATTGTGGGGTCTTAGCATTCTAAAGCATCTAATCGAACCTTAAATGAATCATAAGCTGTTGTTTGAAAAAGGATAAGGCATGAGTTTAAGTGGACAATTATATCAGCAATCGTTATTGATTTGTTCTAATTTCTGTGTTTCTGTGCAGATTGTGATCAGATCTTGTATTCAGTATGATCTCATGACTGGTAGATGATTTTTAATCATCATTATGTTCTAAAATATTTAGAGAATGTGATCTCTGATTATTTTAGATCTCATTATGTGATGTGCTTCCTTTGAGTATTATTGTTAATAAAAAAAAATAATAATAATAATAAAAAAATAATAATAAAAAATAAATAAAAAATAAAAATAAAAATAAAAATAAAAAATAAAAAATAAAAAAATTTGGTGCGAAATTATTCTTTCGCTGATAGCTTCGCTAAGCGAAACTGCAATTTCGCTAGGTTAGCTTATAAGTTGTTAACCAGTTATCTTTTAGCGAAATTACAGTTTCACTGAGCGAAACTGTAAATTCGCTTGACGAATTTATAGTTTCGCTGCCAGCGAAACTGTTGGCTATATAAGTCAATTTTGCGAAATTTCCTTCATAACTTCGCGAATTTGTTCAGGTCGTCTTTTAGGGTTTTTAGTTTCATAAACGGCGATTTTGATTTGAGATTGAGTTTTGGACTGATTTTGAGGCTTTTCATTTCGTATGTGAGTTTCGAACTTAGATTGACTCCTTAATCTGGATTACATCACGTTCCATCAGAGATTTGGATTTGTCGCTTCGGTGGTTTCGCTGTTCGTTCAGCGAAACTACTGAAGTTTCAGCGAAATTGAACGAAAGTTCACATTCTTTCAGCGAAACTGTAAAGTTATGCTGTCCGAGCGAACTTAACAGTTTCGCCATATCTTATCTAATTTCGCAATGACTAATCCTTATTTCACAGTTTCGTCTATATTTTCCTAAGTCAGCGAAACTAATTTGTAATAGCGAAACTAAATTAATTTTTGGTGAAACTAATTGCGAAACTACTTTGAATCATTCTAATCTTGTCGAAAGTGCTTTTTGTTCTGCGAAATTAACAAGTTTCTATGAGCGAAACTATAGTTTCGCTCGTCGAAACTGTTTGTTTTTCTTGACGAAACTGTCTTTGATTCAGCGAATTTATCATGTCTTAGTGAGCGAAACTATTGTTTCGCTTGCCGAAATTGATTGTTTCTTTTGTTTGTATCTTATTTTCTTATTTTCAGTATTTCTTATTCAAATTTATTTGTTGATCTTTTCAGGTTATTATGGCGAATCTCAAGTTTGACGAGAGGAATAACATTACTGCCATATTAGATGATACTTTGCCAAAGGCGGCCGGATTTCGGGATTGTATTAGATGGCTCCAAAGATCACCCATTGCATATGCTATCTCTCACTCTCCCACTATCTATGATCTTCACATTAGAGACTTTTGGAGATCAGCTGAATACAACACCGGAGGAGATGTTCAGAGGATCACAGCTAGAGTGCTTGATCATGATATATCTATTACTGCTGAGAACGTGTCGAGGATTCTTAGACTGGACGATGATACTGGTGATGAAGTTGATATGACGGAATCTGAAGTATTCCAAGCTTTCAGGCAAATGGGATATGAGGGACCAGTCTTTGGTTCGAGGAAAGAGATTAAAAAGTCCTTTTTATCTAAAGAATGGAGATATATAGCTCACGTGTTTATTATGTGCTTAGATCACCGTAAGGGTGGATCTGATGGACTTAACCTTGACTGGGCCAAAGCTATGGTGATATGTTGCAAAGGAGAGAAAGCAAACATTGCTAGATTGATCTTCGCGTGTATGGCAGAAAATGTGATGGCGGTGAAAAAGGATAAATGGTTATTATATCCTCGTTTTATTCAGATGATTATTGATGATTTGATTCCTGATGTTCCTAAACATGGTGAAGTTAAGAGATTGGTTCAGATGAACCCTCGGATATTTGCAGATTGCTGTGCTATACGCCATGATTTCAGTGGTAAAATAACCCATCTCTGGGAGAACATGTACCCACCAGAGCGATGGAATTATATCAGACGGGTCGATGAGTCTGAAAACAAAAGAGCTGAGGAAACACGGGTGAAACAAGCTGATGCAGCTAAGAAAAGAAAGAGATATGCAAAAGAGAAAGATTATGATTTTGAAGAAGATATAGATACACAAGCAGAAGAGATAAGGGTGGAGAAGGAACGAAGGTCTAAAAAGAGGACTGACTTTGTTGAGCCTGAACGAAGAACAAAACATAGACATGAGGGTTTCACAGCTGGGAAAGAAGCAAGTGCTGGTCTTGATGAGGATGTGATTCGTGGTCTAAATACTTCATTGGCAAATGAGTTAAGTATGATAAAGACTAAACTGATGAATCAAGAGATTCGGGAGCAACAGAAAGATGAGGTCATTGACGGAATGAAAAAGATGTTGATTGATCAGAACAGTTTGATTAAGAGGTTATTTGAAGAAATTTCACAGATGAAAGCTGCTGCTGGCCTACCCAGTCAACTAACTCAATCTGAGTTAGATGATATGACTGATATATCTAAGTACCCATTCTTGAATGTTGGTACCTCATCAAAGGTAGGAGAGGGCACCTCTGGAGCAGCTGATACTGAAACAAGAGAACAAGAGATTCCAAGAGAAGAGGCTGGCAGAAATGATGAAGATGAGATTGTTGAGGCTGAGTTTGTTAATCTACAGTTTGACTTTGATAAGGATATTTTGGGAGAAGAAGTGATTGTTACAGCTACTCATGAGGAAGCATCAGATAAAGGTAAAGGGTTGATTGATGAAGAAGAGGAGGATGAGCAGTTGGTTGATTATGATTCTGAACCGGAATTCTATGAAGTAGATGAGAGACCTTTAGTGTATGTGGCTAAGAAGGGAGATGATGAGAATGACGTGTTTGAGATGGATAAGAGTGATTGGTTGGTAAAGGAGAAGGAGGCTGAAGAACTCACTCCTTGTTTCAAAATATGGAGGGTTTGAGCAAAAAGAGGCAGACAAGAAGATAATCAGCTGGTGTTATAATCCTTTCTTAAAGATGTTTTTGATTAAAAGAAGAGGAGGTAATATCAGTTACATGCTCAAGAGGAAGGCGTTTAAGACCTTGCCTAAATGGGATCTGAGACGGTTGGCTACCTTGCCTTTGATTAATGCTCATTTAAGTGAAAGGGCAGTATTTCTGGAGAAGGAGATTAAAAATGGTCTTAATGATAATTTTGAATCATTTGGATTTATGAAGGCTGAACGAAAGAGATCTAAGAAAGACAAAGACTGGGAGACTGGGAAAGGGAGAATTGTTTTGAGAGTCAAACCGCCTAAGACTGTAAACAGAGTAAGACTGGCTGATCCTCTTCCTCCTCGTTTACAGGACTTTGAGAAGTGGTTCTATGATAATAACACTGGTGAGGCTGTGATTAGAGCCAAACAAGGAAAAGAATTTAGGGTGTTTGACCCAATGGAGTTATTCAGCTTTGTGATGAAGATCTCTTGATTCTCTGTGAAAATCATATAAAGGCGGGGGCAGGTGAGGAAACAAGAAAGGAGGCAAGCTTGTTTATGAATGTGGCGAACAAAATAAGGGGAGTACGGGCAGAGTAAAGTTTGGCTGAAAAGGTGAGAGCACAAGATGACTTTGCTATGGATGTTCAAGACTTAACAAGGCAGTTTGCTAGAGCTAGTGGTCATTCGAATGAAGCTGATGATGCAGGAACTAATCTTGGAGAATCAGTGGCTGAAGCTTCTCAAGACATTGCTGCAGGAGGGGATGAAGACAGATCAACAGCAGCTGAGGAAACGGGAGCTGAAGAGCCAAACCAAGAGCAGTGAAGACAGTGAGGTCCAACCTAGGGGAGTATTGAAGATCATGTTAGGTTGGACTCACTTTAGTATAGATGTTTACTTTACATTGTAATAGGACTTGTGTTAGTTTCATTTTGTATTTTGATAGTTATTAGCAGTTTTGGCAGTCCAGCGAAACTGTGAGCGAATCTATAGTTTCGCTCACAGTTTGCTGTTTTGGTTCACCCGGCGAACTTGTGTTCTGCCGGGCGAAACTATAGTTTCGGCATGACAGTTTCGCTTGTAGCGAAACTGTCAGCGAAACTATGACTGCTATATATACTATTTGTCATTTCATTTTGCATGATAATTTTGCAAAACCCTAAACGTGGATTCTTTGCAAACTATCATTCTCAAGCAGTTACTTCAGTGAAATACAATTGTGCTTATTGTTAGTGAGTGAGTTGTTCATTTTAATATCAATTATGTCTTGATTCATCATATTCATCTCTCAATTGTTTGTTATTTGGTTTATGTATGTGATATTGATCAAACTATTCTATCAATTGTACTGTTCATCGATCACATGGACCTACAGAAGTTATACCCGGCAAAGTATGGCCACTTGGGACTGCAGTTAGAGAGATAACTGAGCAAAAGTCCACTCTAGTTCAACTGATAGATCACCTCACAACTCCCAGCTCTGTGAAAGAAAACAGGATCATGGCCTGGAAATATGATCCAGACTGGGATTGTGCTATTATTAAAAGAACATCTGGAAGAGTTGAATACTTCCATGATGTACTCTCAGTGGTGAGTCTGCCAGAGAATGACATCAAAGATCTTCAAAGTTTAATCATCAGCAATTATCCAATTCACCCTAGAGGAAGAGATTTCTCAACCCTAGTGGGAAAGTTGAAGACAAAGTTAAAGATGATGTGCTTATAGAAGCCAAAAGAGAAGATATAGAACATCAAAAGAGAATCAAAGGGCTCAAAAGATTCAAGACCAATGCCTCAGAACATGTAGATGATTAATTCTTGAAGAGGATTGGCTACAACAACAGAAACAAAGCAGCACTTAAATGCATTGAAGGGACTCAAATCACATACCCAATCACTGAATGGGGATATGTTGAGAAGACAAAAGAGTTGGTCCTGTTGAGAAATGCTGAGAACAAGAAAGCTGAAAAGATCAGGATCTTTGATCCTGTAGAAATCAAACTGCTCCATCCCAGCTACACCTCATACCTTAATAACAAATTCTTTCCCAAGCTGACTGATGAAAAAGCACAAAATGATCTGTTCCTGCATGTCCATGTGATTCAAGTAATTGACAAACTACATGCCAAAGCATATAAAAGAAGAAGATTTAATGCTGGACTGCTGAAGGGAACAACCTTTGATGAAGTAACAGAACTCAGAATCACAGAACAAGATGAGCTAGAAGTGGTGAATAACAACAAGGTGTTAGACACACTCACTACAGAGGAAGATGTTCTGGGAATTAGTTATGAGACTCTGAAGAAGATCAGCAAGATGAAGATCAACTATAAGTATGATGATCAGAAGACTGTTGTTTCTTACTTCTACAACAAGATGATTGCCAGAATCAAGGATCTTGCAGTTTTGAAGAACTGATTGCAAGTATCTAAGCCTAAAGGGGAGTATTGTTAGGTCTAGAATCAGTAGATCTAGTCATTATGTATAGGCTTAGTACTTGAATTAATATCTGTAATGAACTTTTGTATTTCATTATTGTGTATGCATTAAATATATAGGTTAACCCATTTATATATGTGTTGGTTTATGTATGGTTGCAGGAACAAAATTATAATTGGTCAATTTGTGAAATTGACCAAGTGTAAGAAACATCTACGAATGAACATTTTGTTCTTCCGTAGATATATTTCTTACAGGTAATTATGCATCCAAAGATCTTCTGCGGATGAACAACAAGATACCTTCAGAAGAACAATACCTTCGGAAGAACAATACCTTCGGAAGAACAACACCTTCGGAAGAACAATAACTTCGGAAGAACAAGATACCTTCGGAAGAACGATACCTTCGGAAGAACATTATCTACGGAAGAACAAAATTTATACTGAAGACTATATTCCTGCGGAGTCCAAACACTTGTATTATACAAGTGGTACAAGTCAACAAGTCAACAAGTAAACAAGGCGGTTATGCGAATCCCGAGAAATCCGATGATTCCTTAACAGAAACAAATCAAATCCCAAGAGATCCGGTGTTTCCTATAATTGAAACACTTTTGTCTATAAATATGGATCCTAGGTTTCGATTCAAAGGGGATTGAGTTACACGATTGATTGATTGAGAACAGCAATAGCAATACAACAATCATCAAAAGTCTTTCGATCAACTTTAACATACACAACATCATAGCATTCTTTGATATCGTACATTCAATTCTTTTGTAATCATCAACACATTATAATAAAATACTGATTAATCATTAATTGTGTTTTGTTTCGTGTGTTCTTGATATTTCATTGATATTTAAAGTTGTTTAAACACAATTAAACCATATCAACGTTAATTCCGCTAACGTTGACTTGTCATCGATTCACACTGATAATTCCTGTTGACGATCCTTGGATTCACAAAGTCTTCCAAAGCCAAAGAGTGAAGACAGATTTCTTCCGAAGACTTTTAGATACATGCTTTTATCTGATGAACTTTACAATAAAGTTGGACCCCCTTTCCGCTGCAACTCTGTTTAGTCACCAACTTACATGAGTCGGTTAAAAGGTCCATGCTTTTGGTACTTGTACATTGAGGTCTTGAGTTTGTGCTTTCTACTTTATGTACTTTTATCCTTTTTGTAATATATTAGGATGTGAGCTATGGCATGTCATAGTCACTAGTCAAAAGGCAATTTGCCTTTTGACTCTACATTTGATTTTGTTGTCTAGTCTTATGTATTCAGCTGGCCTTCAAAGTATGGCCGGCTGAAGGATGTAGTATAAAGTATCTCAAGTACTTGTAACTTTCGATTGTATGCTTTGTAACATTTGTAAAAGAACTTCAGAAGCAATATACAACATTCTTGAAAACCAAATACTTGTGTTGTTAGCTATCTTGTTTTGTCTCATTTTTACTTGTGTTCTTAGCATCATTCTCATAAGTTAGCCAGTTCCCTATTTGATCTGTTAAGTGTTCTAAGGAACTCTCCTCATTGTGTTGTTGTGTTGTAATTGCATACCCTTCACCGGTCCTGCATTTGGTATCAGAGCATTCCAGACTCTTGATATAAGATCTCACCATCTTAAGATCCCTCACACACACAAAATACTTAACAACTCAAATGGCAGCTATTACCAAAGCTAATATGGAAACTGGAACTATGACAAAGTCTCCACTGATCACTCTTAAAGACTTTCATACTTGGTGCCAAAGAATGGAAGGCTTCATTAAGTCTCAAGACTCTAGGATGTGGGACTCTATTGTTGAAGGAACTTACATACCAAGCACCACTTCTGCTACTGGTGGTGGTATGATTCCAAAGGTTCCGGTTGATTACTCTGAAAAAGACAGGAAGAGAATAGAGATTGATCAGAAAGCCATGACAGCCCCTCAAACTGCTTTTCCAAACTCCATCTACAGAGGCTTCAAGAAGTGCAAAACTGCCAAGCAACTATGAGAAGTACTGAAGTTGATGTATGAGGGGTCCATTAAAGTAAAGGAGAACAAGAAGGATCTCCTGAATAAGCAGTTTGAAAACTTTTCCTTCAAGGTAGGTGAAACCATGACTCAACAATACTTCAGGTATGTTGAGATTGTGGATACTCTAATGGATGTTGGACTAACTCTTGAGAACAGGGACATTGTAAGGAAGTTTATGTCCTCTCTTCCTAGACAATAGACACATAATTGTGTTGTTATCAAGAGGACTGAGAACCTTAAGACTCTTACTCTCACAGATTTGTATGGTATTCTTAGTGGCTACCAGATGGAGATGAATATGCAAAACTCATATGGTAACTCCAACAATCAACTGATCAACCCTCCATGTGGTTGAAAGGGAAAGCATTGAACCATAACATCATCTTATATGCTACCCTGACAACTCACAAAAGGGCCCTTTCATCACCTTCCTAGAGACTCCAAGAGAAAGCTACACTCAAGGAAGTCCTTTCCAAGAGACAAGTTCTTTTCATGCCTTTGTCTCTGCTGATGAAACCACAGGCAACTTTCTCTTCACCCTTGAATACCTGGATTGTATCCATCCAGATGATCTGGAGTACATAGAGATAGTTTAGCAGATGGCTCTTCTTACTCACGAAGCCAAGAAGTTCTACAAGAAGACAGGGAGAAGTTTCCAAGCAATGCAGCCAGTGGAAAGTTTGGGCTGGATAAAAGCAAAGTAAAGTGTTACAACTGTAACCAGATGGGACACTTTGCAAGGGAGTGTAAGGCACCAAGGACAAATGGTGGCCAAACACAAGCCAGACCAAACTACACTAAGAAAGCTCCCAAGAATAAGAAGCCAAAGCAGCAAGCTACAGTTGCTGTTGAAGAAGGAGGCTTTGACTGGAGCTTTCACGTAGAAGATGCATCTCCAAACTAAGCACTCATAGCAGACCACGATGAAGCCAAGGTATTGGAACATCTTTGTACTCCTGAATGTATTGCTAAAGTTAATAGATACAGGTCCTATAACTTAGAAATAAGATCTGATCTTGAGTCCTTAAATATCTTAAAAGCTGATTTTAAGAGAGCGGAAAATGATTATAAACTAAAGATAGAGGACTTAGAGAAAATCATTTCAACTCTTAAGCATGAGCACACAAACTACAGGACTCAGATCAAAGACCTCATTGCTAAGTTAACTGAATGCCAGGCTGAGCTTGTGATCAGCAAAACCAAGGCAGAAAAATGTGTTCTTGAAGAAAAGACCTTCAAGAATATAATATCCTCATCCTTGCATGCAAAAGTTTGTTATCAAAATAAGCAGGGACTGGGATCTTGTGAGATAGCTCCTGCACACGCAATCTTGTCTGTAAGATCTCGTAGGTATGGAACTTGTGAAGATGAGCTTCCCCTCATAGACCCTTTGACTGAAGGGGATGAAGAGGAGATGGTTAAGAATGGCTTTCAGAAGAGTGAAGAAGAGCATTCTAAGAAAGGTGACCATCCCTCTGAGGAGAGTAAAGCTGTAAGAAAGACCAAGTCTAAGAGAAAGAACTTAATCAGGAAGGCCAAAAGAAAGTCCAAGAAGGCTCAATAGATCAAGGCCACCTTCAACTCTACAAGAAACAAGTCTTCATTTCTGTAGGATTTGAAGTGGTGAAGGCTAAAGACACCAACTTGAACTTCATCAACAAGAGTTATGCTTCATGTCCAAATCATCCCATCATCAAGAAGAAGGCTGATCAGTTTTACACCACTGTTGTACAACCTGAACCATCCAGCTCTAAAGGTAGTTCTATCTCCACAAGAATTGCCACAGCATCTGCAAAGATGAAGATGGAGAAGGAAAGTGACCAAGTTCAGCCTTGTTCATAAAAGAAAACTCCTAGAAGGAAGAAAATGGACTGTATTATGTGTGGGAGTACTTCTCATCTTGCTAAGCATTGAGAAGGTAAACTTTGTCAAGGAGCTTGGGTAAAATCTTTTGAGTGTATCCTAATTTTGTGATCAGAGTCATAACATGCTCTTTACTGAGCATGAGTGCATTGTTCTCAGGCCCAGGGTGGTCATTCCTCATGAGCACATCCTGCTCAGAGCCCCCAGGAAAGGGAACATATACAAGATGGATTTGAAAGAAACATCTCCCTCAGGAGAATTTCATGCTTTCTATCTAAAGCAAATATTGATGAGTCTTTCCTCTGCATAAAAGAATATGCCACTATCCTCAGAAAGAGTTTACAAGTGATGACCACTGTGTTGCATGCCTGAAGGGGAAGCAACACAAGGTACCTCACAAGACAAAGGAAAGAAATTCCATCATTAATCCCCTACACTTATTACATATGGATCTCTTTGGCCCCACCAGTGTAATGAGTCTAGGAAGGACCTCTTATTGTTTGGTGATCACAGATGACTTTACAAGATTCACTAGGGTCTTCTTTCTTAAAACTAAAGATGAGACCCCTGAGATTCTAAAGAATTTCATCTTAAAGATTGAGAATCAATGTGATCACAAGGTCAAAACCATAATATGTGATCAAGGAATAGAATTCAAGAATCAAATCCTTGATACATTTTGTGATGAAAAAGGTATTACAAGACAATATAGTGATCCCAAGACTCCTCAGCGAAATGGTGTTGCTGAGAGGAGAAACAGGACACTAACTGAAGCTGCAAGAACTATGTTGTTTGACTCTAAACGGCCTATCACCTTCTAGGCAGAGACAGTGAACACTGCCTGCTATGTGCAAAACAGAGTTTTAGTGGTTAAGACACATGGTAAGACTCCTTATGAACTTTGGCACAAGAGAAAACCTTTCATTGGTTTTCTCAGGTCATTTGGATGTCCTTGCACCATCTTGAGTACCAAAAATCAAATTGCCAAGTTTGCTGAGAAATCAGATGATGGACATTTTATTGGATACTCTTCTCAAGCTAAAGCTTATAGAGTATACAATCTCAGAAGTAGAGTAGTTGAGGAGTCAGCCAATGTGACTTTGAATGAGAACACTCCCTATGTGAAAGGTTCTGGTCCGGATTGGCTATTTGATCTTGATTTAGTTACCAACTGTTTTAACAAATCTTGTGAGCATGTATCAGGGTCCACAGATATACTACCTACAGGTGATCCTAAACCAAGATTTGAGTTAAGAAGACCTTCAAGCTACACATCTTCAACTCTAGTGGTAACCAATCCTACAAATGAAGCTTCTACCAGCACATCAATGACAAATCCTGCTGATACTTCTGGGGTGCCTTCAAATTCCAACTTAGAGGCACAAAACTCAGATGAAGGAGCTTCAAATGTTGAATAAAATGGTGGTGGTGAAAGTGATCAGAAATTTCTTGATGCTGATAACCACTCCATTGAAGACAACATCAATGATGTCACACACTCATTAGATCAAGTCAATCTTGATAAGTGTGCTGATGTGGAGGGTGAATCCTTCTTGTCAGATTAGAATTTCTCAAATTTAGATCTGTCTAAGCAACTTGCTATGATCCCTCAGCTAAGGATCCACAAATCTCATCCTACCACAAACATCATTGGAGATGTTGATTCAGGGGTGAGAACAAGAGGACAAACCCATGATGCAAATGTTTGTCTTCACTCTTGTTTCTTGTCCCAGATAGAGCCAAAGAAAATTGATGAGGCTCTAAAGGATGGAAGTTGGGTTGAAGCTATGCAAGAGAAGCTGCTTCAATTCAAAAGGCAAAAGGTTTGGAACCTATGTCCTCTTCCTCAAGGGAATACTACCATAGGAACCAAATGGGTGTTCAGGAATAAAAAGGATGATAGAGGACTTATCATCAAGAACAACGCAAGACTAGTGGTTCAAGGGTATACTCAAGAAGAAGAAATTGACTACACATATGTTTTTGCTCCTGTAGAAAGACTTGAAGCTGTCAGGATATTCCTAGCTTTTGTTGCATCCAAGAACTTCAAGGTCTACCAACTTGATGTCAAGTGTGCTTTTCTCTATGGGGTGATTGATGAAGAGGTGTATGTCAAACAACCACCTGGGTTTGCAGATCCTGGTCATACTGATTATGTCTGTAGGCTAGATAAAGCTCTTTATGGGCTACACCAAGCACCAAGGAAGTGGTATGGACTCTATCTTAGTATCTCTGTTAGCATGGATATAAAAGGGGTACTATTGATGGAACTCTCTTCATCAAAGGAACAGGAAATGACATAATGCTAGTTCAAGTATATGTAGTGACATTATCTTTTGGTCAACTAATCCAAAGCTCTGCAAAGACTTTGAGAAGCTGATGAAGGACAGGCTTGAAATGAGTGCCATGGGGGAACTCAATTTCTTTCTAGGAATTCAAGTGAAGCAAGTTGACAATGACATCTTCATAAGTCAGTCAAAGTATGTACAAGACATACTTAAAAGGCTCAATATTTGTAAGGTTGCTAAGACACCCATAGCCAGGAACCACTCCCTTGGACCTAATTTTGAGGGGGAGTGTGTTGATGAGCATCTCTACAGGGCAATGATTGGGTCTCTTATGTACCTCATAGCTAGCAGGCTTGATATCATGTTTGCTACATGCATTTGTACAAGATATCAAGCCAACCCTAAGATGTCACACCTGATCACTATCAAAAGAATTTTAAGTTATCTTAAAGGTGCTTCATCATTTGGCCTTTGGTATCCAAAGAATTCTGACTTTAATCTGTTTGCTTATACAGATAGTGACTATGGTGGTTGCAACATGATTACAAAGTCTACATCAGGGGGATGTCAATTTCTTGGTGGAAAGATAGTCTCTTGGCAATGTAAGAAACAATCTTGTGTGTCTGCATCAACTATTGAGGTTGAATACATTGCTGCTGCAAGGTGCTGTGCTCAAGTGCTTTGGATTCAAAATCAGATGTTGGACTATAGATTAAACTTAAAAGAGACTCCCATCCATATAGACAACAACAGTGCTACCTCAATCACAGAAAATCATATGCAGCACGCAAGGACAAAGCATATCAATATCAGGTATCATTTGATTAGAGATAACTTTGAAAAGGGATTAATCAAACTAGTCAAAGTTAACACAAATGAACAATATGATGATCTGTTCACCAAAGCTTTTGATGAACAAAGATTTAAATATCTTGTATCAGCTATTGGGATGATTAACTTTAAATAGCTTTTCTTAAAACTTAATCATATTATTTCTAAAACATATGTGTCCTAAGTTGTCTATTTAATCACCTTCATAAGCCCTTGTTTTCTTTGGAAGAAAATCTTTCAAAAGACATTCCTTAGATTTTTGAAAATTTTGATCTCTTTACTTTTCGAAAGATTTAAAATTACCTTCGGAAGAAACTTATGTCTTAGTAAACAAATAACTACTTCAGTGGTTTTACCTTAGAAGAAATTTCTAAATATCTTTTGAAACTTAAAAATAAACTTAAGTACTTTTATGTTTTATAAGAACAACTTTCTTCCGTAAGCAATTTACCTTCGGAAGTTTTCATTCCTTTTGGAATAAAAACTCTGATTTTTAAATCTCTTCCGAAGCAAAATTTTCAAAAACCTTTGAAATATCTTCCGAAGCCAATTTGCCTTCGGAAGCCTTTTGTTCAGAACATCCGAAGCTGAATAATCTTTGGAAGATTTCTCGACTTCCACAAAAACTACTTTTGGGCAAAAGTGAACTACTTTTTCAGAGGTGGGACTGACATCCGGATTTCAAAGTTTATCCTCCTTCATTAACTTTGTATCAAATCCTTTTCACATAAATACCCAACGGTTCCCCCCTTTTTCACTATCTTCTTCAATTACACTATTCCTTAAACCTAAATTCTCTCAAACCGCCTTTGTTCTTCACCTTCCTTCACCTTTAAGCTTCTCAAAATGGCCAATCTAAACTGCTGAAACAACTCTGACTTCTCCATGCAACTTCACAGGTAACACAACCAGGTTGCTTTGTCGAACTCTGAGATAGATGATAGTTTCTTAGAGGTTTTCCGTTTTCAGGCTCTATCTAACTATTTCACCTCCCTAACCATTGATCCTACTCTCTATGAGGATCATCTGCTTAAATTTTGGAAGACCTGCCAAAAGGTCATTATGGATGGGGAGAAGGCACTGTCTGTCACAGTACAGGGGAGGACAATCTTCATCACTCCAGCCATCATCCACACTCATTTACAGCTGGATGATGAAGAAGGTGAGTTGTCCTTCCCAAAAGAAGTTGTTAATTATTCTTTTTTGCAGATAGGCTATGAGGGAGATTTCTCTGTAAAGACCTTCAGGAAAGGGAATGTCTCATCCCATTGTAAATACCTGCTCCATGTGGTTATCCACAGCTTGTCAAACAAGCATGGAGGGTGGGACCATATTCCTAAGGATCTCTCCTTCATAGTGCATGGAATGGTTTAAGGGGTCAAGTTCAGGTACTCTCAGTTTGTTTACACATATTTGCTTGCTAACTTGGACTCCTTAGAGTATTACATGTTTCCTAGATATGTTCAATACATTCTCAACTGTGAACTGGGCTCACAGTTGAGGGAAACAGGTAATATTCTTAAATTGGGACAGATGAAGCCTGGCATCTTTGAAATCATAAAGAAGCTAACTGTAGGCTTCTCAGGGGTAGAAACAGCCCTTGTCCCAAAAGTGTTAGAGCTCATTGCTCAAGGTGACAACCTAGCAACACAAGCTAGTGTTGAACCCACACCTTTTACCTCCCAAACACCAAAAAGACCATAAATCACCCTCATCTACCAAAGAAAATCCAAACAAACCCCTGCTCAAGTTATTGAGCTTGTGCAAGCCCCTATACACTCACCAATACAGGAGGAAGTGGATACTAGAGCTTCCACTTCGCCTAAGGAGCAAACCACTCCCATCTCTTCAAGAATCAGTGTTGAGGTTCCTCATGCTCAGCCTGATGAGCTTCCAAGCCCAACTGCCTTAAGTCTTCACTCTGAGTCTCAACACTCAAGTGAACAACCTTCAGGGGACAGTAACCATCCCCAGCCTTTAGACTTAAATCAACCCATTCCCAACCTTGAATTCTATAGTGATGAAGACATAGGTTTCAGTGAGTACCATACGTCTCTCTACTCTTCCCCACTCAAAGAGAGATGAGTGCTTTTGAGTCTCCTATGTCTAGCCCACATCAGTCACCTATTACTGAGGTCGATCAACCTGAACCTGTTCAGGAAATCATATGGAAGAGACTCTCACTTCTGCAAGTGATTACATCATTAATACCTCAACCATGGCAACTCAGCTCATTGACACTTCAACTAAGGCTATCAATGTGTAGAGGAAATCCAGGAGCCAAGAACTTGAAGCTGGTGGTGAGAGAGAGGACTTTGGTCTAATTATCTCATCTCCCAATGATTATTCTGATAAAGATGAGGGGAACTTGAGAATAAAGGTGCAAAAACTGTCAAAAACATGCACCTATTTAGTCTCTAAGGTTAGTCACCTTGAATCTTAGGTGACTACCCTGCACAACAGGGTCAATGATCAGCAACTTGAGATATCTTATCTCAGGGAAAAACTAGCTCTGGGACACCTTTAAGGAGAGCTCTGACTTACACTCCCCTCCAAGTCAAGCTCCTCCTGAAGTGGAGGTTAAGGTTGAACAACCTGAGACAACACAACCTGGACCTCCTATTGAGCCTCAGCAAGCTTCATCTTCTGATCTATAGCAGGGTAAAACTCCATCTCCTTTTGAACCTGTGAGGGAGGAACACCCAACTGAGCAAGACAAGACTGATCAACAAGGTGATGCAAACCAGTCTTCTCAGTTAAAGTCCTCAAAGAGGAGGAAGAGGATGGCTTCTAAACCAAAGTCAAAGAAGAAGAAGAAGTCTGAATCATCCACCTCTATACCTCAGGCTGAGTCAAATCAACTTGAGGAAGTGCATGAAGAGGCATCCCAATCAACTCCAATCCAAGTGGCTCCTCTTGCTTCTGAGAGACCCATCTTATCATGGACCTTCACAACTAATCCAGAGAGATGGCATGTGATCAGAGATCAAGGTGGTGAAGATGTCTACACATGGCAAGACCTATTCAACCTACCTCTACATGATCTCTTTGAGATGAGAAGATACATGCTTTTATCTAATGTACTTTACCATAAAGCTGGACCATCTTTCCGCTGCAACTCTGTTTAGTCATCAACTTACATGAGTTGGTGAAAAGGTCCATGCTTTTCGTAACTGTACATTGAGGTCTTGAGATTGTGCTTTTTACTTTATGTACTTTTATCCTTTTTGTAATATATTAGGATGTGAGCTATGGCATGTCATAGTCACTAGTCAAAAGGCAATCTGCCTCAGCTGGCCTTCAAAGTATGGCCGACTGTAGGATGTAGTATAAAGTATCTCAAGTACTTGTCACTTTCGATTGTATGCTTTGTAACATTTGTAAAAGAACTTGAGAAGCAATATACAGCATTCTTGAAAACCAAATACTTGTGTTGTTAGCTATCTTGGTCTATCTCATTTTTACTTGTGTTCTTAGCATCATTCATATAAGTTAACCGGTTCCCAATTTGATCTGTTAAGTGTTCTAAGGAACTCTCCTCATTGTGTTATTGTGTTGTAATTACATACCCTTCACTGGTCCTGCACATTATCTTTTGATTTTGAATGAGGTATATGAGTTCCCTTTCCAAAGTTATCAAAGAAAGCATCATCAACATTTGTTTCTTTTTCAATCAAATCCATCCTTTTGTGAGGTGTTTTGGATTGCTGATATGATGTTCTTTTCTTCAAAGGTTGAACATCAGAGGATGTTTTCTACTTTGGTTTTGGCTTTTGTTTTTGTTGCTTCTTCTTAGTTTTTGAATCTTTTTCACAATCAGTAGATTGAGTGTCTGATTCAGCTTCATCAGATTGTTTCTTCTTTGTGCTCTTTGTCTTGTTCTTTTTGTTGAAATAATATTCCTGAGTTGAATGGTTATTTTTGTTACAAATAACACAATGTTTGTTGAAGTAGCAGTCAAAAGTCATGTGATTGTTCATATTGCAAATAGAACAATAACTACTGAAGTAACAATCTTCAGTATTGTGGTTTTTCATATCACACCATTTGCAATACATTTCCTCTGATTCTTTGTCAGAATCAATTACTTTCTTCTTCTTTGTCAACTTTTGAGGTTTCGCATCCTTCTCCATTTTTGCAGTTGATTTATCCTTTTTAAGCTTTTGAGGCTTTGATTTGTTTGCTGTTGATTTTGCCTTCCGCATATCATCTACCGACTCAGTAGATTTGGTTTTCCGCAGATCTTCTACTGAAGAAGGTTTCTTCTTCCGCTGAAGATCTGCTGATTGTTTCTTTTTTTCTTTTTCTACGGAATATGTGTGTACTTTCTCAAAAGATGCACACTTTTCTATTTCTTCATTTGAAGGTTTTTATTGCTGATGAAGTTCTTGAAGACCTTCATTTAGCTGAGCTATTCTCTTGAAAATGGTCTTCAGCATGTTTCTTTGTTTTGGACGATATGGCAACTTTGTTTCCTCAACAACTTTGGGAATGAGTGTTTCAAAAGCAGCATTCTTACCAATGTTCAGTAAATCATCATTATGTTCATTAGAATCATCCAAGTCATCACACTCATCAAAGTCAAATTCTGAGTCATTTTGTTTAATATTTTCTAATTCAGAAGACTCAGTTTCATTCACCTCAGTTTTATTATGATTTACTTGTTGATTAGAGTTTGTTTCAAACTTGGTGCTTGGCACAAAATGATATGACAAGTTATTTGTCATTGATTCAGGTAAAGGTGATGTTGGACCAAAAGAACCAATGAGCCTGATCAGAAAAACCTCTAAGTCCAACAGACATTACAACTGCTGAAGAAGATCACAACAACTGAAGACATCAGCTGATTACAAAGGTCTGAAGACAAAGTCTGAAAGTAAAGAACTGAAGACAAAGTCTGAAGATGAAGTGCTGAAGACAAAGACTGAAGACCAGAGTGATCAGCAGTTGTCACAACAGCTGAAGTTGTTAACTTCAGTAGTTGTGATGGTTTTACTTTTCAGTACTTGTAATTTTACATTTCAGTAGTTTATTGTTGCAGTAGTTTTAGTCAGTAGTTTCATGTATTTGTAGTTAGCATTTTCTGAGATGTGATCAGTTGTTGAGAACATCTCAGTAGTTTGCATATTTCAGTTGTTTTGTAAATTCTGTTAGATGTCACTATCAAGTGACATCAGCAGACGTCACATTCCTCTATATAAGGGATGTTGACCTAGCTGTATTCCAACCGAAGCATTACGCGTGAATGAAAACATTCCTTTAACAGAAATATTCTCTCTATAATTGTGATTGAGTGTTTTGCATATTCACTACTTTTCTTGCTTGAATTCGATCTTAATTCGTGATATTCCGCTGCATAATTCAAATCTAATTGATCCGATCCTATCAAATGGTATCAGAGCAGGTTAATCATTGATCGATCTAACAATTGATCATTGAAACTGTTCTTTTGATAGCAAAGGTTGATCGAATTAGTATTTTTGCAAGAATTGATTATAGAGATTGATTTTCTGTGCTTCCGGTTAATTAATTGAGATTCTAATTGTGTTTTCTAATTGTGTTGTGGAGTTTTCAAACTAGACCGATTTTAATATCATTGAATTCAATTGAATTAGTTAAAATGGCTACTTCAATGAATGATCCTCACAATACTGGCTCCTCAACTAAGCCTCCAATGCTTGTTAGGAGTGAGTATAACATATGGCAACGCCGAATGCTCCATCACCTGTCTGTTAACAGTTCAGGTTGTTGGAAGTATGTGGTTCATGGACCATACAAGCCTATGGTGAGTAATCCTGAAACCAATGAGATGGTTCCTAAAAAGAAGGAACAATTTTCTGATGAGGATTTAAAACTGTTTGAGATTGATGCTAAAGCCCATGGAATTCTGGCCATGGCACTGCCTAATGAAATCTATTCTGGGCTCATGCATCATGAAACTGCTTATGATCTCTGGGTTGCTCTGAAGGAACAATTTGGAGGAACTGATGAGGTCTTAGCAAACAACAGAGAAATCCTTGCCCAGCAATATGAGACATTCTCTCATAGGAAGGGTGAGACACTGACTCAATAGTTTGAGTGGTTTTCATGTTTAATTTCTGAGCTTAAAATGGTTCAACATGAATACACAAACACCCAGATGAATAACAGATTCCTCAGATCCCTGCCTGAGAGATGGGACACTTACACCATTGTCCTACGCTCTAGTGCAAATCTGGATACTCTATCTCTCACCCAACTTCATGGGAAACTCTTAACATTTGAGAGAGAGATAGAACAGAAAAGGAAACTATCTTCATCTGGAAAGCTCACTGATGACTTTGTATCAGGTAACACTGCTCTGGTTGGTCATGAGTCTGAATATGCTTTATCTGAAAGTTCATATGATGAGCATATTGATTTCTCTTCAAACAGTGGAAATCATGCTTTTGTTGGAGTTGAGGGAAACTCAGGTTTTAATGTTGATAATTTGTGTTTTATGATGGAAGATTTGAAAGGAATTGCTGATGATGATCTGGAAGAGATGGATATTCTGAGCCAAATGGCATTGATTAATATCAGATCTCAAAAGTTTTATAAAAGAACAGGTAGGAAATTTCCTGGTCTCTCTGGCAAAACCAAGGTTGGTTTTGACAAGAGTAAGTTGAGATGTCACAAGTGCCACAGACTTGGACATTTTTCTAGAGAGTGTGGATCATCTGGATCTAACTCATCTGCACCCTTTGTGACTTTTTCAAGTAATAATTCACAATCCAAAGGGCAACATCCTACCAGTTCTGATCATCATTCACAACATCAATCATCTCCTGCATACTTTGTCCCTCAAAGCCCCATGCCATATCGTTATCCATGCTTTTACATGCCTCAATCTGGTCAAGTTTCTGTACCCATGGCTCAACAACCACATGCTCTACCTGATCCTCAGCCATCTCAAACAAATCAGCAATCTCAACCTCAATCTCATCAGAGCTTTTTCACCCCTGAGGTTATTGATTGGAGCAGCCTACCAGATGATGTCTCTGGTTATTCTGAGCAATTTGCTGGTGCTGGTCAACATGGTGGTGACAACCCTTTTGGAAACCTTGCTTTAATGGCCCTGGAATCTACTAATGACAATCCTTCATCATCACAGGTACCACAAGTATCTTCTGAGGCTAAGGCCAAGTTATGTTCTGAATCATGCATAGCTGCTTTTGTTTCTATTAGGGAAGCAAATGTAGCTTTAATTAATCAAAACCTTGACCTAGAAAAGGCAATTTCCAAAAGAAAATCTGAGTTTGAGTCTGTTTTAAAAGAAAAGGATGAGGAGATTTATAAACTTAAATGTCAAATTACTGATGAAAAAGCAAAGGTAGAGGTCATTCTAGAAAATCACAAGAATCTCAAAGAAACACTTGCAGCTACCCAAGTTGATTGTGAACGATGGGTAACATCCTGCAAGGGATTTGAAATGCTTCTCAGTAAGCAAACTACTTCCAATGTGAAGTTTGGGATTGGGTATAATCATACCATACCTCCCACAGATTTTACTCCCAAGTTAGAAGTACAATCTGAGGTTGAGAGTCATTCCCAAACCACATCATTAGGTGTTTCATCCTTAACTGAAAATTCAAAATCTGAGGATGAAGATAGTGTGAGTATCTCAGTTAATCAAATAACTGATGATCCCACTGCTTCGAAACACTTGATCAAGAAGAGTCTGAGAAATTCAGGTGTTGTTCCACAAGGTACTCAAAGTACTGAAGGGCAAAACACAACACCTGAAGAGCATTTTAAATTAGAGGAAAACAAGCATTCCTTGACAACTGCTGAAGAATCTATCAGGATTCTAAAAAGTACTGATAGAAAACCACTGAAGAAGAAATCTTCAGTTGTTAAAAATCCTTCAGTACTTCCCAAAAGTACTGAAAGGAAGAAAGTACTGAAGAACAAATCTTCAGTAGTTTCATCAACTTCAGCAGTTGATCAAGAAAAGATGAAAAGAAAGCCATGTGAAATATGTGGTTTGTTCAATCATCTGACTGATGAATGCTGGTATAACAAGGGTTTAAAATTCAATAAAGAGAAAATCATTAAGAAAGAAATGCATAAAATGAAAAATGAATTTCAAACCAAGTTTGTACCACAATCATCTCATTCTGATAAACCTAAGCTTTCTCAAAAAGTCACTAAGGAGGAAGGGGTTTTTCAAACAACAGCTGCAAATATTCCTCAGGGAATATTGAAAACTCAGACTAAGTCTGTGTCTTTTCAAAAGAAGGATGTAGTGAATAACATGAACAAATCATCTACAAGTACTGATGTGTCAACTGAGTTGAAAACTCTGTCAACAAATCAGACACAACTGGTGATGATGGTTCAGCATCTATTGGGGGAGAGTTAACCAATTAGATGTTTCTATGATTAAACCACTGAAAAGGATACCTAAGCCAAAATCCACGGAATCCTTTTCAGCATCATCTACATCTTCAAAAGCTGTTAATCATGCACAACCTGTTAGTTTAACATCTGTTGATGAAAACAGACCCAAAACCAAAGGTTTGGGTCTCAAAGGCTAACTAATGTTTGTGATAAATACAGGGTTCTTCATCATGCCAAAGAAGCATCTGGTATGTGGACAGTGGAGGATCCATGCACATGACAGGGAGCAGCTCTCTTCTTCATGACTATTCCCAAAGGAAGAAGGGATTTGTTTCTTTTGGAAATGATGCCAAGGGTTACATCATTGGGAAGGGTTTTGTCTCAAATGGGGAGATAAGATTTGATGATGTTAACCATGTGGAGAACCTTAAATACAATCTTTTGAGTGTCAGTCAAATGTGTGATAAAGGGCATGTTGCACTTTTCACAAGTCAAAACTGTCGGATTCTGTCTTCCACAGTTTTGCACAAGATTGACAAAATATTGGATGAGTATACTCTCCTGAAGGCCAACAGGATTGGAAGAGTATATGATTTAGATCTATCAAAGAAAATTGATCTAAAAGGTCATCCATGTCTGTTCTCCAAAGCCTCTCCTCAAGAATCTGAACTATGGCATAGAAGGCTGGGTCATGTGAATTTCAAGAACATGAATCAGCTCATTCATCATGGTTTAGTGAGAGGTTTGCCATTGAAGGAGTTCAAGTGTGATGATAACTGCCCAGCTTGCTTAAAAGGAAAGCAACACAAAGCTTCATTCCCTTCTATAGAAGAACCTAAGTCCACTGCCTGCTTGCAATTACTGCACATGGATCTCTTTGGTCCTGTGAGAGTAATGAGCATGGCAAAGAAAAAGTACTGTCTGGTAGTTGTGGATGATTACTCAAGATGTGTATGGACTTTCTTCTTGCACTCCAAGGATGAGGCTGCTCAAAGTATCATCTATTTTGTGTTACATGTGGAAAAGCAACATTCACTTCCAGTTAAGTGTGTGAGAAGTGATAATGGGACAGAGTTTAGGAATCACACTCTTGATGAATTCTATTTGTCTAAGGGAATCAAAAGACAATATAGTATTCAAAGAACTCCAGAGCAAAATGGAGTGGTGGAGAGAAAGAACAGGACCCTGATTGAAGCTGCAAGGACAATGTTGGCTGACTCTGGTTTGCCACTAACCTTTTGGGCTGAAGCTGTCAATACAGCTTGCTATGTTCAGAATAGAGTATTAGTGAATCAGAGGTTGATGAAGACTCCTTATGAGCTCTTACATCATTTGGCTCCTTTGATTTCATTCTTTAGAGCATTTGGGTGTCCATGTTATATTCTTAACACAAAGAGTATACTTCAGAAGTTTGATTCCAAGGTGGATGCAGGGTATTTTGTTGGGTATTCATCTACTTGCAAGGCATACAGAGTGTTCAACTGCAGAACAAAGATTGTTGAAGAGACTTTGCATGTCAAGTTTAATGAATCCCCAAAAGACAAGATTCCTCAAAACCCTGTTGAGATGTTTGACTTGGACATACTGCAATATGTTCCATATCAGCCTCCACCTGTTGTGGTCTCTGAAGTTCCATCCTCTCCAACTGAAGATACAAATGCAAGTTGTAGTGATCATCTGCCTGTTTCTACTACACTTGATGTTCCTGTAGCCTCAGCAGCTCCATCCACAACAAATGCTGATGAAATCTCTGAATCCTCTACTTCATTTGAACTGCCATCTCAGTCTAGGTTTCAAGAGTCTACATCAACATCTGCTGCTGCTGAATCTTCTACAAACACTTGCACAGATATTATTGCATATCAAGAATTGAAAATCATCCCATGTCCCAGATCATTGGTGACATAAATGCTGGTGTTTCAACAAGAAGTCAATTGTCCAATTTCTGTCTCTATGCTCTCTTCATCAGTCAGCAAGAGCCAAAGAATTATCATGTGGCCTTAAGGGACAATGGATGGGTTGAAGCCATGCAGCTTGAGCTTCTTCAATTTCAAAAACAGCAAGTGTGGGAACTGGTTCCTCTACCCCAAGGTAAGTGTGCAATAGGCACTAAATGGGTGTTTAGGAATAAAACTGATGAAAAAGGCCAAATTGTCAAGAACAAGGCCAGACTGGTTGTACAGGGGTTTTCACAAGAAGAAGGTATTGATTATGATGAAACCTTTGCCCCTGTAGCCAGACTGGAGGCAATTCGATTGTTTTTAGCTTATGCTGCTTTTCATAACCTTAAAGTTTTTCAAATGGATGTCAAAAGTGCATTTTTATATGGTAAAATAAAAGAAGAAGTTTATGTGTGTCAACCACCAGGTTTTGAAGATCATAAACACCCTGATTGGGTGTATAAGCTTGATAAGGCTCTTTATGGGTTGAAACAAGCACCCAGAGCCTGGTATGAAACATTATCTAACTTTCTTCTTCAAAATAATTTCACTAGAGGCTCCATAGATAAAACTTTGTTCATAAAGAAAGCTGGCATGCATAAGCTCCTTGTTCAAATTTATGTTGATGATATTATTTTTGCATCATCTGATCCACAGTTGTGTGATGCATTCACAAAATTGATGCAACAAAAGTTTGAAATGAGTGCAATGGGAGAATTACAGTTCTTTCTGGGTTTACAAATCAAACAACTGACTGATGGAACTTTCATTCATCAGTCAAAATACACAAAAGATTTGTTAACCAAGTTTGATTTACAAAACTGTAAAACCTGTTCTACTCCCATGTGCAGCAACACACAACTGGATGCTGATAAAAAGGTAAAGCAGTTGATGAAACTCTTTACAGATGTATGATTGGTTCCTTGATGTACCTAACAGCTTCTAGACCAGATATTATATTGGAACTCCTAAGGATTCCCATATGATTGCAGTCAAGAGGATCTTTAGATATTTGCAAGGAACTAAATCTCTAGGACTATGGTATTCCACTGGGCACTCTTGTAAATTGGTTGCTTTTTCTGATAGTGACTATGCAGGGTGTAAGTTAACCAGAAAATCAACTTCTGGTGGATGCCAATTTCTAGGCAACTGTTTGGTCTCTTGGCAGAGTAAGAAACAAACATCAGTTGCTACATCAACAGCTGAAGCAGAGTACATTGCAGCTGCAAGCTGTACATCTCAGGTACTTTGGCTTCAAAATCAGTTATTGGATTATGACATTACAGAGACTAAGACTCCATTATTAATGGATAGTTCTTCAGCTCTTTGTATTGTTAAGAATCCTGTCCAGCATTCTAGGACCAAACATATTGAGATCAGACATCATTTCATTAGGGATTGCTATGAAAAAGGTCTGATTGATCCAAAGTTTGTGCCTAGTGCTGATGAGCTTGCAGATATATTTACTAAGCCTTTGGATAGTGCAACTTTTCATAATCTTGTACTCAGGCTTGGTATGCTGCAACTAGAATAATTTGACAACTACTGATGCTCTTAGTTCATAAATACTGATGAGCATTAGTATACTTTTGTCAAAAATAAGTGCTGATAAGTCATTTATCTTCAGTAGTTTTACAACTACTGAAGACTAAATTACTTAAAAGTACTGAAGTACCTTATTTGTTAGAAAATACTGATGTAGTTCAAACTACTGATGTCTTTTATAATAAATAAGTACTGATGACCAATGAAACATCTGAAAATCAGATGATCTGATGAGTAAGTGTCAAGGTCATTGAAACAGCTGAACTTGTGAATTGACGACAACTACTGTTTCATTTCCAAACAACTGAAGCCAAAACCAAGTCTTCAGTAGTTTACAACTACTGATGACCAACACCAAGTCTTCAGTTGTTTACAACATCTGAAAGTTAAAACCATGTCTTCAGTTGTTTTCTAACACCTGATGACTAACACCAACACTTTCAGTTGTTTTCCTCAGCCGTTTCATAACCTATATATACCTAACCCTAACTTCAACCTTTCATAACCCACTTTCCAAACGTTCATCTTCCATTAATGGCGACCATGCAAATCAAACCTCGACACAACTGTGTTGCTCATCTTACCAAATCACCTTTCTGGAACAAGTTTGATGCTGCTATCGACTTGATGGTTGATTCCCAATACCGCACAGCCTTTCTCTTAAATCCTAACCATCTACCCCGATACCCTGTGCCATTCTGGACAAACGTTACTGTTCATACTGCTGAGAATGATGACACCATCACTCTCCAGTCTTTTGTTAACCAGAGAAACGGGTGATCATCACTCTGAGATCATTCGTCAAACCCTAGACCTGAATGATGCCACCTATCCCACCAAGTACCCCAAAGGCACCATTGATCTTTCTTTTGCTAATCATGGTTATGAAGGTGACCTAAGTGCTACTACCATCCTGAAGAAGCACTTCCATGATGGCCGAGCGACTCATATTTCACATGATCAATGTCTGCCTTGCTCCCAAAACATCCTCTTGGGATCAAATGTCATCCAGATGGCAACAGGTATTATATTCTATCCTTGAACATCAAAATCTAAATTTTTCTGATATTATCTTTTGGAACTGAAAGATTTGGCATTGAAACCTGTGGCAAATAGATGGATATTATATCCAAGGTTTCTTATGGCAATCATTTTAAATCAAATTAAAATCTGATGGCCTTGTTGGCCTTGGAGTCCCTGCTCTGCTGGTTTTGCCAGAGGTATACTCCAGGCACAACTCAAACCCACAACTCAAAGAGGCTGCCAAACTGCTCAAACCCAAGCAGAGGGAACCCACAGCCTCCACCTCCAAATCTAAAGTCCCCTCCAAACCAAAACCAAAGAAAACCAAAAAGGCTACTCAGGGAGTTGAGTCCCCTGATGATGCCCTAGCACAAACGCAGGATGAGACTACAAGCCTTAATCCCCTTGTAGTTTCAATGACTCCACCAGCTGAAACCGCTCAGGTATCCTCTCAACAGGATCCTGATGCAACCAATATTGGGGAAACCACATTACTGGAATCTATCTCACTTGAGAAGATTGCCATTGAAGAGCACCACTCTCCCCAGGTGCAAACCTTTTCACCCCCATCTCCCACTGATACCACCCTACAAGCCCAACTGCAGTCATTGCACAAGTGCTGACTCAGCTACATTCCTCTACCCCTCCCCAGAAACCTGTTACTACTGGGAAAACCTCAACAGCTGAGGGAGAGGATCAAAATGTAGTTGATAACCAACAGCATAGGGATTCTAAAGTTCAGTCTCCTAGTGTGATGTGGAGACTAGAACATCTGGTGAGGCTACCTCTTCCCCTGTTTCAACACATGAACAGGATGAAGCAGGTATCATCTCTAAGACCTCACCAGAGGCAACTGTCAATGAAGGACATGCTCCTGAGGCAGGAAGTCCCCAGTTCCAAGACAAAGGGGCACATGTGATCACTGATTTACACTCAGCACATGTTCATCCTGATTCACTCAGGAGGTCAGCTGATTCAGTTTATACTGATGATGACCTGGGCTTTTTCTTTGAAGTCTTAGCCCAAAATACTATTCTTGAGGCTGAGGTTTGTAGATTAAAAGATCTGCTTCCCATCATGCCTCAGGAATCAAGTCCATCTGCCCCAATAAACCACAGATGGCAGCTTCTGTTGAAGCTTCACCAAACACTGAGCCACTCAAATCAAACAAACCACCAGCCTCTGGCTCAGGCACCATTTCTCAGGGAGAGAACCCTCTGAGCAAATGGTTGCTGCTTTCAAATCTTCCTTACCTCTCATCACCCCATCATCACATCTATTGTTCATCAAACCATTGATGAGAGGATCTCCTCAGATCTTAATCCCTTGTGACTGATGCTGTGTCAAAGCACCTTTCTGACATTCAAACCCCTGAACCCAATGCAACCAAAAAGGGGGAGTCTAAGTCAGTAAAGGATGATAAAAGGAAAAGAGCTGAAGAGGAGAAGCTAAGGAAGAGAATAAAGGCAAAGAGATCATCACCTACAAAAGAAAGAAGAGTATTGGTGAACAACTGAAGATGAGAAGAGGTTAGATGAGATGATCAAAGAAGCTGATGACCAACATAGCAGATCCATGGACAGGATCATTGATCAGCTCTTAGGCAAGGATTTGATACTGCCAAACTTGACTCAGAGATCAGAAGACTTGAGATTCAAGAAATTGAGAATCGATGGGCAAGTTGCAATGAAGAAGAAAGGGAGAGATTAGAGGCTATGATTAGATTCCTCTAAACACTTGGGAAGACCTATCATTGAGATCAAGTCATGGTCCAGAGATAGCATTTTGGAGATAACTACCAAAATATGCTCATCTGAAAGCTTCAACAAAGGCTTAATCATTGAAGCTCTGGATGAAGCTGGTGCTGGGAAGAGAACTGATATGGCCAAGTTATCCAAAGCCACCCTCACCAACAAAATGATAGAGCAGCCCTTAAAATCTCCTTTACCAAAACAATCTCCAAGCCAACCACAAACCAAACAGCAAATCAAAAAAACCTTCAAAACAACCAACCTCTCAACCTCCAAAACAATCAACCTCACAACCATCTAAACCAACCCTTCACCCAAGAAACCCATCCAAGATTCCACCAGTGAAGCACCCAAAAGAAAAAGAAGGCTGCTGAGGATGGAAGAAGAAGAAGAAGAGAGATGAAGAAGACAATCTGCCAATATCTGCTATTCTTGAAAAGAAGAACTGAAGCCTAGGAGTCAATCACAAACAATAACTCCTGAAACTCAAAGGCAGATAGTTAAGGTCAAAATTGAAGAAAGAAGAACAGCAGAAGCAGCATGATGAGCAATTTCTTAGAATGGTTGACAAGGACTTCCCTCAGTCCTCATCCATTCAAGCTATGAAGATACAAGCTCAGAGGCTGTACACTCTCAGACATACTTTCAACATCAAAAAAGAAAGAGTGAGGATTTGGCCAGATCCCAGGGTAAGTTCTAGAATTCACAAGAAAAACTTACCAAGTAGATATCATGGCCAAGTAAGAAAGACTTTGAATGCTGCAATCATGTGGCCATGGTAGTCTCACCCTGGGAAATCATTGAAGAATTCAAGAGAGCTCACACATCCAAATCAACCCCTATGTCTATCTTCTTGAG
>CM046031.1:44480981-44535994 GCA_025215565.1 Flaveria ramosissima | reverse complement strand
ATGTGGCGCCAGCAAGAGGAAGTGGCGCCACGAGGACAGTGACTCGGATGTGGAGCATATTGCTATACCAGAGACTGACTCTGATGATGATGATAGCGGCGACGCCGGGGATGACATGCCTGCCCCATCTAGAGGCACAGATACAGACGTTATTCCCCCGGGGTCAGCCACTGCCGGAGAGGTCGCAGAGATGGCCGGTTTCCATCAAGAGTTTGTTACTGGTGATATTGAGGAGGAGGAGTCAGATGAGGAGCCCCTCACCAGGACTGTGGGAAGTAAAGTAGTTCCCACAGACCACGGGCTTAAGGTGGTTGGTGAACACCCTAGGGACTCTTCGGAGAGAGACACTGACCCGAACTATGTTCCGGGTCAGTAAGCAGAGCTGCAGGGGGAGCATCTACTTCCTCCGGGACTAGGAGGAAGCGGATGGCTCAACCCCATGGATTGAAGAAGAAGAAGCGTCGCTTGACCTTCGTGACTACTACTACCAGCACCACAGCCACCACTACCACCACTACTGACATACCACCCATCACCACAGCTACCACAGCCACTACCCACTACCACATCCACCACCTTACCTACCACCACTGTATCCTTCCCATCCATCACCAGACCATTCACCCTACTTCACCACCAGCATCAGCTCACCGACCCATATTCACCACTGCCACTGCCACCACCACCACACATCATGCTGGACCTTCAGCCCAGCCCTCACATGCTCATGGATTCACTCTACCTCACATCGGGGTAGAGGAGCAGCTCTCAGCGCTAAACCGTATGGTGATGCGTCTGCTTGCTGCGGACGAGGAGAAGGCGGCGCAGATCCGCCAGCTGACCGACCTGGCTGCTGCCCAATCTCAGCAACTGGCAGAGCAGGCTCGGGTCATAGACCAGCAGAGAGTTGAGGTGTCCCAACTCCAAGACATGCAGGCTCAGTCCGTCAAACGTATAGAGGAGTTGGAGACGACCAACAAGACTATCATGCTGAGGCTGAAGGGGTCGAAGGATGAGCCCCTGAAGCTAAAGGAAGGGGACGGGGATGGGGATGATTGAGATGATGATGAGAAGATGATGATGATGAGGAAGATGATGATGATGAGGAGGAAACTGAAGAAGACAGGACAGAAGGACGTGATGATGATGACGAGGCAGAAGGAGGGGATGCGGCTGCATCGGCCTCTGCTTCAGGTCAAGAGCGGAGATCTAAGCATCGACAAGACCAGTCATCCACTACTTCTGCTCCTCCGAGCGACACGCCACAGATTCAAGACAAAAGTACTGATTAGATGTTTTATGTATTTATTATTTTGTACTTGAATCATGTAATGGAAAACAAGTGTATTAAATGTTTATATATATTAAGTTAATATAAGTCTGTTTGATTATTACTAATGATTTATGTGTTGAATGTTTATATCAAACAGATCCAAACTTTCAAAGGGATGAGTTTGACTTTGCTCCCCTTCAAATGGTCAAGACTCAATTAACCATGATTCTTGACCTACAAGGGATAGTGAGACGGTCTGTGAGTTATACCCTGAAGAAGGGGAGATAATTCATGACCTGTCTGATGAGCAACTGGCAGAAATGTTCAGACTCAATCCCGATGAAATAGTGAAGGACGCTCCAACAGTTGATTCAACCAGTGATGAGGAACTGAATGACATTGATGAAGTTGAGGTTGAAGACATTACTGCAGAAGAGTATCCTCAGTACGCTGACGCCGAGGGAAATGTGGTCCCCAATCTGGGTGAATCCCTAGTCAGTGATACTTTTGAGGTACTAGACAAGATGGAGCAAGAAACAGAAAAGACTGAAGGAACAGCCCAAGCCTCCAATGCAGACGTAGATATTCGCAAGGCTGAATGGGCTGCCTGTTTTGAAGAAGTAAGAGCCCAGCGTGATGCACCAAAGAGAGATGCCTACACCAAGCTCTACAGAGTCAAGAAACACCATAAGGTGTCAGGCAGGATTATCTCATGGGCTTATTTTGAAGACCTTAACGCTTATGCAGTTAAGAGGGAGCAGGGCATAGAGTACTTCAGGTTTCCACATGATCTGAAGACTCTACCTGGTTTTGAGCTCAACCAGCTGGCTAAACTAAAGCTGCTGTATGCTGACCCGAGAAAGATGTCAGGCTGGTTTGAGGCTGCCCTGAGGAAAGAGTACCACACCAGGTGGGTCAACTTCAAACCTCAACAACCTACGAGGTATATCAGACGTTCTGAAGTTGATCCCATAACTGGTAAGCCAAAGATAGTGCTGAAGTGGAGTCCCCCGAGAACAATGTCGAGAATCCCTCTCAGGGAAATGCCACAGGACTTCACTCCCCACTTCAAATGGTGGTACTATGATTGGAGAACCGCTGAAGCTGTCATAGTGTTGAATAAAGAGGGACAAATGGATACTATCAGGGTATTCGACCCAATGTGGCTAACCAACTTGTCTGCTAATGATGTCTACACATTATACAAGTGGCCACTATTCTATGACACGCAAGATATTGTACAAGCCCTCCAATTCCAAAATGTCATAAGACTCTGCTTTGCTTTTGAGATACACGCAGGAGTCACTAAAGAGGAGAAGTACAAGAAGTATAAGGAGGTGATGCAGAAGACAAGAGAATAGATAGATCTAGGTCCAAGGGGGAGTTTGTTGATACATGTATGTCCCTAGATCATGATTTGTAATGTAATGAATCTTGTCTGTCTGATTATGATTTAATTTGTATTGATTAATGAAATGACATGAATTGGTTGTTACTTGTAATGTTTAATATTTCATTAGTGAGTTGTGATTGAATTGATTGGGTTTATGAATGTTTGAATGAGTGCACATTAAGTTATATTAAATAAACATTCAAACTTAACTTAATGAAGTTCTCATACGAATGGCCCATGCGAATGGACCACACGCATGAATAACTTCATACGGTTGACTCAATCGCACGACTGAACCAGGAGACTGGATCAGTCGTATGATTGACACATAAGATTGACTCAATCGCACGACTGAACACTCAGTCGTGCGGATGATTCAACCGCATGGTTCAATCGCACGACTGAACCATACTTATGGTCCAGTCGCACGATTGAACAATACTAACCTATAAATAGACCCAATTCGTGGGAAAACGTAAGCATTCATCCCATTACGATTCCAGACGTACCCTAGCCGTCCAGAAGCCTCCCAAATCGTTCTCCAAGTTCATAGAACACATCAGATCGGTTCCTAATCGATTTCTGACGTTGATTTCAATTCTTGATTGATTCATCGTGTGTTCTCACTGATTGGATCGCCAATCAAATAGGATTCCGCACTATTTGAGTTGGTTTAACACGCAATCACTCGGTATTTCGTTCAAATACCAGGTCCTAACAAGAGAGTCCATATTAATGTGAACTTGAGGAAGTTGCTGAGTATGAACAACTGCAAGTGAGGATAGTGAGTCCTAAATGTCCATACTCTGTGAAGAACTCCCTGGTTCTGTGATTGTTATGACTTTCTCCTCCTTTTTGGTAGCATCACCCACTTGCATAGGTGAGCTAGGAGTTAGGTCAATCACATCCACAGGTTCTTGTGTTCCTAGATGAGCTATCCTCAAAGGTCTCCCAGCTAGTTTTTCCTTAAGATAAGATATCTGAAGTTGCTGATCATTAACCCTGTTTTGTAAGGTAGTCGCCTGAGATTTCAAGTGACTAACCTTAGAGACTAGGTAGGTGCATGTTTGTGACAGTTTTTGCACCTTTAGTCTCATGTTCCTCTCATCTTCATCAGAAGACTCTTTGGGGGATGAGATAATTCGACCAAGCTGTGGATGACCATATGAACCAGGTACTTGCACTGGGATAAGACCTTCTCTCGCCTGAAGGTCTTTACAGAGAAATCTCCCTCATAGCCCATCTGCTGAAAGGAGTGGTTAACAGCTTCTTTTGGAAAGGACAATTCACCTTCCTTATCTCCTTCAAGCAGATGATCATCATAGAGAATAGGATCAATGCTCAGGGAGGTGAAGTAGTTTGACAAAGCCAGAAAGCAGCAAACCTCTGAGAAACTAGAATCTTTCTTAGAGTTCAACAGCGCAACCTGAATGTGTTGCCTGTGAAGTTGCATGGAGAAATCAGGATCGTTTTCGAGGTTTTGGTTGGCCATTTCAGAAACATAAAGGTGAAGAAAGTGAAGAACAAATACGTAGGTTTAGTGTAAGGATTCCTATAAGTCTGATGCAGCCAAAACATCCAAAGTCTCTCTGCATGCATGCAATGAAGTACAGAAGTAGAAATGCTTCGGAAGTTTTACACCATGCACTAGAAAATATTCTAAGTGTAAAATCTTCCGAAGCCAAGACCAACATCTTCTGGAGCCAATAGTGAAGTCTTCCAAAGCTTGGAAGACGAAGTCTTCCGAAGCCAAAGAGTGAAGACAGATTTCTTCTAAAGACTTTTAGATACATGCTTTTATCTGATGTACTTTACCATAAAGCTGGACCACCTTTCCGCTGCATCTCTGTTCAGTCACCAACTTACATGAGCTGGTGAAAAGGTCCATGATTTTGGAAAC
The DNA here is from genome assembly GCA_025215565.1 of Flaveria ramosissima. Taxonomy (NCBI): domain Eukaryota; kingdom Viridiplantae; phylum Streptophyta; class Magnoliopsida; order Asterales; family Asteraceae; genus Flaveria; species Flaveria ramosissima. The sequence continues at coordinate 44,531,428 of CM046031.1, read as the reverse complement.
TGTACATTGAGGTCTTGAGTCTGGGCTTTCTACTTTATGTACTTTTATCATTTTTGTAATATATTAGGATGTGAGCTATGGCATGTCATAGTCACTAGTCAAAAGACAATCTGCCTTTTGACTCTACATGTGATTTTGTAGTTGTCTAGTCTTATGTATCTAGCTGGCCTTCAAAGTATGGCTGGTTGTAGGATATAGTATAAAGTATCTCAAGTACTTGTAACTTTTTATCTATGCTTTGAAACATTTGTAAAAGGACTTGAGAAGCAATATACAACATTCTTGAAAACCATACACTTATGTTGTTTGCTATCTTGTTCTATCTCACATATTTACTTGTGTTCTTAGCATCTTTCATATAAGTTAACCAGTTCTCTATTTGATCTGTTAAGTGTTCTAAAGAACTCTTCTCATTGTGTTGTTTTGTTGTAAGTGCATACCCTTAAATGGTCCTGCATTTGGTATCAGAGCATTCCTGGCTCTTGATATAAGATCTCACCATCTTAAGACCCCTCACACACACAAAATACTTAAAAACTCAAATGGAAACTATTACTAAAGCTGATATGGAAACTGGAACTATGACAAAGTCTCCACTAATCACTCCTGAAGATTTTGATACTTGGTGTTAAAGAATGGAAGGCTTTATCAAGTCTGAAGACTCCAGGATGTGGGACTCTTTTATTCAAGGACCTTACATACCAAGCACCACTCCAGCTACTGGTGGTGGTATGATTCCATAGGTTGTGGCTGACTATTCTGAAGAAGATAGGAAGAGAATAGAGATTGATCAGAAAGCCATGACAGCCCTTCAAACTGCTCTTCACAACACCATCTACAGAGGCTTCAAGAAGTGCAAAATTACCAAGAAACTATGGGAAGCATTGAAGCTTATGTATGAGTGGTCGAATGAAGCAAAGGAGAGTAAGAAGGATCTCCTGAAGCAGCAGTTTGAAAACTTCACCTTCAAGGTAGGTGAAACCATAACTCAACAATACTTCAGGTATGTTGAAATTGTGGATACTCTAATGGATGTTGGAGTAACTCTTGAGAACAGGGAAATTGTGAGGAAGTTCATGTCCTCTCTTCCTAGACAATGGACACATATTGTATTGTTATCAAGAGGACTGAGAACCTTAAGACTCTTACTCTTACAGAGTTGTATGGTATTCTCAATGGATACCAGATGGAGATGAACATGCAAAACTCATCTGGTAACTCCAGCAATCAACTTAGTTCAGTCCTCCATTTGGTTGAAAGGGAAAGCATTGAACCACAACATTATCTTATATGCTACCCTGACAACTCACAAAAGGGTCCTTTCATCACCTTCCCACAGACTCCAAGAGAAAGCTACACTCATGGAAGCCCATTCCAAGAGACAAGTTCTTCTCATGCTTTTGTCTCTGCTGATGAGAGCACAGGCAACTTTCTCTTCACCCTTGAAGACCTGGACTGTATTCATCCAGATGATCTGGAATACATGGAGATAGTCCAGCAGATGGCTCTTCTCACTCACAGAGTAGAGAAGTTCTACAAGAGGATAAGGAGGAAGTTTCCAAGCAATGCGGTCAATGGAAAGTTTGGGCTGGATAAAAGCAAAGTAAAATGTTACAACTGTAACCAGATAAGACACTTTGCAAGGGAGTGTAAGGCACCAAGGACAAATGGTGGCCAAACACAAGCCAGACCAATCTACACTGATAGAGCTCCCTAAAATGAGAAGCCAAAGCAACAAGCTGTAGTTGTTGTTGAAGAAGGAGGCTTTGACTGGAGCTTTTAGGTGGAAGATGCTTCTCCAAACCAAGCACTCATGGCAGATCACGATGAAGCCAAGGTATCGGAACATCTTTGTACTCCTGAATGTATTGCTAAAGTAAATAGATACACGTCCTATAACTTAGAAATGAGATCTGACCTTGAGTCCTTTAATATCTTAAAAGCTTATTTCAAAAGAGCTGAAAATGATCCTAAACTAAAGATAGAGGACTTAGAGAAAACCATTTCATCTCTTAAACATGAGCACACCAACTACAGGACTCAGATCAAAGATCTCATAACTAAGTTGACTGAATGCCAAGCTGAGCTTGTGATCAGCAAACCCAGGCAGAAAAATGTGTTCTTGAAGAAATGACCTTCAAGAACATAATATCCTCATCCTTGCATGCAAAAATTTGTTATTAAAATAAGCAGTGACTGGGATCTAGTGAGATAGCTCCTCCACACACAATCTTGTGTGTTAGATCTCCTAGGTGTGGAACTTGTGAAGATGAGCTTCCCTCATAGACCCCTTGACTGAAGAGGATATGGTGAAGAATGGCTCTAAGAAGAGTGAAGAAGAGCATTCTATAAAGGGTCATCATCCCTCTAAGGAGAGTAAAGCTGTTGGGATGACCAAGTCCAAGAGAAAAAACTTGATCAGAAAAGCCAAGAGAAAGTCCAAGAAGGCTCAAGAGATCAAGGCCACTTTCAACTCTACACAGAAACAAGCCTTCATCTCTACAGGATTTGAAGTGGTAAAGGCTGAAGACACAAACTTGAACTCCAATAACAAGAGTTCTAGTTCTTGTCCAAATCATCCCATCATCAAGAAGAAGGCTGATCAGTTGTACACTACTGTTGTACAACCTGAACCATCCAGCTCCAAAGGTAGTTCTATCCCAACAAGAATTGCCATAACATCTGCAAAGATGAAGATGGAGAAGGAAAGTGATCAAGTTCAGCCTTGTTCACAAAAGAAGACTTCTAGAAGGAAAACAAATAGACTGTGTTATGTGTGGGAGTACCTCTCATCTTGCTAAGGATTGTGTTTACAATCCAAAGAGTACTCTCCACATGACCAAGAAAGAAACTTCTAAGAGTTCGGAGAAGAAGAAGCAAGCTTCGGAGGGAAAATCTGTTTCCTTTGAAATCTCTTAAATGAAAAAGAAGACAACTGGAAACTTGCCTTCGGAAGAAAATTTGGTCTCGGAAGAAAGGAATACTTCCGAAGCACTGAAGCCTGCTGCAGTGAAACCAAGATCTTCCGAAGGTCCAGTCATAAAAACTTCCAAAGTCATCAAAACTTTCGAAGTATTGAAGGTCAAATCTAAGCTTCCAAAGGTGGTGTGGAAGACAAAGAAAGACCAGGTGGCTGAAAGTTTTTCATCAACATCAGCAATTGATCCTCAAAACATGAAAATAGGATCAATTACTTTTGTATTATCTTCAACTTCTTTTGATGAGCCCAAGACCAATAAGGCTTGGGTTTCCAAATGTAACTAACCATCTCTTTTGTGCAGGAACAGCTCAAGACAAACATAAATGTATGGATCATTGACAGTGGTTGTTCCAGGCACATGACAGGCAATAGGTCATTACTCTAAAATTTTGAATGAATTGATGGAGGACCAGTTGCTTTTGGAGGAGATGCTGGAGGTTACATTACAGGAAGGGCAGGGTCACAAATGGTTAGCTCAGCATTGAGAAGGTAAACTTTGTCAAGGAGCTTAGATATAATCTTTTGAGTGTATCTCAATTTTGTGAGCAGAGTCATAATATGCTCTTTACTGAGCTTGAGTGCATTGTTCTCAGGCCCGGGGTGGTCATTCCTCATGAGCATATCCTGCTCAGAGCCCCCAGGAAAAGGAACATGTACAAGATGGATTTCCAACAAACATCTCCCTCAGGAGAAGTTTCATGCTTTCTATCTAAAGCAAATAGGGACGAGTCTTTCCTCTGGCATTAAAGAATGTGCCATGTAAACTTAAAAAACACGAATAAATTAATTGAGAATGATTTGGTACTAGAATGCCAAAGAAAGAGTTTACAAGTGATGACCACTGTGTTGCAGGCTTGAAGGAAAAGCAACACAAGGTATCTCACAAGCCAAAGGAAAGAAACTCCATCACTACTCCCCTACACTTATTACATATGTATCTTTTTTGCCCCACCAGTGTAATGAGTCTACGAAGGACCTCTTATTGTTTGGTGATCACAGATAACTTTACAAGATTCACTTGGGTCTTCTTTCTTAGAACTAAGGATGAGACCCCTGAGATTCTGAAGAATTTCATCCTAAAGATTGAGAATCAATGTGATCACAAGGTCAAAACCATAAGATGTGATCAAGGAACTGAATTCAAGAACCAAATCCTTGATACATTTTGTGATGAAAAGGGTATTACAAGACAATGTAGTGCTCCTAGGACTCTTATGAAAATGCCTTGATCACATCTTATAATACCTTTTTCATCACAAAATGTAACAAGGATTTGATTCTTGAATTCAGTCCCTTGATCACATCTTATGGTTTTGACCTTGTGATCACTTTGATTCTCAATTTTTAAGATGAAATTCTTCAGAATCTCAGGGGTCTCATCCTTAGTTCTAAGAAAGAAAACCCAAGTGAATCTTGTAAAATCATCTGTGATCACTAAACTATAAGAGGTCCTTCCTAGACTCATTACACTGGTGGGGCCAGAGAGATCCATATGTAATAAGTGTAGGGGAGTAGTGATGGAGTTCTTTCCTTAGGCTTGTGAGATACCTTATGTTACTTCCCTTTCAGGCATGCAAAACACATGATCATCACTTGTAAACTATTTCTTTGGCATTCCAGTTACCAAATCATTTAATTAGTTTATTCATGTTCTTAAAGTTTACATGGCACTTTTTATGTCATAGGAAAGACTCGTCACTATTTGCTTTAGATAGAAAGCATGAAACTTCTCCAGAGGGAGATGTTTCTTGCAAATCCATCTTGTACATGTTCCCTTTTCTGGGGGCTCTAAGTAGGATGTGCTCATGAGGAATGACCACTCCAGGCTTGAGAACAATGCACTCATGCTCAGTAAAGAGCATGTTATGACTCTGATCACAAATTGGGATACACTCAGAAGATTGTACCCAAGCTCCTTGACAAAGTTTACCTTTTCAATTCTGAGCTTACCATTTGTGACCTTGCCCCTTCCAGAAATGTAACACCTCATCTCCTCCAAAAAGCTACTGGTCCTCCATCAATTCTCTCAAAGTTATGGAGTAGTGACCTATTGCCTGTCATGTGCCTGGAACAGCCACTATCAATGATCCATACATTCTTGTTTGTCTTGAGTTGTTCCTGCACAAAGAAAATGATTAGTTACATTTGGAAACCCAAGCCTTACTTGTCTTGGGCTCACTAAGTATAATAGAAGGTAATGCAACAGTAATAGATCCTATGGTTGTGCTAGAGGGATCTTGAGTTGTTGTTGATGGAGAAACTTCAGTCACTTGATCTTTCTTAGACTTCCACACCACCTTTGAAGTCTTGGACTTGACCTTCAAAACCTCGAAAGCTTTTGGGACTTCAGAAGTTTTGATGACTGAACCTTCGGAAGATTCTGCAGTCACTGCAGCAGTGCTTCGGAAGAATTCCTTTCTTCCGAGACCAACTTTTCTTCCGAAGGTAATTTTCCATTTACCTTCTTCTTTGATTTGGATCTTCCGAAGGAAACAGATTTTCCTTCCGAAGCTTGAGTCTTCTTGAAACTCTTTGAAGTCTTTGTCTTGGTCATATGGACAGTACTTTTAGGATTGTATGGACAATCCTTAGCAATGTGAGAGGTACTTTCACACATGACACACAATATTTTCTTCTTCACAAGAGTCTCCTTATGAGAGCAAGACTGTCTTTGGTCACATCCCTTCTCCACCCTCATCTTTGCAGATGCTGAGACAGTTCTTATGGGCTGTGAACTGTTCTTGGAGTTTGATGGTCCAGGCTGTGCAGCAGTGGTACACAACAGATCAGTCTTCTTCTTGGTACTGAGATGATTTGAACAGGAACCAGAACTCTTAGCTGAAGAGTTTTGGTTGATGTCTTCAGTCTTTACTACTTCAAACCCTGCAGAGATAAAAACTTGTTTCTGCTTAGAGTCAAAAGTAGCCTTGCTCTCTTGAGCCTTCTTTGCTTTTCTTTTGCTCTTCCTGATCAAGTTCTTTCTCTTTGACTTGGTCATCACAGTAGTTTTCTTCTCCTCAGAAGGATAGTGGCCCTTAGTAGAATCCTCCTCTTCACTCTTCTCAGAGGAATTCTTCACTATCTCTTCTTCATCCTCTTCACTTATAGGATCTATGAGAGGAAGCTCATCTTCACAAGTTCCACACCTAGGAGATCTTACAGACAAGATTGTGTGTGGAGGATCTATCTCATTTGATCCCAGTCCCTGTTGATTTTGATAACACACCTTGTTGTGCAGGGATGAGGATATCATGTTCTTGAAGGTCTCTTCTTCAAGAACACTCTTTTCTGCCCAGGCTTTGCTGATAACAAGCTCAGCCTGGCACTCAGTCAGCTTGGTTATGAGATCTTGGATTTGAGTCCTAAAATCTATATGCTCATGTTTTAGAACTGAAATGGTTTTCTCTAAGTCCTCTATCTTTAGTTTATAATCATTTTCAGACTTTCTAAAATCAGATTTTAAAATGTTTAAGGACTCAAGATCAGATCTCATTTCCAAGTTATAGGACCTGTATCTGTTAACTTTAGCAATGCATTCAGGAGTACAGAGATGTTCCAATACATTGGCTTCATCATGATCTGCCATTAGTGCTTGGTTTGGAGAAGCATCTTCCATCTGAAAGCTCCAGTCAAACCCTCTTTCTTCAACAGTAACAGTAGCTTGTTGCTTTGGCTTCTCATTCTGAGGGGCTTTGTCAGTGTAGTTTGGTCTGGTTTGTGTTTGGCCACCATTTCTTTTAGGTGCCTTACACTCTCTAGCAAAATGGCCCATCAAGTTACAGTTGTAACACTTGACTTTGCTTTTATCCAAGCCAAACTTCCCACTGGTTGCATTGCTTGGAAACATCCTTCCAGTTCTCTTATAGAATTTCTTGGCTCTATGAGTGAGAAGAGCCATCTGCTGGACTATTTCCATATATTCCAGATCATCTGGATGGATACAATCCAGGTCTTCAAGAGTGAAAAGAGAGTTGCCACAATTTTCATCAGAAGACACAAAGGATTGAGAAGAGCTTGTCTCTTGGAATGGGCTTCCTTGAGTGTAGTTCTCCCTGGGTGTCTCTGGGAAGGTGATGAAAGGACCCTTTGGTGAGTTGTCAGGGTAGCATATGAGATGATGTTGGGGTTCTATGCTATCCCTTTCAACCACATGCAGGGCTGAACCCAATTGATTGTTGGAGTTGCCAGATGAACCTTGCATGTTCATCTCCATCTGGTAGCCACTGAGAATCCCATATAACTCTGTCAGAGTAAGAGTTTTGAGATTTTCAGTCCTCTTGATCACCACACAATAGTGTGTCCATTGCCTAGGAAGTGAGGACATAAACTTCCTTACAATGTCTCTGTTTTCAAGAGGAACTCCTCCATCCACAAGGGTATCCACTATCTCAACATACCTAAAGTATTGCTGTGTCATGGTTTCACCTGTTTTGAAGGTGAAATTTTCAAACTGCTGCTTCAGAAGATCCTTCTTGTTCTCCTTGGCTTCAGAGGAGCCTTCATACATCAGTTTTAGTGCATCCCACAACTGTTTAGCTATTTTGCACTTCTTGAAACCTCTGTACACAGAGTTTGGAAGGGCAGTTTGAAGAGCAGTCATGGCTTTTCTATCAATCTTTACTCTCTTCCTATCTTCATCAGAGTAGTTAGCCACATCTTTGGGGATCATACCAGCACCAGTAGCAGAAGGAGTGCTTGGTATGAAAGGTCCATTTTCAACAGATTCCCACATTCTTGAGTCTAGAGACCTGATGAAACCTTCCATTCTCATACACTAGGTATCAAAGTCATCAAGAGTGATCAGTGGGGACTTGTTCATGGTTCCAGTTTTCATATCAGTCTTTGAAATGGATGTCATTTTGAAAGTTTAGTATTTGTGTGTGTGAGGGATCTTAAGATGGTGAGATCTTATATCAAGAGCCTGAAATGCTTTGATACCAATTGCAGGACCGGTGAAGGACTTGAAAATTACAACACAACAACACAAAGAGGAGATTAACCAAACTTGATCAAATAGTAAACTAGATTAACCACAATAATGATACTAAGAACACAAGTAACAAGTAAGAGACAGAACAAGAGAGTTGGGTTTCAAGGATGCAGTATATTGCTTTCTCAAGTTCTATTACAAGTGTTACAAAGCATAAAGAAAGATACTAGAACATGGAATACTTATACTACAACCTACAACCAGCTATACTTTGAAAGCCAGCTGGATACAATTGACTAGACACAAACAAAATCAATTGTAGAATCAAAAGGCATATCTGCCTTTTGACCTTGTGACTATGACATGCCATAGCTCACATCCTTACCTATTACAAAAAGGATAAAGTACATAAAGTAGAAGGTTACAGACTCAAGACCTCAATGTACAGTTACCAAAAGCAAGGACCTTTTCAACAACTCATGAAAGATGGTGACTTTACAGAGATGCAGCGGAAAGGTGTCCAGCTTTATGGAACAATACATCAGATAAAGCATGTTACTAAAAGTCTTCGGAAGAAATCTGTCTTCATAGGATGAAGCTTCGGAAGACTTTGTCTCTAAGGCTTCGGAAGACTTCATATTTGGCTTCGGAAGATATTGGTCTTGGATTCGGAAGCTTTTACACTTAGAATATTTCTAATGCATGGTGTAAAACTTCCGAAGCAATTCTACTTCAGTTCTTTAGTGCATTGTTTGCAGAGAGACTTTGAATGTTTTGGTTTGCATCAGACTTAAAGAAATCCTTACAAAATCCAAGTCTCCTCATAACTTTAAAATAAATTTTCTCGTGATTAAATTTCGGGACAAAATTTCTTAAAGTAGGGGAGACTGTACATCCGTCATTTTCCAAGTTAAAACCCAAACCTGAACCCATATTGAACTTCCATTATTAAATTATTTTAATAATTTTAATGAATTAAATACGTTAAATGTGTAATTTAACCAATATTAACAATTGTTTTATTCAATTTCCATATATTAAATCATTTTAACAACTTATAATATTTTTTATAATTTATAAAATAAATTATAAAAGGTTATTAATATTTATAAGATTTTAAATAGTCAATTAAAATAATTAATCAAGTTACAAGTTCTTATGAGATTTATAAAGTCTACAAAGATTTAAATAAAAAAAGAAGTTGTTAAACTAAAATTAGATTTTTAATAAATTTAGAGTTAAAACTGTAATTATTCTTTTATTTATTTAAATTATTTAATTTTTATTTATTTAAAATTCCAATCATAACTTCCTTTTGAAAGACTTGTAACTCACCATTAACATCATTCATAACCCCCTCCTAACCTCAACTATAAAAGCAAGCTTTAGGTCTCACTTTTTATTTGCTCATTCTTTAAAAATCCCTCTAACAAACCTTTCTTTCATCCTTTGGTTTTGATCAAATTCAAGACTTTTATTTTACAAGTAATTTCAAGAAGTTTTTAATACTAAGGTAACCTTATATTGCTTTTATATTATGCATATCTATATTGTTTTAATCATCCTAACATCCAAATGTTCTCATGACTTTATGTTCTTGCTTTTATTATTTCTTCTACTAAATCTCTTTTATTTCAAGCATTATCATTTGATCAATAACCTTCTAATATTCACTAACCTTATAACAATCACTAACATTCCTAAATCAAGCTAACAACACACTAATTAAACAAAGAATCCCGTATGCATATGGACGGCTATGCCGTCGCATTCGGTTATTCCACAAGATTATTTCTCTAAGTGATGGTTTTGCTAAAGTCTTGGAATATTTTTCTACAACTCAAATGAAGTCTAATATACCCCATATCGACATAATAAATTTGTTCTAACCCGTTTCATGCTTTAACAATTTTAAAAGTGCACATAAGTACCTCACTATAATTTTGGCAGAATATAGTCTGACTTCAACTGACCATAACTTGGTCATAACAAACTAAATTTGAGTAAAATCAGACTCCAATATTAAGTTCATCGAATAACTTTTCAAAGACAGTTTATACGTCTTAAAACTCAATCGGACGAGTCATCAATAGCCTTCACAAGATAAGTGCGCATTTCAGCACCTTCTGTCTTATGCTGCTGTTTTGACTTATTTATAGGTCTTTTCATTAAAATGTTTCTAAACAAAAGTTGTCTGAAAGACTCTAAAATAGTCAGCTCTAAATTTTTAAAATTTTATGAAACCGTTTGCTGTTTTTAAAACCTTTTCAAACACGTACCAAACATTATGTCCAGAATCTAAAATTGGTACAATAATCCTTTTTCAATCTACCTTTCGCTTTTTGGCATTTTCTAAATGTCCTGACTTCTTGTAATGAATTCCGACCTCAAGTTATTGTTTCTTTTTATCCTTTAGGACATCACATTTGACTCTTGAACATCTAAGCTTTCTTATGTACTCTACAACCATCATTATATAATGTGAGTTCTTCCATGCCTCTTTTTACTTTATTTCACACCTTTTGTGGTGAAACATGTTAACCTTATAAATTTACACTTGTAAACATCTAGATACTTGTAAATACACATGCAATTCATCTTTACTTTTTGTCATGGTTATTGGTATTATTGTGAGTCTTATATGAGATACATTATATGTTGACAATCATTAACTATTGCTAGCCTGGCGACGTCATAGATCTATGGGCATGACAAGCCTATTTGGTGCTAAGCCGATGTATTGCCGGCTCCTGATGACTTATGCTTGTTCATCATGGGAACCAAGTACACTTAGCTAATCGTTATAAACTTGTAAACTTATTCTTGGTCAAGGTTTGATTTTAGCTATATATGTTCTATAAATTTGGATAATTCATAACCATTGACATGAATTGCTACTTGTAAATCTTTATATATATATATATATATATATATATATATATATATATATATATATATATATATATATATATAATATATATATATATATATATATATATATATAATATATATATATATATATAATATATATATATATATATATATATATATATATATATATATATGTATGTTTAACCCATGGAAACTCATCAACTTTCAAAGTTGACCCCTTTATTTTAAACATGTTTCAATTTTGCTTCTTTAGGAATTCTTCTTGCTCATATAGGACTTGGACTTAGTTAAATAAATATCTAAAATTGTTGTTTAAATCTTTGTTGTATTGTAATAACTTAATTGTCTAGTATAATTCAATGAAAATGAGATTTAATATTATTTCAATTTATTTAATTCCATGAGCTATGAACAATCGTTTCACATTCATCCGCCCTGATGATTCCGTCGTCGGTCGGGGTGTGACAGTTCTATAATATCTCTTTCAACCACATGGAGGGCTGAACTCAGTTGATTGCTGGAGTTACCAGATGAACCTTGCATGTTCATCTCCATCTGGTATCCACTAAGAATACCATACAACTCTATCAAAGTAAGAGTCTTAAGGTTCTCAGTTCTCTTGATAACAACACAGTAATGTGTCCATTGTCTAGGAAGAGAGGACATGAAATTCCTTACAATGTCCCTGTTCTCAAGAGTCACTCCAACATCCATTAGAGTATCCACAATCTCAACATACCTAAAGTAATGTTGAGTCATGGTTTCACCTGATTTGAATGTGAAGTTTTCAAACTGCTACTTTAAGATATCTTCTTGTTCTCCTTGGCTTTAGTTAACCCCTCATACATCAGCTTCAGTGCATCCCATAGCTGTTTAGCTATTTTGCACTTCTTGAAGCCTTTGTATATGGAGTTTGGAAGATCAGTTTGTAGGTGCAGGATCGGGTTTGTCACTTAAACATTTGGATTTCTCACAAACTCACTTATGGAAACACTCAAATCAGATGAAGTAATGTCTTTTACAAGAGTTGATAATAATATACTAAGTAGCAAAGGAACACGCAGAAATAAATTTTCAAGGCACTTGTATATATTACTTCTCAACTCAAGATATTACAAGACTCTTACAAGCATATTACATGAGTTACAATGAGAAACTATATATATTAGATCCTACTGCCGGATATACTTTGATACCAGCTGGAAACCTAAGACTAAAGCATATACTACAATGCTAAAGTTAAGGTATCTTAGATAGAGAATTATCTAAGATATGGTAGTCATGACATGTCCATGAATTACCTTTTGTCACCAACTAAAGATGGCAACTGTACTAACATAAATAGGTAAACAGTGGATTAAAGTATGGTCAACTACATGGCTTTTGAGAAAACGCCATGCAGTATCTCAGAGATTTGCAGCGGAGTGTCAGAGAGACCATACTTATGTCCACTGGATAATAGGAGTGTCTTCCGAAGGTAAGTTGGCTTCGGAAGAACAAGTTCTTCCGAAGCCACTTATACTTCGGAAGATGCTTCTATACTTCCGAGGCTTGAGGACTTCTGTACTTCGGAAGTTGACTTTAGATCTTTCTTTTTGAGTCTTGATCTTCGGAATGTAAGCGTAAAAAGGGGCCACGAAACTCACTTGTTAGGTGGTAAGTATGTAAGATCAATGTATCAAATGTTGTATGCAAATGAACGGTCAAACACCTATTGACAGTTATTGTTAAGCATTAATGATATGAATGAAGCATATAATATTGTTCGGTCGGTTCGGGTTATATCGGTTGGGTCGCGTGTAACACACACAAACAGACACAAATTTTAGATCTTATGTAGATCCAAGTACTAGACATCGTCGCCATTGCTGATGATATTTGTGTAAAAGTTTCATTGTTATTGAAGATGTATTTGATAAATATCAGTAGTTACTAATCGGTTGATAATTGTAAAACGTTAGATTGATTTGATTTTGAATAGTATTTGTAGGCTTGATAGCGTTGACTTTAATCTTTGTGGTTGAGCAATGGCAACCGTGTTAATGTTACCTCAACATCACACGACATACACACCACACACAAGAAGGGAAATCACACACAATAACTTCAGTCGCATGACAGGACCAGACGCACGACTCAACACTCCATTCACACGAATCAACCCTCAATCGTGCGAATCAGCTTCATTCGTACGATTGAGCCTTCATTTGTATGACTGGCATTCAGTCGTACCACACAACACCCAATCGCACGACTCAACCTCCATACGCACGAATCAACCTTCAATCGTGCGAATCAGCTACATTCGTACGATTGAACCTTCATTCGTGCGATTGGACTCCAGTCGTGCGATACACGCACAATCGCATACATTCATTCACTCGCATGACACAATCGCATACATTCATTCGCTCGCATGACTCAATCGTACACATAGACACAGTCGCATGACTCAGTCGCACGACACACCTAGTCGCAGGATTGACTCAGACGCATGGCTTAGTCGCACGACTCACCCAGTCGCACGACTCAATCGCATGACAGACCCAGTCGCCTGGACAGCAGAATCGCGACTGTTGACGGGGCTGAGCAGCCTTCGGCTGCTTCGAGCACGAGTTTTACACAACAAAGACTTCCAGAAACCCTCTACACACATACACAAACAAGAAGCACACGCAGAAAGACCTCACACGCACCCACACGACCTCATGTGTTTGGGTTGAACCCGAACACCCGAAACCCTAGAATGGACAGCCATGAATAAGCAAGAAAAGGGACAACCAAGGTCGTCTACCTGCTAGAATGGAGTAGACTAGGATGTAGATGAAGTCTAGACGACGAAAACGAGACCAAGCGGGTCGAATTTGGTGCTAGAATGAAGAAAATGGTGAAGAAGAAGAAGATGGAGATGAAGATAAAGTAATGGTTCTAGGGCTGGAAATGGGTTCATATACCCAGCCCAAGTTTGAAAAATGACAATTTTAGTCCCTGTACTTAACCCCCGAGTTTCCCAATTTGTTTCGGTTGAAAAACGACTTTGTTAGGTTAATCATATTAATTATAAAAATGTATTCAATGATATTTATAATTTAAAAATGGTTTTATTGGTGACGTTAATTTTATATAAAAATGATATATGCGGCGGTTACGATGATTAAAGTTTTAAAAGTTTGAAAGCACAAGAACAACGATGATAAAGCAAACATGATATCCACATAAAGAGTTAATAAAGATGAGGAATGATCGATCAAGGAATAGTTAACGGAGAGCCTCGTTAATTGACGGACCTTATGGTGACGGATGTCACAGTATCCCCCAGTTGAGAGCTGGAGTTGGGTCCAAGAGTGTCATCCTCGAATAGATGTGGATATTTGAGTTTCATCTGATCTTATCGTTCCCATGTAAACTCTGGCCCTTATTTTGAATTCCACCTTATGCGAACAATAGGTATTCTACTGCGCTTCAGTTGTTTGACCTTTCGATCCATGATCTCAATGGGTTCCTCAACAAAATGAAGCTTTTCGTCAATCTGAAGGGTTTGTTAGAACACTAAAACATAGTTTAACCTATTAAACTTTCAGAAAAACGCAGCGGAGGTTTAGGATTATAACGTGTTTATAATCTGAAAATTTCGTGTTCTAAAAGCTGTTTTAAGATGAAAACAAAAACCCAAATCAATAGGATCTTTAATATGTGAATGAACAAGCTATTAGCAAATGTAAAACTACATAAAATCACAGCTACATAAAGCTGTGATTAACTACCTTTTTCAGCAGCTTAAAAACGACTTTTAGGTGGATGTTTGATGCTCAAAATCGGCCAAGGCTCCAAGGTAAGGACCCCTCAAGCTTGTATACCCAAAGCCCTTTGCAAAACACCTTCTTGTTAGGAAGAAAACTACACCAAAGCACTCCAAAACCTCCCAACTTTCTGCTGGCCGTGAGTTTTTTGAGAGAGAGAGAGAGGTTTAGTTTTTGAGTCTTTTGCATGTATTGAGAGTCTCAAACTTGAGTGTAAGACTAGTTATTGTAATGTGATGTTCAAGAAACAAGAGAACTAATGGGAACAGGGGGGGGCGGCCGAAATTCAAAGTTTAAAGGGTTTCCCCCCTTTAAACTTTATCACACATTATAAATGTTAACTAGTCTTCTTACTAGATATATACAACTAAACTTTAATTGTATAATCTATACACTCCCAATTATTAATTTGTAATGTTATCTAACTTATTTAAATAACATTACAAATAATATTATTGAACAAAATATCCTAATAAATTGTTCCATCTCATATGCAACTTGTTTAGAAAACCCATTTTCTAAATTGGTGTAAATATTTAATTGTATGATCATATCATCAATCAAATTATTAATTGGTGTTTGCTAAGCTTGTTATTGGGTATAACCCGACTTGGATCATAACGTACTAACCACATCAATATTCTAAGTGTCTTGGGCACACAGAATCCTACAATCTCCCACTTGCCCAAGATTCATAGAAGATTGATGCAAGCAGTAAATACCGCCTAACAACGGTTTACTACCCTTAATACGCATGACTTATAGCCATTCAATAACATCATCCCTTTCAAGTACCCTACTTGAAATGATTTAGGTGAATCAATCATCTATCCTTTTGTTTCAGATGTCATGTTAAATCCGAGGACACAGAATGATCATTCCTTGTTGATTTAACTTAATCAGGCCTTAGACATCTAACTCTCAACGAATAAGAGGAACAAATTCCATCTTGACTACATACGTTTCTCACAAACACCTCGTGTCATACCTGAACATACCCTTATGTGCTGTCCACTATTTCAGGACAGTGAAGAAAAAGCTCAAGGTATAATACTTGGTGAATATCAAAACCCAATATGTATCTCAGGTTGGAGGATACCAAATGATATTCGCCTTTACTCAAATTTACTTTTGATCAATCAATAAGATTCCATGTAGTAAAATTTGAGATGCGGGTTAGTCCAATATTTGTATCCCACAAATATCTATGAACCTTGGTAGCAACCCATTGCTCTATATTCATCCTTATGAATATCAACCAATCCAAGTTCATAATAATCTTACCTCACACTTGTTCCCACAAGTATGAACGACTACGGACATTTAGAGTAAACAATTTACTCATGAATTGGAACATTAATTGAAACATTATAACCAAATAATTTTATTCAAATAATAAAGAGTTCCACATATCCAAATACAAAGTTTACAGATCAAATCCAATCACTAGAATATCGAAGTCCCATGGCACAAGTATGACCTTCATGCTTTGCCTTTTCAAGGAGCTTCGTGAGAGGATCCGCAATGTTTTGATCCGTGTGAACTTTGCGAGTACATATCTTTCCCTTTTCAACTTCATCTCGTATGTAGTTGAATCTCCGCTCAATGTGCCTAGTCTTTTAATGAGCACGAGGTTCCTTGATTTGAGCAATCGCACCCTCGTTATCACAAAAGATCTCTAGGGGGTCCTGAATGGAAGGGACAACCCCTAGATCGGCAATGAATTTCTTCAACCATGCAGCTTCTTGAGCTGCCAATGAGGCGGCGACGTATTCTGATTCTGTAGTTGATAGAGCCACCACATCCTGCTTGGAGCTCTTCCAAGAGACCGCTCCTCCATTCAGAATGAAAATATATCCCGATTGTGACCGAGAATCATCACGATCGGTTTGGAAACTCGCATCCGTGTAACCTTTTACAACGAGTTCCTCATCACCAGATCCATAGATTAGGAACATATCCCTTGTCCTCCTTAGGTACTTAAGTATGTTCTTAACAGCCATCCAATGACTGTTTCCAGGATTTTGCTGGTAACGACTTGTCATGCTTAAGGCGCATGACACGTCCGGTCGAGTGCATATCATTGCATACATGATGGATCCAATAGCAGATGCATATGGGATTGCCTTCATTTTATCTTGCTCATCCTTTGAGCTAGGACATTGAGTCGTACTCAATATCGTTCCTCTTTGAATAGGTACGGTACCTTTCTTAGAGTTCTCCATCTTGAACCTTTTCAAGATCTTATCAATGTATGCACTTTGATTCAAACCAATCAACCGCCTTGATCTATCCCTATAGATCTTTATTCCCAGAATATAGGCGGCTTCACCAAGATCCTTGATGGAAAAACAACTTCCAAGCCAGGTTTTTACACCTTCCAAGGTTGGAATGTCATTTCCAAATAGTAGTATGTCATATACATACAATACTAGGAAAGTTACTGTGCTCCCACTAGCCTTCTTATACACACAAGCCTCATCAGCGTTTTTGATGAAGCCAAATTTCTTTACTTCCTCATCAAAACGGTGATTCCAGCTTCTCGATGCTTGTTTCAATCCATAGATTGATTTCTTTAACTTGCATACTTTATTAGGATGTTTTGGATCGACAAAACCTTCAGGCTGAACCATATAGACATCTTCCTCAAGATATCCATTTAGGAAAGCGGTTTTGACATCCATTTGCCAAATCTCATAATCATAATGAGCAGCTATGGCAAACAATATCCTTATAGACTTTAGCATCGCAATAGGTGAGAAGGTTTCATCATAATCAACCCCTTGAGTTTGAGTGAAACCCTTTGCTACAAGTCTAGCTTTATAACTATCCAAGTTTCCATGCATATCGGTTTTCTTCTTGAAAACCCACTTACTTCCAACTACCTTGGAATTAAGAGGTGGTACAACAAGTTCCCAAACTTGATTGGCATACATGGATTGCATCTCAATGTTCATGGCCTCAAGCCATTTGTCACAATCCAAATTGGACACTGCATCATGGTATGTGGTTGGTTCATCTGAATCTACCACATAGCATCCATCCATGAAAAATCCGTATCTTTCAGGTGGATTACTAGTTCTACCACTTCTGCGAACGTTTTGCGTGTATTGATCAACCATTTGATCATCCTCAACATCCTCATGTTGAGTGCTAGTTTCAACCAAACGTGCATTGGGTTGTGGTTCTTGATCCTCCTCAAGATCCACTGTTCTACTGCTAGTTCCTTCCATAAGGAACTTTGCTTCTAAGAACTCACCCTTTCTGGCAACAAACACCTTTTGTTCCAGTGGATCATAGAAATAATATCCCATAGAATCTCTAGGATATCCAATAAAGATACACTTGGTGGATCGGACTTCCAATTTGTTTGGGGTGGGAGTCTTAACATAAGCCTCACAACCCCAGACTCTTAAGTATGATAGGGATGGAACTCTTCCATGCCATATCTCAAAAGGTGTCCTTTCCACCTTTTTGGTTGGGGCCATATTTAGAATACGAGCCGCGGAGAGCAAAGCAAAACCCCAAAATGATAGAGGTAATGTGCTTCTAGCCATCATAGATCGGACCATAGGTTTGATTCCTCCTCTCAGACACACCATTATGTTGTGGTGTTCCAGGTGGAGTGAGTTGTGAGACAATCCCACAACTCCTAAGATGATCTTGAAAAACATCACTTAGGTATTCACCTCCTCTATCGGTACGGAGAACTTTAATTGACTTGTTGAGTTGATTTTCAACTTCATTCTTGAAGATTTTGAACATTTCAAAAGCTTCATCTTTGTGCCTTAATAAGTACACATACCCATAGCGACTATAATCGTCGGTAAAGGTAATGAAGTATCTTTCACCATTCCTAGTCATTGGCTTAAAAGGACCACATACATCCGAATGTATGATTCCTAATAAATCTTTTGCCCTTTGGTTAGTCCCACTAAAGGGTGCCTTAGTCATTTTACCTTGTAAACAAGATTCACACACATCAAATGAATCACATTCATTTGTTTTTAAAAGACCATTCTTTTGAAGAGTTTGTATACGTTTCTTGTTTATATGACCAAGACGACAATGCCAAAGATAGGTATCACTCAAATCCAACTTGAGTTTTTTGTTGTTAGTATGGTACAATGAACTATTTAAAGCATTTTCATGAACCAATTCATAAATACCATTAATGGGTATAGCTTTAAAATAGAACATATTATTTAAAGAAACATGAATATCATTTTCAATAAAAGATAATACATAATCATAAAGTCTTAATTGGGATACAGAAATAATGTTCCTAGTCAAACTAGGAGCATACAAAACATTCTTCAAAATAACATCCAAGCCACTTGGAAGTTTTAGGATGTAGTCCCCACGAGCTTCAACTTGGACTTTGGTTCCATTGCCCATGAAGAGGCTAACATCCCCTTGATTGAAGTCCCTACTTCTTTTGAACCCCTGCAACAAATTGCAAATATGAGTTCCACATCCGGTATCTAATACCCATGTGTTTGAAGATGTAACATTAAGATCAATATGAATCATGTATGTTGTACCTGAGGTCTGCCCGGCATCCCTCTTTGCTTTCAACTCTTGGAGATGGACGGGACAATTCCTTGCCCAATGTCCAATCTCCCCACACTTGAAGCATGGGTCATTAGTAGCAACCTTTTGCTTCTTTTCTTGTGGTTTGGGTGGTACCCTTACCACCCCTTTCCCTTTTCCCCAAGCGGGTCCCTTATCCTTAGCAACCTTTGCCTTGGGTGCGGGACGAGGCCTTTTATTGTTCCCACCTTCATTGATGGTGAGAACGGGTAAAACCATTTTACCCATGGCCGCCTCGGCCGTTTTAAGCATTGAGTGAAGCTCACCAATGCTCTTGTCCCAAGCATTCATGTTGTAGTTCAACACAAACGTCTCGAACTTTTTGGTAAGGCCATTAAGGATCAAATCCGTGGCCAATTCCTTCGAGACGGGACAATTAAGCCTCTCGAGGCGTTCAATATGACTTTTCATCTTAAGAACATAAGATGAAACAGATTGGTTGTCGTCCATACGACATGCATGGAGTGCTCGAACCGTTTCGAAGCGCTCAACCCTTGCTTGCTGTTGGAACGTTTCCTTTAGCTGGGTTATCATGTCATAAGCTCCGTGATGTTCATACTCCTTTTGGAGATCCGGAGTCATGCTCGCTAGCATGAGACAAGACACTTGGACGGAGTCCTCAGTGTACTTCAACCAATCGTTGAAGGCCTCCTCATCATCTTCAGTAGGTTGATCGGGGATAGGGTCGTCTAAAACATATGATCGTTTCTCTTGCTTGAGAACGATTCTCAAGTTTCAATACCAATCAATAAAGTTGTTATGATTTAGACGTTCCTTTTGGAGGATCGCACGTAATGATTGGTTGGACGCGGATGAGTTATCGTGATTTTCATTGTTGGTTGCCATCTACAAAATTTAACAAAGATCTATTTTAGTATTTTCGATATTGTTATTTTTAATAATTAATGCCTTTTAAGGTCATTTTTATATTAAAGTCTAGAACCCAACATTACATTTAAATTATGGTTAGGTGACCTTTATCCCACGATTTAAATTAATAAGGTGGTCAACGTTTGACGATTGCAACCATTTGCAATTTCTAGAAATATGGGATTGACTTGAAACATCATATGTAAAGTCGGCATGTTAATCCCATCAACACCATTTGGAAACCACACCGTAGGTGATCCATTTGACATGGTTTGCAAATCAAGATACCCTACTTACACCTACGTGTGAGTTTGCCAAAATAAGTGGTTAGGTGACCTTTATCCCACAAATAAGGCATTCTCACCTCAAGTCACAAGTTCCCTCAAAATGGTTAGGTGACCTTTATCCCACTAAGAGTTCCCAAGTGACTCAAGTGTTGTGTAAAAGGACGGTGTTGATCTTGTTTGTAAAAAAAGGTTAGAGGTTTCAAAATTCTAGTTTAGAAAACTCTATGTACTTGTATTTGCATGCTTTCAAATACAAGGTACCCTATGGTTCTTTGATTAAAACCTATTTTAATCTTTAAAATCATTAAATCATTTTAATAACCTTTTATTAACTTTTAAGAACCATCAATTTTCAGCTTGTTAAGTTTGTTAATGAGTTTGTTATGAATATCCAAATATCAACCAAACAATCAAACAACAAACAATCAACCAAGCATAAACATAAACAACCATATGTGCATATGTGCATAACCATAGCATCTAAAGTGGTCCACACTTGTTTGCCATCACAAGTGTGGTCCATAGGACATTCCTAAGGGTCACAAACAAAGCATATAGAAAACTTTCAAAAGCCTCCCACTTGAAACCGCATCCAAAATGCTCCATGTTTCTTTCATGACCTTCCTTTGTGCTTCCAATGTGTATGTCTTCATATTACAAGATATAAAGTCCTAATACAAGATATCTAGTAAAATGAAAATACACCTAATCTATTTATTACAACCCAATAATAAATAAATTACATTTGAAACAAAGCACAAACAACAAATAATACAACCCAATTGAATGAATGAATACAACCATCACAAACATCCAAACAATCACAAGGTCAATGGCTAGGTTATGCACTAAAACAAGCAACTATTATATCATCCAAAATATAATGAAAACCCCACTTAAAACCACGAAATTTCAGCCAACATAAACTGAAATTTCGGGTTTTATTTTGTCCAAACAAAACAAATAACAAACATGTATATCTTTCAAAGTTTAATCACAAGCATGTGTGATATGACTTTGAAAGATTGGGGTTTCATAACATATGAACTTAGCAGCCCAAAATCAGCCTATACTAAGCTTATTACCATTCTTTAAATCCAATTTTAAAGACAAAACAAGCAAGTCATCCACATAACCGGCTCTTGATGCCATTGAAGGGTTTGTTAGAACACTAAAACATAGTTTAACCTTTTAAACTTTCAGAAAAACGCAGCGGAGGTTTAGGATTATAACATGTTTATAATCTGAAAATTTCGTGTTCTAAAAGTTGTTTTAAGATGAAAACAAAAACCCAAATCAATAGGATCTTTAATATGTGAATGAACAAGCTATTAGCAAATGTAAAACTACATAAAATCACAGCTACATAGAGATGTGATTAACTACCTTTTTCAGCAGCTTAAAAACGACTTTAGGTGGATGTTTGATGCTCAAAATCGGCCAAGGCTCCAAGGTAAGGACCCCTCAAGCTTGTATACCCAAAGCCCTTTGCAAAACACCTTCTTGTTAGGAAGAAAACTACACCAAAGCACTCCAAAACCTCCCAACTTTCTGCTGGCCGTGAGTTTCTTGAGAGAGAGAGAGAGAGGTTTAGTTTTTGAGTCTTTTGCATGTATTGAGAGTCTCAAACTTGAGTGTAAGACTAGTTATTGTAATGTGGTGTTCAAGAAACAAGAGAACCAATGGGAACAAGGGGGGGGCGGCCGAAATTCAAAGTTTAAAGGGTTTCCCCCCTATAAACTTTATCACACATTATAAATGTTAACTAGTCTTCTTACTAGATATATACAACTAACCTTTAATTGTATAATCTATACACTCCCAATTATTAATTTGTAATGTTATCTAACTTATTTAAATAACATTACAAATAATATTATTGAACAAAATATCCTAATAAATTGTTCCATCTCATATGCAACTTGTTTAGAAAACCCATTTTCTAAATTGGTGTAAATATGTAATTGTATGATCATATCATCAATCAAATTATTAATTGGTGTTTGCTAAGCTTGTTATTGGGTATAACCCGACTTGGATCATAACGTACTAACCACATCAATATTCTAAGTGTCTTGGGCACACAGAATCCTACACAATCTTGATTTCCTCAATTGGCACGTGAAGGGATTCATCTGCCAAACACTTCTTGAGGTTCAACATGTGAGAAGTATCATGCACACCGCTGAGTTCTTGTGGCAACCTTAATCGGTAAGCCACTAGGCCGATTCTTTCTTTAATCTCGAATGGTCCAATGTATCTTTGTGCTAACTTCCCTTTCTTTCCAAATCGAACGACTCCTTTCCAAGGGGAGACTTTAAGTAAGACTCGATCCCCAATGTTGAATTCTAGAGGCTTCCGACGGTTGTCGGCATAGCTCTTTTGGCGATTTCTAGCAGCTTTCAGTCGGTCTTTGATTTGAAAGATCTTGTCAGTTGTTTCTTGAATGATCTCTGAGCCTGTTAAATGACTTTCACCAATCTCGGCCCAACAAACGGGAGATTTGCATTTCCTTCCATACAACGCTTCAACGGAGCACAACCAATGCTTGTATGGTAGCTGTTTTTGTAAGAGAACTCGATCAACAGTAGATGAGCATCCCAACTACCACCAAAGTCGATTACACACGCCCTCAACATGTCTTCTAACGTCTGTATAGTTCGTTCACTTTGGCCATCTGTCTGAGGGTGATAGGCAGTACTCATATCTAATCGAGTGCCCATCGCTTTCTGTAGTGTCTGCCAAAATCGTGAAGTAAATCGGCTGTCACGGTCGGATATGATTGACACCAGTACTATGTGTCTTGTCACGACCTCTTTTATGTACAATCTCGCCAACTTATCCATTTTGTAGTCTTCTCGGATCGGCAAGAAATGTGCTGATTTCGTTATTCGATCCACTATGACCCATATCGAGTCATGCCCGCTGTTTGTTCTAGGGAGTTTGGTAATGAAATCCATAGCTATATTCTCCCATTTCCACTCGGGAATTTTAGGTTGCTGTAATAATCCCGATGGCTTCTGATGTTCAGCTTTAACTTTCGAACACGTCAAGCATCTGCTGACGTACAAGGCAATGTCCTTCTTCATGCCTGGCCACCAGTACAGATCCTTAAGATCATGATACATCTTGTCTGCACCAGGATGAATAGAATATCACGTCTTGTGAGCTTCATCCATGACTAAGGTACGTACACCTCCCCATCTGGGTACCCATATGTGATCCATGAAGTACTGTATACCATCATCCTTGCACATCATCTGTTTATCTAACCCTCAGAATTCTTCTCCCGCAAGGTTTTCTTCTTTCAATGCCTCACTTTGTGCAATTTGGATCTGGGCCTTCAAATTCGTTTGAATAGTCAATCCCAATGCTCGAGCTTGTTGTGGTTTCACGCGTTCTTTACGGCTTAAAGCATCAGCCACCACGTTAGCTTTCCCCAGATGATACCGGATTTCACAATCGTAGTTACTAAGTAGCTCTACCCAACGTCGCTGACGCATGTTAAGTTCCTTTTGATCCAGAATATGTTGGAGGCTCTTTTGATCTGTGAAGATGATGCATTTGGTTCCATACAGGTAATGCCTCCAAATCTTGAGTGCAAATACTACAGCGCCCAACTCAAGATCATGAGTTGTATAGTTCTTTTCGTGCACCTTAAGTTGTCGCGAATCATAGGCAATCACCTTATCCTTCTGCATTAGTACACATCCCAATCCTTGATGTGAAGCATCGCAGTACACCACAAAATCATCAGTTCCGTCTGGGAAGGACAATATAGGCACGTTACACAACTTCTCTTTCAACGTTTGGAACGCTTGTTCTTGTGCATGTCCCCAATCAAACTTCTTGTCTTTCTAAGTAAGCAGGGTTAATGGCTGCGCGATCTTTGAAAAATTCGCGATGAAGCGTCGATAGTAACCGGCCAATTCTAACCATTGCCGTATTTCTGATGGTGTCTGGGGTGCATCCCATTTCTTCACCGCTTCGATCTTGCCGGGATCTACATGAATCCCGTCCTCATTAACCACATGACCCAAAAACTTCACTTCCCGCAACCAAAATTCACACTTCGAGAACTTGGCGAAAAGTTTCTCTTCCCGTAACAGTTCCAGAATTGCCCGAAGGTGTTCTTTATGATCCTCTTTCGATCGGGAGTAGATAAGTATATCGTCTATGAATACGATCAGAAATTTATCCAAATAAGGTTTGCACACCCGATTCATTAGATCCATAAACACAGCTGGTGTGTTAGTCAGCCCGAACGGCATGACCAAGAACTCATAGTGCCCATAACGAGTTCTAAACGTTGTCTTCGATATGTCGTCCTCGAAAACCCTTAGCTGATGATATCCAGAACGAAGGTTGATCTTTGAGAAATACGAAGCTCCTTGCAGCTGATCAAACAGATCGTCGATCCTGGGGAGAGGATACTGATTCTTCACGGTAAACTTGTTCAACTCATGGTAATCGATGCACATGCGGAACGACCCATCCTTTTTTTTAACAAATAATACCGGTGCTCCCCATGGTGAATGACTCGGTCGAATAAAACCCTTCTCCAGTAGTTCCTGCAACTGACTAGACAACTCTTGCATCTCAGATGGTGCTAACCGATATGGCGTCTTTGCTATCGGTGTAGCTCCAGGAACCAACTCTATACGAAATTCCACTTGTCGTGGAGGAGGCAAACCAGACAAGTCATCAGGAAATACATTTGGGTAGTTCTGTACCACTGGAATATCTAATAGTTTCCTCTCTTCGTCCTTGTTTTCTACCACATGAGCCAAAAAAGCGTAGCACTGCTTTCGTAAACTTTGCGCGCTTTCATGCAGGAAATAAGCTTTAAGTTCCTTCCCGGTCGTTCTCCTTGAATCTTGAGTACTTCCCTGTTTGGCATGGGGATTCGTACTACTTTGTCCCGACAGACAATCTCTGCTCCGTTTTGTGACAACCAATCCATAACCACAATCACGTCAAAACTTCCTACCTCAAAGGGTATCAAGTCTATATCGAAGGCATGGTCCTCCAATGTTAACGAGCACTTCCTAATAATCTCATCGGCCTGAACAACCCTACCATTGGCCATTTCTACTGAGTAGCTAGTTTCTAGCCTACTAGGACTCAAATCAAGAAATTGCACAAACTCAGAGGATATAAAGCTATTGTCTGCCCCAGTATCAAATAATATAGATGCGAAGTGATGATTGAGTAAGTGCGTACCCGTGACAACATTCGGGTCCTGACGGGCATCGTTAGCTCCAATGACGAATGCGCGTCCCCGAGCTGCATTCCCCTGATTTTTCGGGCCTTGGTTTCCAGTTATGGCCATCACCTGCTGCTGGTTGTTTCCTTGTTGACCCGGTGCCCGATTCAGTCTGGGGCACATGTTTCTGCAATGATCGAGGCCTCCACACTCATAACAGGCCCTTGCATTCCCGGCGGGGTTAACCGCGTTGATTGGTGCCACAAGGTTCGGCGCTGTTCTGCAGTCCCTCACCAAATGCCCCGGGCGCCTACAATTCGCGCACAGCCGGCACTGCGTTCCTGGGGGATGATGATGATAGTTGCACCTGTCACATTTGGGGTGCGGCCCCACATACTCTCTCTTGCCCTGAGTCACGGACACAAAATTCCTGGTTGTCTTGGCCCTTTTATCAAATTTCCCGGCACTCGACCGGCTCGTTTCTCCAACATCCTTTCTCTTTTCTGCTCCTCTGCCCAAAACCCCCATTCTCACCATTTCATCAGTCAAAGCGCCAGCCTTCAGAATTGTGCTCTGGATAGTAGGAGGAGCAGCTGCTGTAACCATTGCTCGGATTTGAGGCGCAAGTCCCCAAATGTACCTCTCGATTCTCATTGATTCCGGCGTGACCAAATGCGGAACCAATCTTGCCAGCTCATGAAAACGATCCGTATAAGCTGCATGCCCGGCCCCCACCATAGCATGATTCCAGAACTCATGCTCCAATTTTTGCATCTCGTTGAGGGGCCAGTATTCCTCGGTAATCAAAGCTTTAAACTCATCCCATGACATCTGCATCGCAGATTCTCTTCCTCTAGCTTGAACCTGGGTGTTCCACCAGGTTAGGGCCTTGCCCTGCAGTGAACAGGTGGCATATTTGATTCTCTGGTTGTCGAGGCACTCACTGATG
Source organism: Flaveria ramosissima (assembly GCA_025215565.1). NCBI lineage: Eukaryota > Viridiplantae > Streptophyta > Magnoliopsida > Asterales > Asteraceae > Flaveria > Flaveria ramosissima. Next base: position 44,504,921 of record CM046031.1, on the reverse strand, counting down.
TCAATCACTGCCTCCATCTTTTCTAGCCACCTGGTTAGGGCTATCGCCCCACCTTTCCCATCGAATTCTCTCGGTTTGCAGGCCACAAACTCCTTGTACGAACACCCCCGTCTAGTATTAACAACCCCGCTCAATACCGGCTGTACCACCATTTCCGGTCTCCTGATTGCTTTCGTTCCCAGTCGGGTTTCCATTTCCCACCTCAGTTTCGATCCCACCTTGACCTCTTTCTCCATTATCTCCATTATCATTGCCACCATCCCCGTGGGGGTGGTGTTGCTGGAGTGCATCGCTCACTTGGGCCACGATAGTAGGAATCAATGCAGCCAACTGTTGAGCGATCAGAGCTGCCATATCAGAGTTTCCTGTATCCTGATTGTTACTGGCAGGACCATCATTTGTTCTTGGTGCTCTACCTCTGCCTCTGCCTCTGTCCCTTGGGGCTTCACTTCCGCCACTATTGCTGCGGGTAACTCTTCGAGGCGGCATTTTCTAATCATAGAAATAGTAAACACGTAAGCTTAAATCATTTCAAAGTGTATTATCCATAACACCCATCAAGTCCAGTATTCCCAAGTTAATATCACAGTTATTGTCATCACACATCGCATGCAATTCGTGTAGTTCTCACACCATGAATTGGTAATGTCTCAACAGTAGTCCATCATATCAATTGTAAATCCATGTATATAATCACGTTTAGTCTAGCGGAGGTTGTCTATCTCTTCCTCTTTCAAGGTTTCAGACATAACCTCCTCAGGGTTAAACTCAATGTCCAAGGTCAAGCGCATTAGCATGACCTGTGAAGATCTCTTCGGGTTTAATATCCGGATTTGATAAACCAACTCGGCGCGCAGGGGGAACGGAAGATCCAATAGAAGCATCCCATAAAAGAGTGAGCACAAGGGCTCTCTCATAGGGTGGAAAGATCACATAACAGATAGATAAACAAATCAAGTAACGAGGAACACATACACGAGATATAATATGCATACAGATCCTAGCATGCAAATCTACATGAAGGTTTCTAGGTTATAGTCTAGGTCAAGCGTATTGCCTAATTCTCTATAACCAATGGCTCTTATACCAATCTGTCACACCCCCGCTAAAAGCGAAAACACGGGGATGTAACGAGATCGGGATCGTCATAACACATGGTAAGCGATAGAGATGCAATATAATAAATGATGACGGCGTGTCATGACGACACCAGACAACAAGGGGACTTGTGTCGTGTTTAATCAATATTCACGACAACATAGCCATAAGCATAAACATGTTAAATGATTCACATAACCAAATAAAGATGGAATTGTAATGTAAATTCCCACAACCCGGGAACAAGTATCCAAAGATTGTAATTGTTAAATCTGACTCTAACATTGTATCTAAAAAATTGTTTGTCAAATATGTTTAGTCCCAAAAATGCATCCTAGGGTCTCCACTAAGGCAGCACACCTAGATTTCTCAATTTGCATGATCACCTGAAAAGATATGCTCAAAATGGTCAACAAAATTGTTGGTGAGCTCGCAGGTTTAAATAACAAATAAGTAAGTGATGCTGTATATAGTAAGCGATGTGGAATACCGTGAATACAGTTATATAAACTAGTAAAATCACATGACAATGAGCTTTGCAACCAAACCTACCGACGTACACAAATATATTGTCGGAATATATTCACCCAAGGGCCCGTTCCTGGCCACTGGTGGTACCAACTAGTATACCAACGAACAAGGGTGGGGGTGTCAACCCAGTAGTACTACCAATACCTATCCGTCGGTTCCCACACTGGAATTAAATAGTTGCAAAGAAAGTACCACACAGCAGACCCAAGCATGTATCAGATAAGTACTTGCAAAACAGTATCATGTTGATTCCAAGTATGTAAATTGTATGTAAATTGTACAGCATTGAAAATGGGTGAGCATACTTTTCCCCCAAGTTGTAAATGATTAAAATATTGTAAGCGTAAAAAGGGGCCACGAAACTCACTTGTTAGGTGGTAAGTATGTAAGATCAATGTATCAAATGTTGTATGCAAATGAACGGTCAAACACCTATTGACAGTTATTGTTAAGCATTAATGATATGAATGAAGCATATAATATTGTTCGGTCGGTTCGGGTTATATCGGTTGGGTCGCGTGTAACACACACAAACAGACACAAATTTTAGATCTTATGTAGATCCAAGTACTAGACATCGTCGCCATTGCTGATGATATTTGTGTAAAAGTTTCATTGTTATTGAAGATGTATTTGATAAATATCAGTAGTTACTAATCGGTTGATAATTGTAAAACGTTAGATTGATTTGATTTTGAATAGTATTTGTAGGCTTCATAGCGTTGACTTTAATCTTTGTGGCTGAGCAATGGCAACCGTGTTAATGTTACCTCAACATCACACGACATACACACCACACACAAGAAGGGAAATCACACACAACAACTTCAGTCGCATGACAGGACCAGACGCACGACTCAACACTCCATTCGCACGAATCAACCCTCAATCGTGCGAATCAGCTTCATTCGTACGATTGAGCCTTCATTCGTATGACTGGCATTCAGTCGTACCACACAACACCCAATCGCACGACTCAACCTCCATACGCACGAATCAACCTTCAATCGTGCGAATCAGCTACATTCATACGATTGAACCTTCATTCGTGCGATTGGCCTCCAGTCGTGCGATACACGCACAATCGCATACATTCATTCGCTCGCATGACACAATCGCACACATTCATTCGCTCGCATAACTCAATCGCACACATACACACAGTCGCACGACTCAGTCACACGACACACCTAGTCGCACAACTCAGTCGCACGATTGACTCAGACGCATGGCTCAGTCGCACGACTCACCTAGTCGCACGACTCAATCGGATGACAGACCCAGTCGCCTGGACAGCAGAATCGCGACTGTTGATGGGGCTGAGCAGCCTTCGGCTGCTTCGAGCACGAGTTTTACACAACAAGGACTTCCAGAAACACTCTACACACATACACAAACAAGAAGCACACGCAGAAAGACCTTACACGCACCCACACGACCTCATGTGTTCGGGTTGAACCCGAACACCCAAAACCCTAGAATGGACAGCCGTGAATAAGCAAGAAAAGGGACAACCAAGGTCGTCTACCTGCTAGAATGGAGTAGACTAGGATGTAGATGAAGTCTTGACGACGAAAACGAGACCAAGTGGGTCGGATTTGGTGTTAGAATGAAGAAAATGGTGAAGAAGAAGAAGATGGAGATGAAGATAAAGTAATGGTTCTAGGGCTAGAAATGGGTTCATATACCCAGCCCAAGTTTGCAAAATGATAATTTTAGTCCCTGTACTTAACCCTCGAGTTTCCCAATTTGTTTCGGTTGAAAACGACTTTGTTAGGTTAATCATATTAATTATAAAAATGTATTCAATGATATTTATAATTTAAATGATATATGTGGCGGTTACGATGATGAAAGTTTTAAAAGTTTTTAAGGATAGTATAAGATTACAATGAAAGCACAAGCACAACGATGATAAAGCAAGCATGATATCCACATAAAGAGTTAATAAAGATGAGGAATGATCGATCAAGGAATAGTTAACGGAAAGCCTCGTTAATTGACGGACCTTAAGGTGACGGATGTCACATGTTCCCCTGAAAAGAGTTAGTTGACGGGATTTATAGTCATACTCCCATCTAACTATGGATTCAAGTTCAAGACCTTCAACCATTTGTAGAAAGGCCTTGCCTTTGGTTGCTGATCCCTTCCTTTCCTCCTCCTCTCTCAGTTTCAACTCTTCTTCAACCTTGCTTCTAGCAGTTAGCTTGGCCATATGAAGGCTGCCTAGATGATTTTTGATATAGGCAGCTACATCAGAGTTTGAAGGATTGGAGAATGGCTTCTCTGCTAACTCAGCAATGTCAAACCTGCTCAAGTGTAGCAGAGATGAAGCGCTTAGCCTGTTGAGCTCTCCATTCTCTCTTTCAACAACAAAGTTATGAGAAGAGTCTTCGAACCTCCACTGGATGATCTTCTTTCTAGGTGCAAGAGGTTGTCTTGGCACCCGGTCGCCTTTTTGGGTATCCAGTAGAGTCACCAGCCTTCTCCTTAACTTCTTTTCTTCCTCATTCAAAGTGTCTGAATTAGGCCAAGGAGATTTGCAGATTGGTCCAAAGTTCCTCTGGGTAGATCAAGAAATTGATCTCTAGTGAGGGAACTTGAGGATCCATCAACGTAGGTCAAATTGACTGAATCCTCCTCACAGGAGATATCGCTCAGAGTTGTGCAGTTTATGATCTTTGTCTTGACTGCCTTGAATTCTTCCAAGGAGAGATGTTTAGAAGGCTGAGGGGATGGTTTGATGGGTTGATGGGTAGGTTGAGGTGTTTGGGTTCTGGCTAGTGTTTTGGGTTGGAGGATGGGTAGTTTAGGTGGTTGAGGTGAAGAGGTTGGTAGGGGTGATGGTGTAGGTTTAGGGGTGTATGGTTCAGTGGTTGGTTCGGTTTTGATTGGGAATAAAAAGGGTATAGGTTCAGGTTGAGGTTAGGTCTGGAGTTTGGGTTGAGTGGTTGCTTTGAAGGTCATCCCCTGTCCCCTTCTATACATCTCCTTCCTCTTCCCCGCGCGAATGCCAGCCTTAATGTCACTGACATGTCGCTGGAGAGTCTTTTTTGACATAGGACCCACCTGCCTGCCAGAGAAGCCATGAGCCTTGAGATAGCTCTTCATCCATGCCTTCTCACTTATCTTCTTGGCAGCAGTCAGTCCTGCTTCCTCTTCTTTCTTCTTCTTCTGCAATAGCTTTTCCCTTGCAGCTCTCTTTCTCTCTTTCCCTCCTGAGCTGCAGATCAGCTTCTCTTTCTTTCCTCTCCCTTTCTTCTTCTAAGGCCAACCTTGCAGCTTCTTCTTTTTGCCGTTTTAGCAGCAAGGTTGCCTTTTCCAGCTCTATTAACTCCTCTAATGGTAGCAGGAGTATATCTTCAGTTGCAGCTCCTAGACTAACAAGTCTATCGATAATCTCTACTCTTTTTCGGTTGTTAACTGCCTCCTGGTTGGCTGCAGCTGCTTTGGTACTTGCAGCTAGCAGTTTTCCAGTTGGAAGCCTACCATTTCTTTTGAGTTTCTCCAACCTTTCTTCCTCCTGAAGCTCTTCCGAAGTCATCTTCCTCTTTCCTTTGATGTCTTTGGAAGTACTAGACTTTGGGGGTTCTTGGATGGAAGATTCAGGTTGAGTAGTAGAGATGGGAGCTGGAGTTAATGCTGATGTTAGAGCTAAAGGCTGGGTGAGAAAATCCTCCATATTAACCTCAGATGCAAGTTCTAGGATTGCATCTGTGACTATTAGATCATCGGATAGTGAGAATAGTCCTTCCGCAGTAGCAATCTCAGCTTCGGAAGTTTGAGATTGTTCTTCCAAGGCTTTGAATTGTGCTTCGGAAGTCTGTGAAAATGCACTATTTGTCCCAACTTTTTCAGTTGTTGGGCCATCAGTCCTTGTTTCCCCTTCGAAGTTAATCTCAGGTTCCACTTGGACCTTAGGTTGACCAACTTCCTCAATAGTGGTAGAAGGTGCATTTAACCTCTGAAGCTCTTGAGCTCCGAAGTAGATCACAGACATATCAGGACTTGGCTGTTCTATAAGAGATTCTAATAGGAACTTGTTAAAGAACCTATTGAGATCTTGGAGCATCCTTTGATCCACTTGAATGACAACTGGAGGAGGCTCAGGGAAAATTGAAGCTTGTTGCACGGGATACTTTGAGCTTAAGGAAGTGAGAGCTTGACTTTGGGTTTCCTCCTGCCTTTGACTTTGTCTCTGAACACTCTCTCCCTTTTTGGTAGCATCATCCTGAGAGCTTGATGAGCTAGAGGAAGAGGTCAAGGAGACCTGAGTTGGTACATGCCTAACAGACCTTTCAATCTGTTTCTTAGCTAGTTTGGCCTTGAGAGTTTCAATCTCAAGTTGCTGAGTGGCAGACCTATCCTCTAAAGTCCTAACCTTGTTTTCAAGATTTGAGACTTTAGAAAGTAGGTCTTGAATGGTGAGTTGCATTCTTCCCTCATCTTCTTTTGAAGAATCACGGGGAGATGAGGTAACATACCTTGTATGTTCATCCTCACCACCAGATGTGGTTTCTTGGCACCCTAGTGTCCCTTGCACTATGATGTCTCTTTCAGAGTCATCAAAGGGCATGGTTGCCGTAGATTCAGTCTCTGTTATGTTACCACTGTCCTGAGGATCCATTGAGGCTCCTTTAGTAGTGGCAGCTAAATCTACATGAGTCCCCTCCACATCAGTGGGACTCACCTCAGTAAAGGTTTGCTGATGGGGGCTAGAGATAAGAGATCTCTCTAGGCTCTGTTGATCCTTGAGAGGGTGTTGTGGATCAACTTCATTGCCCTTAAGAGACATAATCTCTTCATCAGCTCCAATTAAAAGGTCAGTAAAGGATATGAAAGTAAAACCTAATGACCCGGGACCTTGATCAATGTCTAAAGGCATTGAGCCTGTGATAGGGCTGTCCCTTTTTGGCTGCTCAAGGGAGTATAGAGACTCTCCCCGAGAGCTATCAGCTTGGGTTTTGGGCTCATGGGTCTGAGACTGAGGAGACTCAAGACCCATATTGAGGTCAATTATGAAGGATGGTTGGACCTCAGGCTGAGTGGGAGCCCTTTGTTCCACTCTAGCCTTTTTGGGTAGAACATGAGGAGCTTGTTCAATCAGAGAAGATTGAACAGGGGTTCGTTTGGGATGTCTCTGATAAGTAAAGGTCATGGGTGGAAAAGGTAGATTTGGTAGAGTGAGGGTAGTTGCTGGTGTGGGTTCATCACCTGTGGGGTTAACAGGGATGTCACCAGGAGCCATTGGCTCAATCATACCTGGAAGAAGTGCAGTATCTCTTCCGGTGAAGTTGGTGGACACTCTCTTCAAAGTCTTGAAGATGGTCGGCCTCATTTGAGGAGCAGTCAGAGCAGCTGCACAGACAAGCTTGCTCTGGTCCAGCTCACAGTTGATTATGTGCTGGAGAAACCTAGGATACATGAAGAATGTGTCCCTTTGAAGATTTCCCATGAGGTTAGTCAGCACAAACCTTGAATAGTTGAAGCGGAGGCTTTTTACCAACCCATGAACTAGGCACCCAAGTTCATATTGGATTTGATCCCATCCCCCAGATTTAATAGACAAGCAGTGAAGAACCACATGCAACAGGAACTTCCATTTATAGGAGAAGTTAAATTTGTAGACAGTTGACCTGCTAACATCTCCACCATATCCCATTTGGAGATAAGAATTATCCAAATCTGCTTTGGGGAATTCCGTTGGAGCGCCCTCATCATGAAGCTCTAGATGCTCCCTGATGATCTGTTCAGAAATGACCAACTCCTGGCCGCAGATGCTCGATCGAATTACACGAACTCCATTTAGGGTTTCAATCTGACCATTTGCCCAAAATTCGGACATATGGTTTGCGTAAATCGTGGGGTTTACAGTCAGAGTGGTGTAGTAAGAAGACTGGGTCAGAAAGGAGATGATGTCTGAGAAGTCAACATCCCTTGAAGAATCAAGGAGTGCGACTTGGTTGTGCTGAGGGTTTAGTGCCATTGTAGAAAATTACAGAAAGATAGTTCGGAATAGGGTAAATTGAAGATGAAGAAAGCTTTTAGGGCAGTAATTTGGGTAAAAAGGATGTAAGTGATTAACCGGAAGTATTTAAATGGGTGGAATGGCGGTTTAAAGGGGGTTTGGATAAGGCGATGTGAGGTTTCAGTGGATGATGTCACATGGGCGGAAAGGTTAGTCCATTTAAATAATCCGACATCATTAACAAAATCTTACTTTTTACAGAGTGGGGCCCAAAAGATTTCCTTTACACAGTAAAATCTTTCTTCCAAGTATAAAGCATTTCCGAAGGTAATATTCTTCCGAAGGCAAATTTACTTCCGAAGGTAAATTGATTACTTCCGAGAGTATATGTTGTTTTCCAAGTGGAATGTGTTATTAGCTTCGGAAGTAGATCTGATATGAAATCAATCGCTTCTTCCGAGACTTAACACTCTTCCGAGAAGAAAATTATCCTGGGAGAAATTTGCTTCGGAAGATATGTGAAATATCTTCCAAGGGTTAATTTCTCTTCGGAAGAATTCATACTTAGATAAAATTTAGAAAAAGATCTTTTGTAACAGGGCTTAGATTGTTTTGACATGAGACTTTACACATTAAAAGGTTTTCAAATGAGATCAACTAATCAATGTTTATCATCCCAATAGCTGTAATGAGATATTTAAATCTTTGTTCATCAAAGGCTTTGGTGAACAAGTCAGCATATTGTTCATTTGAGTCAACTTTGATTAGTTTGATAAGATTTTTCTGATGAATATCTCTAATGAAATGATACCTGATATCAATGTGCTTAGTCTTGGAGTGCTTCACTGGATTTTCAGTAATGGATATAGCAATGTTGTTGTCAATGCGGATAGGAGTGCTCATGAAGTTGAATCCGTAGTCTATCATCTGGTTTTGAATCCACAACAGCTGAGCACAGCAACTAGCAGCAACAATGTATTCAGCTTCAGCAGTTGATGTAGAGACACAGGATTGCTTCTTGCATTACCATGAGATGATCCTTCCACCAAGAAATTGACATCCACCGGATGTTGATTACTTGTTGATATTGCAGCCACCATAATCACTGTCAGAGGAACCATAGAGATTGAAATTACTATTTCTAGGATACCAGAGACCTAGTTTAGGTGCTCCTTTGAGGTATCTAAGAATTCTCTTGGCAGCTATTAGGTGAGACACCTTTGGAGCAGCCTGATATCTTGCACAAATGCAAGTTGCAAACATGATATCAGGTCTACTTGTTGTGAGATACATCAGAGAACCAATAATCGCTCTATACTGATGTTGATCAGTATCCTCCCCCTCAGAATCAGGGCAGAGATTGTGGTTTCTAGGCATAGGTGTTTTTGCTGTTTTACAATCTTTCATATCAAATCGTTCTAAGATATCATTGACATACTTAGATTGATTGATAAAGAACCCTTCCTTCATTTGCTTTACCTGAATTCCAAGGAAAAAGTCCGTTTTTCCCATTGAACTCATCTCAAACTTCTTCTTCATAATGCTCTCAAAGTCTTTACACATTTGGTCATTTGAGGAACCAAATATGATATCATCAACATAGACTTGAACGAGCAAGATGTCTTTCCCAGACTTTCTTATGAAAAGAGTCTTATCAATGGTACCTCTAATGTAACCATTCTTCAGGAGAAACTGAGACAATGTCTCATACCACAGCCTAGGTGCTTGGTGCAGCCCATATAGAGCTTTATCCAATTTGCACACATAGTTGGGATGCTGTGGATCTTAAATCCTGGAGGTTGGCATACATAGACTTCCCTATCTATATCCCCATATAGAAAGGCACACTTGACATCAAGCTGGTAGACAGTGAAATTCTTGGATGCAGCATAAACAAGGAAGATCCTAACTGCCTCAAGTCTTGCAACAGGTGCAAAGACATCAGTATAATCGATTCCCTCCTCTTGAGTGTATCCTTGAACCACCAGTCTTGCCTTGTTCTTGATAATCAAGCATCTATCATCTCTCTTGTTTCTGAATACCCATTTAGTGCCTATAGGTACTTGACCAGATGGTAGCGGACATAGGTTCCAAACCTTTTGTCTTTTGAATTGAAGCAGCTCATCTTGCATTGATTCACCCAACTACTATCTTTCAAGGCATCTTCCACCTTCTTGGGTTCCATTTGGGATAAAAAGCATGAGTACAAACAGACATTCCCATTGTGAGTCTGTCCTCTTGTTCTCACGCCTTCAGAGACTTCCCCTATGATGTTGTCAGCTGGATGAGTGTTATGAATCCTGAGTCTAGGAATAACCTCTAGTTGGAAAGATAGATCCAAATTGGACATATTTTGCTCAGGAGCTTGAATACTTGGTCCAGCTGTTGTTTCAAACTCATTCAATGAGGACTGATTAAATGAGAGAGAAACATCATCATTTGTTTGCTGTGAAGCATCATTAATAGTTTCCTGTTCCTTCAAAATGGTGCTTTCATCAGCCTGGTGTTGTACATGGTCACCTGAAGAGATTTGAAAGTCAGCAGGTGAATCCCTTGTTGAAGTACCACTATCTCTTGAGATGGTTATACTGTCAGATCTTTCAATAGTGGGAACTTGATTTGCTGCAACTCTTGGAGAACTTGGAATAGGTCTGGGAAGCTCAAACAGTTGATCTTCATCAGAGTCACTTTGAGCACCTGTTCCAGCTGAAACATTCTCACAAGATGGTTTAGAATAGTTTGGAAACAATTCTAAATCAAATATATGATCAGGGCCATTCCCCCTAACACAAGGAGTGTGCTCATTAACTACAATGTTGGAAGATTCCTCAAATTGTTGATTTTTAATATTGTAAACCCTATAAGCTTTAGAGTAAGAGGAATATCCAACAAAGATAGCATCATCTGACTTTTCAGCAAATTTTGCCAAATTGTCTTTTGTGTTAAGTATGGTACACCTGCTGCCAAAGGACCTTAGAAAGCCAATGTACCAGGCAAGCAACATAGTTATCTTTGCAGAAAAATTCCTTTTTAGGCAAACCATGTACCAGGTTATTTTTAGCCAATTTATTCATTGTCTTAAAATTTACATGACACATTTGTTTATGCCATAGTGTTGACTCATCACCATCAGCTTTGGAAAGAAAGCATGATACTTCTTCCATTGGGGAAGCATTGTTCATATCCAGCTTGTACATATCCCCTTTCCTGGGAGATCTAAGAAGCACCAATTCCTGAGGAATTGTCATCCCGGGTTTAAGGATAATGCACTCATGTTCTGTGAAGAGCATTTGATGCTTTTGATCACAGAATTGAGAAACACTTAACAGGTTGTGTTCAAGCTGTTTGACAAAATTAACTTTCTCAACCTTTAACTTTCCATTGGATATACTTTCTCTGCCAGAAATATATCCTCCGGCCTCACCTCCAAACTGGACAGGACCTCCATCATAATGTTGAAATTGTTGAAAGAAAGATCTGTTCCCTGTCATGTGCCTGGAGCATCCACTATCTACAATCCAAATGTTGTTATTCTTGGTATATGGATGTCCCTGCACATAAGATGAGATGATTAGTTTTGATTGGAAACCCAAGCCTTATTGGTCTTGGGTTCTTCCAATGATAATGAAATAATTTAACCAAAATTTATGCATGGGGGTTCAATGGATGTCTTAGAAGAAGAGGTTTGGGCTACAGCATCTTCCTTGATCTTCCATTCCATCCCTTGGTTGATCATGGAGGATGAGCTTGTTGAAGCTTTTGTAGCTTGGCATTCTTCCGAAGCTTCTTTCTTTTCGGAAGAAGCCTTCACCACCTTTTCTTTCGAAGCAGTCTTCTTCTGGGATGATTTCAAGGGGACTCTTTTGCTTTTCTGAGTCTTTACAACTTTAGCTTCCAAAGCCTTTTTCCTTTTGGAAGAAGAATCTTCTTCCGAAAGCAGCCTTGCTTCGGAAACAAGCTTTCCCTTTTTCATCACTTGAACCATTTGATATGGTCCAAATGAGAAACCTTCCCTGACTCCTTTCTTTTTAACATTATTTACATAATGTGTGCTAGCAGGATTGTAGTAACAATCTTTGGCCATGTGGTTTTGCAGACCACACATTATGCATGCAATGTTAATCTTTTGGGAATTTGAGGATTGCTGTTTCTTGTTCTTTTTCTCTTCATCAGCAACCTTTCCCTTTAACTTCTGATCTTTTGGTAGGACAGGAGTACTGGTACTACACTCCTTTCCTGAATCGGAATTTCCAACCACCTGGAATCCAGCTGAGATGAATACACCCTTTTACTTTGGGTCTATCTTTAGCTTGGACTCAACCACTTTCTTGGCAGTTTTTCTGGCTGCCTTAGCTCTGCTTCTTCTGGCTTTGGTGGTCAGGGTTTGATTGTAAGGCCCCGTTCCCGGGAAGCCTCACAGTTGGTTAATCATAGCATAAAATCAGTTTAATAATAAACATTGCAGCGGAAATAATTAGACATTCATTTAAAACGTAGAAAACCATATTGTACTCATACATTTGTCCTTTAATTTCAAACAAAACATGTTACTTGTTCTTAAATTACAATAAAGATTTCATAAACAATAATGCCATCCATAGCTCCCCAAGTAGCTCCGTGTGCCATCCTCAGCATCAGCGTTTACTTGCCAACTATTATGCATAAAAGTCAGCTTCGCTGAGTGAGTCCTAGTTTTAAATAATATAAGAAAATATAAACTTTATCCTTCTTATAATGACCATGCATACATCATAGTACATAAGTTAACTTGCATCATAATAAGCATGTTCATTATCTTTCATTCTTTCATTATCTTTCACTTTCATCATAAACGAGATTGCACAAAGCAAGAGCTCCATGTTGATTGACAACAAATGCCAATCCCTGTCGGTACACATGAAAACGGTAGCTAACCCCCGACAGTTGATCCACACTGCAAGGCACATAGCCCGCTCATGAATACAGATCCATCATCATACATCAGACTCACATAAGTGAAATTTATCATAGTGCTTGCAAGACTTTACATCATCAAACGGGCCCGGGGGTAACATTCATTAAGTTTCACTTTTCATTAATATCATCTTCCACTTTAATATATATATAATACTTAACTTATTAAGAACACAACATACCAAGTACTAATCATCATAAAACATAACTGACCCGCCGCGGGACAACGGGGGTTCGGGGGCGGCAGCCCCTGACAGCGGGGTCCTAGGGGCGGCAGCCCCTAGTGTGGTCCAAGGGGCAACGCCCCTAGCTGGGGCCGGGCTGCCAGGTCAGCGCGAAAAATTTTTATATTTAAACATTTATATAGCACATTTACTTATAGAAAAATCGTTCTTCCCGTTAAAACCCCTTAAAATCTTGTTCATTTAAAAACGCAAATTTAGTATGCATAATAGCCCCAAAACATGGAAAACTTATAAATAGGGGATCTAGAACTCACTTGGATACCATGAATAACCTCTAGACTAAGCTTTCTAGGCTAGGATCCCACTACACAACCTGCAGACAAGTTAACACTCTAAGGGGTTAATTTTCTGCCTAAATTCGCTGCTAATTTCGCTGCAAGATCAGCAATTTCGCAGCTAGATTCGCCAATACTTTCGCTGCTAGTTTCACCAGCAGTTTCGCTGCTAGTTTCGCTAGCACATTCGCTGGCAGTTTCGCTGGCATCTTCGCTGCCAGTTTTGCTGCCAGTTTCGCCCAACTTTCGTTGGAAAAACATGTCGGCGAAACTATCTGCGAAACTATAGTTTCGTAGAAAGTCCTCATAGTTTCGCTGATTGAATATGCAAATTCGCTGGATGAACATACAGTTTCGCAGATCGCATAAAAATTACGAACCAGTCCGTTTTTAACCCAAAATCATAACTTTTTACGTCCAATCTCTTAGTTTATCATCCATGAGGCTAAATCTAAGCTTTATACATGTTTTCATACGTAAAAATGTGACCTTTATGCGATTCTTTGCAACTTTTCAAAACCCAAAACCCTAGAATCCGGGTTTGATCTACAGAAGGGTTTAGAGATCGATTCTTACCTAGATTTGTTGCTTCTTTCTTAGATCTTGATGCTCCAACACCCAGATCTTCAATCTCTTCACCTTAGAAGCTTCAAATCTTGAGTTTTCTCCATTTTCTCTCTCTACTTTCTCTCTCTACGAATTTTGGTGGCTAGGGTTGTAATGATGGAGATGGAGGCTGATTTGGGTAGGTTAAGGGCTGATTATGGCCTTAATCACTTAGGCTCTTGTCCATAAAACCAATTTGGCCCATAACCCATTTCCTTCTTTTATTAAATACCCATTAATTAAGCCCATTGTCCTTAATGACTTGTTTTGACTTTTCGGGGTGTTACAAGTCTCCCCCACTTATTTAGGTTTCGTCCTCGAAACCTGTCAGTCATCAAACAATTGGGGGTAAAACTTCCTCATCTCCTCCTCGGTCTCCCACGTAGATTCTGATCCTTTTCTGTGTCTCCACTGTACTCGTACTAGTGGAACCACTTTATTCCGTAAGTGCTTCTCTTTCCAATCAAGGATGGCCACCGGCTGCTCTACATAATTAAGCCGTTCATCGACTTCAATGTCCTCAAGTGGTACGACTGCATCATTGTCTGCCAGACATTTTCTGAGATGAGATACATGGAACGTAGGGTGAATTCCACTCAACTCATCAGGTAGTTCTAATCTGTAGGCCACTTCTCCTACCCTTGCGATAATACGGAATGGCCCTATGAATCTTGGGCTTAACTTTCCCCTTTTTCGAAACCTGATGATCCCTTTCCAGGGCGATACCTTGAGCATAACCTTGTCACCAACTTCAAATTCTATCGGTCTACGCCTCTTATCAGCATAAGACTTCTGGCGATCCTTTGCAGCTTTCATGAACGCCTTAATCTTATCTAACTTCTCAGTTGTGACCTCAATCACATCAAGACTCCCCAATTCCTTCTGCCCGATGTCGCCCCAACACACGGGTGTTCTGCACTTCCTACCGTACAACATTTCGTAAGGTGGCATACCAATGCTGGCATGGTAACTATTATTATATGAGAATTCTGCCAACGGTAAGTGCTCATTCCAACTTCCTCCAAAGTCGATTACACAGGCTCGTAGCATGTCTTCTAAAGTCTGGATTGTCCTTTCCGACTGACCATCCGTCTGGGGATGGTAAGCCGTACTAATATGCAGTCTAGTCCCCATTGAGTCGTGAAACCTCTTCCAGAACTTGGACGTAAACCGCGTGTCCCTATCCGAAACAATAGTCACTGGCACACCGTGACGAGCCACGATCTCCTTGATAAATAGCTCTGCCAACCTCTCCGAGGAATACGTCTCACGAATTGGTAGGAAATGGGCGCTCCTTGTTAGACGGTCAACAATCACCCAGATTGCGTCGCTTCCCCTCGCCGTGCGAGGTAGCTTCGTGATGAAGTCCATTGTGATGTGTTCCCATTTCCATTCAGGGATATCCAAAGGCTGGATCTTCCCATATGGCTTTTGGTGCTCTGCCTTCACTTGCAGACAAGTCAGGCACTTGCTCACGTACTTAGCCACGTCTCGCTTCATTCCCGGCCACCAGTAATCTTTCTTCAGATCCTGATACATTTTCGTGGCACCGGGGTGTATGGAATATCGAGTTTTGTGAGCCTCATCCATGATTTTCTCCCTTAGATTCCCATAGAGAGGGATCCACATTCTCCCAGATCGGGTTCTAACACCCAGGGTGTTTTCCCCTAAGTCTGAAACTTGTCCTTTCATCCTTTCAGAGTTGACTCTGTCCTCTCTTAATGCCTCATCCTGGAACTCCCTCACTCTTTTCATAACATCAGGCGTCATGATTATCTGGCAAGCCCTCACTCGAATTGGTTCGGGTCGTCCTTTTCGGCTAAGGGCGTCAGCAACCACATTGGCTTTGCCTGGATGATAGTGAATTTCGCAGTCATAATCCTTGATCAGTTCCAACCACCTCCTCTGCCTCATATTGAGTTCCTTTTGTTCAAAGAAATACTTCTGACTTTTATGATCAGTGAAGATGGTGCACTTCACCCCATACAGGTAATGCCTCCAAATCTTCAATGCAAACACCACCGCGGCCAACTCCAAATCATGGGTGGGATAATTTGCCTCGTGAACCTTTAATTGTCTAGAAGCATAGGCTATCACCTTCCCTCGTTGCATTAACACGCAACCCAATCCTGCATACGAGGCATCCGAGTAGACCACCAGATCCTCGTTCCCTTCAGGTAACGTCAAGACAGGGGCTTGAGTTAACCTCATCTTCAGTTCTAGGAAGGCGTTCTCCTGATCAGTACTCCATTCATACTTCACGTCCTTTCGGGTCAACTTTGTCAAAGGAGAAGCTATCTTGGAGAAATCCTGGATAAACCTCCTATAGTAGCCTGCCAAGCCTAAGAAACTGCGAATTTCGGATGGCGTCTTTGGAGGTTC
Source organism: Flaveria ramosissima (assembly GCA_025215565.1). NCBI lineage: Eukaryota > Viridiplantae > Streptophyta > Magnoliopsida > Asterales > Asteraceae > Flaveria > Flaveria ramosissima. The sequence goes on along the minus strand of CM046031.1, from coordinate 44,488,863 downwards.
CCATTGCATTACCGCTTCAACCTTCGCAGGGTCCACCCTGATCCCCACAGGATTAACCACATGACCCAGAAATTGAACTTCTCGTAGCCAAAATGCGCATTTAGAGAACTTAGCATATAGCTTCTCACTTCTGAGCGTCTCCAATACTTCTCGAATATGATCGGCATGCTCCTGTTCACTTTTTGAATAAATCAAGATGTCATCAATGAACACTATTACCGATTTATCCAACATCGGCCGACATACCCGATTCATAAGATCCATAAAAGCAGCTGGCGCGTTGGTCAAACCAAAAGACATGACGAGGAATTCGTAGTGTCCATAACGCGTACGGAACGCTGTCTTAGGAATGTCTTGTTCTTTCACCTTCAGTTGGTGGTAACCAGACCGCAGGTTTATCCTCGAAAACCAGCTGGCACCCTGAAGTTGATCGAACAGGTCGTCGATCCTTGGTAACGGATACCGATTCTTTACGGTCAGCTTATTGAGCTCGCGATAGTCAATGCACATCCGCATGCTACCATCTTTCTTCTTGACGAATAAAACCGGAGCACCCCATGGAGAGATACTCGGTCGGATGAAGCCTTTATCCAATAAATCTTGCAACTGGTCCCTCAGTTCTACCATCTCCGAAGGAGCTAATCGATACGGTGCTTTAGCGACAGGTTGTGCTCCCGGTAGCAAATCAATTTGGAATTCGATTTCGCGGTCAGGCGGCACACCGGTCAGGTCTTCAGGAAAGACGTCAGGAAACTCGCGCACTACTGGCACATCTGATAATTGTGGCTCTGGCGCATCCACATCTTTTACATAGGCCAAGTAAGCGCTGCACCCACGTCTCAAGTACTTTTCAGCTGTAATCATCGACACTACCTTCGGTACACAACATACCTTATCTCCGCGAACCGTAACAGAACTACCGTCGGGCGCTGTTAGACGAATTATCTTCTTACTACATACTATATTGGCTTCATAGGTAGCTAACCAATCCATTCCTAACACCACATCGAAACCTCCTAAGGCCATAACATGCAATCTAGCAGGGAACTTACAATCCTCTAACTCAATCAGGCAATCCTTAACCACCTCAGTTACCTTAGTGGACTTACCAATGGCAGTTTCTACATAGAAAGGCTCATCTAACTTTCTACTCTTATCATGCAACAATCGACAAAAGGCAGCAGACACAAAACTCCTACTAGCACCAGAATCAAAGAGCACAGAAGCATATTCATGGTCTACCGGAAACATACCTGAAACTACTTCTGGGTCTGCCCTGGCCTCCTCGCGAGTTATATTAAATGCCCTCGCCTTCGCCTTTGAACCGTCACCCCTTCCCTTATCTCCAGCTTTAACCGTTCCTGATCCTTCTGGTTTTCCTTTCTTACAGTCTCTTCCCGCATGACCCATCTCGCCACACAGGTAACACTTCCCCACCTTGCAATCCCTAGCATAATGGCCCTCGCCTCCACATTTGAAACATTTTTCCGTCCCAACTCTGCACTCCCCTGAATGACCTTTTCCACATTTTCTACAAGCACCTCCTTCTCCAGTATTTCCGTGTCTCCCAGACTGATCCTCAACCCTCATCCTCTTCTCTCCACTTTGGAAGTTATCACCTCTGAACCTCTTCCCATTTCCATTCTTGTTCCCATTCCATTTCTCCACCCTCTTCTGTACAGGCACTGGGTCTCTCTCATCGTACAACCTCCCAGCTAAATACACCACAGACCTAAACGTACCCGGTCTGGCTGCAATCATGTGCCTCCTGATGTCCACAGGCAAACCCTGTATGTATCTTTTGATCTTCCTGGACGCAGGTGTCACCATGTCTGGCACAAGTCTTGCAAGTTCAGTGAACTTGGAGGTATACTCTTGATGAGTCATGTTCCCAGCCTTCAAATACAAGAACTCCTTTTCAATCTTGTCTAATTCCTGATGGGGACAATACTCCTCCAGTACTAACTCCTTCAACTCAGACCACTTCATCTTGGCTATCGATCGCTTCCCCTCAGCCTGGACAATATTGTCCCACCAGCATAACGCTGAGTCAACGAAGGAATGAGTGGCAAACTTAACTTTTTGATCCTCTCGGCACTCACTAATTTCAAGTACCGCTTCCATCTCTCTGACCCAACGATGAGCGGCAGTAGCAGTTCCGTTACCGTCAAAGGTTGGGGGCTTGCACCTTTGAAATGCCCCATAGTTGCACCCTCTAGTAGTCTCTCTCTCGGACTCCTCATCACTGTCGTCATCATGGACTACCACTTTAGGGTTTGATGGCTCCTCTTCAAATTCCTCAATCCTCCCAGTGGACTTTCCTGAGTTCTTCTCACTTTCCTTCTCTTTCTTCTCAGCTTTCTCTCCATCCTTAACTGCTTTGATCACCTCGGTCACCACTGAGGGTAAGACATTTTGCATGACATTGTAGACCTCATCAGCGATAGCCTCCTTCACAGTGGGTTTGAGGGTGGCTGATCCTCCCCTTCTGGGTGACTATGGAGGTCTGACTCCTCATGAACAGTCTCGGGAGCCTTAGCTTTGCTCCGGGTGACACGTGGCTCAGTAGTACGCCCGCCACGAGCACCGCCTTAGGTTGCCTTCCCAGATTTTCTACCAGCCATAACTAATTCCTATAAGATTCAAACACCAAAATGGTTATTCAAGATAATTGCTCAGATCATTATAAGTATGGTAAGTCCTTAATTACAGTGGCCAAGTGTGATTAACCACTTACCTTACCCTCCTGTCCCAAGCAATCACTATCCTAACACATATTAGTATTCAAATCTACAAGCACATAAAACAAATAGCACACGCATATAATTCCGGTTTACTTGAAACTTTTACCTGATGGCACGTAGCTACTTGGATTGGCATCCTTCATTCGGTCCCATTTTCAGTTTAAGTTTAGGTTTTGAAAACAGTTTACCCATTTCTCTTAAACTTTGGCTCTGATACCAACTTGTAAGGCCCCGTTCCCGGAAGCCTCACAGTTGGTTAATCATAGCATAAAATCAGTTTAATAATAAACATTGCAGCAGAAATAATTAGACATTCATTTTTAGAAACCATATTGTACTCACACATTTGTCCTTTAATTTCAAACAAAACATGTTACTTGTTCTTAAATTACAATAAAGATTTCATAAACAATAATGCCATCCATAGCTCCCCAAGTAGCTCCGTGTGCCATCCTCAGCATCAGCGTTTACCTGCCAACTATTATGCATAAAAGTCAGCTTCGCTGAGTGAGTTCTAGTTTTAAATAATATAAGAAAATATAAACTTTATCCTTCTTATAATGACCATGCATACATCATAGTACATAAGTTAACTTGCATCATAATAAGCATGTTCATTATCTTTCTTTCTTTCATTATCTTTCACTTTCATCATAAACGAGATTGCACAAAGCAAGAGCTCCATGTTGATTGACAACAAATGCCAATCCCTGTCGGTACACATGAAAACGGTAGCTAACCCCCGACAGTTGATCCACATTGCAAGGCACATAGCCCGCTCATGAATACAGATCCATCATCATACATCAGACTCACATAAGTGAAATCTATCATAGTGCTTGCAAGACTTTACATCATCAAACGGGCCTGGGGGTAACATTCATTAAGTTTCACTTTTCATTAATATCATCTTCCACTTTAATATATATATATATAATACTTAACTTATTAAGAACACAACATACCAAGTACTAATCATCATAAAACATAACTGACCCGCCGCGGGACAACGGGGGTTCGGGGGCGGCAGCCCCTGACAGCGGGGTCCTAGGGGCGGCAGCCCCTATTGGGGTCCAAGGGGCAACGCCCCTAGCTGGGGCGGGCTGGCCAGGTCAGCGCGAAAAATTTTTATATTTAAACATTTATATAGCACATTTACTTATAGAAAAATCGTTCTTCCCGTTAAAACCCCTTAAAATATTGGTCATTTAAAAACGCAAATTTAGTATGCATAATAGCCCCAAAACATGGAAAACTTATAAATAGGGGATCTAGAACTCACTTGGATACCACGAATAACCTCTAGACTAAGCTTTCTAGGCTAGGATCCCACTACACAACCTGCAGACAAGTTAACACTCTAAGGGGTTAATTTTCTGCCTAAATTCGCTGCTAATTTCGCTGCAAGATCAGCAATTTCGCAGCTAGATTCGCCAATACTTTCGCTGCTAATTTCACCAGCAGTTTCGCTGCTAGTTTCGCTAGCACATTCGCTGGCAGTTTCGCTGGCATCTTCGCTGCCAGTTTCGCCCAACTTTCGTTGGAAAAACATGTCGGCGAAACTATCTGCGAAACTATAGTTTCGCAGAAAGTCCTCATAGTTTCGCTGATTGAATATGCAAATTCGCTGGATGAACATACAGTTTCACAGATCGCATAAAATTACGAACCAGTCCGTTTTTAACCCAAAATCATAACTTTTTACGTCCAATCTCTTAGTTTATCATCCATGAGGCTAAATCTAAGCTTTATACATATTTTCATACGTAAAAATGTGACCTTTATGCGATTCTTTGCAACTTTTCAAAACCCAAAACCCTAGAATCCGGGTTTGATCTACAGAAAGGTTTAGAGATCGATTCTTACCTGGATTTGTTGCTTCTTTCTTAGATCTTGATGCTCCAACACCCAGATCTTCAATCTCTTCACCTTAGAAGCTTCAAATCTTGAGTTTTCTCCACTTTCTCTCTCTACTTTCTGTCTCTACGAATTTTGGTGGCTAGGGTTGTAATGATGGAGATGGAGGCTGATTTGGGTAGGTTATGGGCTGATTATGGGCCTTAATCACTTAGGCTCTTGTCCATAAACCCAATTTGGCCCATAACCCATTTCCTTCTTTTATTAAATACCCATTAATTAAGCCCATTGTCCTTAATGACTCGTTTTGACTTTTCGGGGTGTTACATTGATCATCATTGGCAGGGGAGAGCATAATTACCTGGTTCTTCCCTGTGATGGTCTCCATAGATGCATCATTCTTTGACTCATGAGAAGGTGGGTCAGCAGATGGAACCTCTTGCTCTTCAGTACCACACCTTGGTTGCCTTATAGACTCATAAGAGTGTGGTGGAGCAATTTCATTGGTTCCCAACCCACCTTTGTTTTGATAACAAAGTTTTGAGTGAGAGGATGATGCAAGAATGGCTTGGAAGTTTTGCTCGGAAATATCATACTTCCTGGCTTGAGCCTCAGCTGTGACAAGCTGGGCTTGAGCCTCAGTCAATTTGGATATTAAATCTTTTATCTGAGTCTTATAGTTTGTGTGTTCATGTTTTAATAGGGACATAGTTTTCTCTAACTCCTTAATTTTTCTTTGGTAGTCAGATTCAGCCCTTTTAAAGTCAGATTTTAAAACATTTAAAGACTCAATATCAGATTTAATCTCCATATTGTAGTCCTGATACAGTTTAACCTTAGCAATACAGGCAGGAGTACAGATATGTTCATATACCTTGTTTTCATCTGTTCCGGCCATGAGTGCGTGAGCAGGAGTCACATCCTGTACCATGAAGCTCCAGTCAACTTCTTGAGACATTGTAGCTGTTTCTGTTGACTTTCCGGTGGGCTTTGGTGTAGAGGGATGTGTGGAGGCCTGTGGGGTTCCCGGGTTGGACTTGGGAGCCTTGCATTCCCTTGCAAAATGACCAAGTTGGTTACAGTTGTAATATTTGGCCTTGGTTTTGTCAAACCCAAATTTGCTGTTGATTGGGTTCTGGGGAAATTACCTTCCAGTTCTCTTAAAGAACTTCTTTGCTCTGTAGGTTAGAAGAGCCATTTGTTGGACTATGTCCACGTATTCCACGTCATCCGGGCTAAAACATTCTAGATCATCAAAGCAGTATTGATAATCATTTGAGTGTCCACTTCCTGAGACAAAAGCACAGCTGTCCTGAAAGGAGCTTTGCTGAGCTTGTTGAGACCTTGGAGTCTCAGGAAACGTGATGTATGGCCCAGAAGAACAAGATAGCTGCTGGGTGTAAGTCAGGTATTGTTGAGGCTGGGAGATTCCTAAGCCTTCAGCAACCATTAAAGCGTTGCTAGCAGGAAGACTCAAGCGTCTGCTTGTCTGATGACCCCTCTTTCCATTTCCAAACGGTATCCATCAAGGATCCCATAGAGTTCGGTCATGGTGAGTGTATTCAGATTCTCTATTCTCTTGATAGAGACACAGTAGAATGTCCACTCATTGGGTAATGCACTCATGAACTTTCATGTAAGGTCTCTGAGTTCATGAGCAATTCCCACAGATTGAAGGGAAGAAATGAGATCCATGTACCTGAAATATTGCTGGCTAAGAGTCTCTCCAGCAACATAGGTGAAGTTCTCGAACTGCTACTTCAGTGAGTCCTTCTTGGAGTCATTTGAGCTTGAGTACATTTGAGCAAGCGCATCAAAAAGTTCTTTGGCAAACTTACAATGCTCAAACCCCACCATGATAGAGTTTGGAATTGCAGTCATAAGAACAGTCATAGCATTGCTGTCTATGTCAAGCTTCTTCCTGTCTTCATCGGAATAATCTTCAAAAGCTTTCTCAATCATGGCACCGTTTCCACCAGCTACTTTTGGCTTATACGGGCCATTGAAAATGGATTGCCACATCTTGCTGTCTTGATACCTGATGAAGCCTTCCATTCTTCTGCTCCAAGACCTGAAGTTTTCAGGGGTGATGATGGGTGCTTTGGTCATCGTCCCTATCTCTACTTCAGATTTGTTGAGGGCCATTTTGAGTGAGGTATAAGGAGGAGTGAAAAACAAGTTGATTAGGATGGTAAGATCTCACAATCAAGAGCCTAAAAAGCTCTGATACCAATTGCAGGATCGAGTTTGTCACTTAAACACTTGGATTTCTCTCAAACTCACTTATGGAAACACTCAAATCAGATGAAGTAATGTCTTTTACAAGAGTTGATAATAATATACTAAGTAGCAAAGGAACACGCAGAAATAAATTTTCAAAGCACTTGTATATATTACTTCTCAACTCAAGATATTACAAGACTCTTACAAGCATATTACATGAGTTACAATGAGAAACTATATATACTAGATCCTACAGCCGGATATACTTTGATACCAGCTGGAAACCTAAGAATAAAGCATATACTACAATGCTAAAGTTAAGGTATCTTAGATAAAGTATTATCTAAGATATGGTAGTCATGACATGTCCATGACTTACCTTTTGTCACCAACTAAAGATGGCAACTGTACTAACATAAAAAGGTAAACAGTGGATTAAAGTATGGTCAACTACATGGCTTTTGAGAAAACGTCATGCAGTATCTCAGAGATTTGCAGCGGAGTGTCAAAGAGACCATACTTATGTCCACTGGATAATAGGAGTGTCTTCCGAAGGTAAGTTGGCTTCGGAAGAACAAGTTCTTCCGAAGCCACTTATACTTCGGAAGATGCTTCTATACTTCCGAGGCTTGAGGACTTCTGTACTTCGGAAGTTGACTTTAGATCTTTCTTTTTGAGTCTTGATCTTCGAAAGTAGGTTCTTTTTCTTCGGAAGTTGGAGTTTTCCTTTGGAAGTAAGTTCTACACTTTGTCTTCGGAAGAGCTCCTTCTTCCTTCGGAAGTTCCATACTTAGCTTCGGAAGTCCTTTTGTTTGTTGTACCAAAATCTTCTAAGTGACTTGGTTTTGGTTGCACCAGCCTTTCTAGATCCAACAGTAGGGCTATCATGGCTTTCTGATCAATCTCTATTCTCTTCCTTTCTTTTTCAGAATAGTCAGCCACAGCCTTTGGAATCATACCACCTCTAGCAGCAGCTGAAGAGGTGCTATGTATGTGAGGCCTAGAGACAACAGATTTCCACATCCTAGAGTCTTGTGACTTGATGAACCCTTCCATCC